>ULGQ01000008.1:0-379968 GCA_900519045.1 Yarrowia divulgata
CTGACTAACCCTGACTAACCCTGACTAACCCTGACTAACCCTGACTAACCCTGACTAACCCTGACTAACCCTGACTAACCCTGACCGTGAAGCGCTCGCCGAATGGATCCCCCACGAGGAAGCCCGAGGAACCGAGTGGCTCGGGTCTCAAGCCCAAAGCAGTGCCTGAAACCCCCTTCGATGCCGACAGCGAGATGCCCATGGCCTCGTCGTCCAAGGCCTCAACGTCCAGGGGCTCCTCCAAATCTGCTAAGACGAGTCTCGTTGGAAATAACATGGTCTCAATCCTCGCCTGCAAGTCTGGCTACAAAGGAAAACAAGAAAGAAGCTCTTACGGTCCCGTGGAAGCAAGTACGCTTTTCAGCTCATTCATTAAAAGCCTGCCCCCAAGATGGAAAAACGACAGGTTCTATTACAATTTTAAGGAAATCAAGCACCGTGATAGTTCCACTCTGGAGAGCCTGGGGCTCAAAGGCGACGTCATGGTTACTGCGATCACCTATCAAAGCATTTTCCTAAGACCGGTGAAATTTGATGTATGCGACAACGATAGCAAAGAGCCAGCTGTGGTCAAGCCCAAAGAGCCAGCTGGGTACGAGAGCTCGCCAAATGAAACCTCCACGAAGAAGTCCGAGGAACCGAGTGGCTCGGGTCTCAATCTCAAAACGGTTCCTGAGAACCACCTTGAAGCCACGCCCAAGAAAACGACACTCAGAAAGCCCCCAAGCAAGGCGGACGACGACCACAGCGAAAAGCCAACTACTACCTTGGACGAGGCAACCCTACAACAGGACTCCCTCGTAGTCTATTTTTACAGAAGGAGATCCGACGGATCTCGGGACTGGACCAGGACCCGTCCCGTGACCAAGACGGTTCGTTTCAGCAGAATCATAGCCGTACTGCCCGAGAGGTGGAATGTCCAAAGTAGCGACATCTACTTTCAAAAAGGTAAGAAGATTGAGCACAATGAAGAATCTACTCTGGAGAGCCTAGGGATCAAACATCACGACAAAGTTCAATCGATGAGCCTAGCGATCTTTGAGAGTTCCACGAAGGAGCCCGAGGAACCGAGTGGTTCGGGTCCCGAACTCAAGAAAACGACACCCAGAAAGTCCCCAAGCAAGGTGCAAAAGCCCAAGCCGAAGGGATCAGTCAAGAAGTCACAGCTGGAACAGTTTGGCAAAAGTTTAATGTCAAAGAGCTCGCCGAATGGAACCCCCACGAAGAGGTCCGAGGAACTGAGTGGCTCAGGTCTCAATCTCAAAACAGTGCCTGAGAACCGCCTAGATGTCACGCCCAAGAAAAAGACACCCAGAAAGTCCTCAAGCAAGGTGGACGATGATGACGGCGACGATAGCGAAGGGCCAATCACTGTCTTCGACATCAACATGGTCAAGACAGGGTCCGACGGAAAACCGAGAAGTATGACGTGCAGAGACGTGAGAAAGACTACGCGTCTCAGCGACCTCATTTACAAGCTGCCCGACTCGTGGGAATATCGCAAAACCGACGTCTATTCCTTCGAAGGTAAGGTGCTTAAAAAGAATCCCACACTGGGGAGCCTAGGGATCAAACATAACGGTACCATTGAATCGGTGAGCCGAGGAACGAGCGGTTAAACGGTCGCTATTGCGGGGGATGGAAGTGTGTGCCTTGGTACAAATCAGGCGTTTGAGCAGAAAACAGTTCTGTGTTCGAGCAGTGACAACTGTATTACGAGACACGTAATGTCTATCATTAGCTAGCTGCAATACATTAACACAACACTACAGATACGTAAAATAGTTTTAAAAGATGAAACTGAAGAATTGGTTTGAAGAGATAGCTACAGTAGTTCCTTTTTTAGAAGAAACTAGACTCACGGCCCTTTGGGATCATCGCGCTGTCACCAATGGTGCTCCAGTAGTCATGGTTGCGCAATCATTGCACAATACTTCTGCATTTCGATATCTTACCATCACTACAAGTGCCACACTATTAGTCACTTTCCAATACTGTACGCAACATGCTGATACGGATGCTGTAGAGCTGCTCCAAGCAGAAAACACTGTGAGGGGTGGCTGCAAAGATGGGGCTGCACCAGACGCACCGTCACCTTTACGCCAAGGAGCTACATCATTCGAGATGATCCGTAAGCAGCAACCCAGTCAAAATATGGGTCGACGCGGTAGAAGTCTACCATTCCCAACGGATTGGTAGAGATGACGTCAAGCGTGTACCCCTGCTGAGATACTACACTGTAGCTCGAGCTGCGGTGCGAGTATTGTCTGACAGATCATGTGGTCTTGTGGAGACCGCTTCTCATGTTGCTCTGTTCTCAAAATACACAAGTGCCGAGTCCACACCTTCTTTCGGCTGCCCTCAGACCAAGGGACTTCAGTCCTGGCAGTGGTTATGACAGAAGCTCCCCTCCATATGTATTTCTGACTGCGCAAAGAACAGCCCCAATGTGTACATCTCGTTGAAGCCAATAATGGGGTACACCAAGGCGGATGCTTTCGGTTAAAAACGTGTTGACTTCAAGACAGTGTTCCGCTAGTGTGAGTTTCTGGTGCTGCTCGACAAGATCAGGGTCAACAGGGAAACACTCACTCAATCTAGTGGCCAAGTCGTCGGGAGCGGTGCGTGGTGTTTACATCCATTCGATGAGTCGTTTGCCTTGGTTTTGACGAGCTGGTGCCACTCGTCACTGACGAATCTGAAAGAGGGTGCGCTCGAGCTGTAGCCATAACTCCTGCTTGTGTCGTTTCTCCTGCTGAGGTGTCGGTGCGCCTATGTGAACGGTGTGAGTGTGTGCTTGTGTCTGTGACGTGTTGACTGTCTCTGGTCGCATTTTCCGGGTGGCGACATAAGTTTGCCCGTTATCTTGGCTCAAATTTCGAAGTCCCCTCTGCGTCCATGTTGATGATGCGGCGTGCTCGTAGTGTTCTGTTTTGTGTCAGTGTTTGGGTTCGTGTGTGTGCAGTCCACGATCTTGGTGCGAAGATAAGAAAGTTTATGCACTGTGATGAAATAGGCATTTCGGAGCGAGGTTGAAATTGTCTTCAGCGAAATCACCCACAGCGACACAGTCAGTCGGACCGGTCAAATCGCACTGTACAGTGGGGCCACGTCATTCTTGGCCCGCTCCTCTGCTCTGCACTATACACCAGTTTTAGTGCCTTCATTCCACAACACCGTCATCTTGACTCATTTCACACTCCACAGGCCCCATTACGAGCTTTCATCCAATCAGTTTGGCGTGAAAGACCGTGTTTGCAGAGCTCATGGCTGCCTGATTGTTGGCAGCATCACCAATAAGTCGCTCAGTGTCGATTGGGCCATAGACAAGGGAGTTGTTCTGTTTCCCTGGTCATGGGCGAAATTGGCCACACAGGAGTATGTGGTTCCCAGATCGGCTCCTACTTGTACTGCTTCAGACATGTTGTTGTGGAACGTTGATTTGGATGGTGTTGTTTGTGTGATGGCCTATTTTTGGTGGTGGACTTCCGACTTCACTGGTCCACTCGTAGCTAGCGTCCTGAACATTCTGCCTGCACAAGTCCGTGATGTTTTTCGAGGTGAGGCGAAGGAGAGGCAGCTAGAGCTTTACTTTATCTGTATAACATTCTGGAAACTATTGATCAAGGAGGTCATAGAGTGGCAAGGACTGTCCGTGAGTACTTGTAGATATCTCAGCATTGATGCGAGGTAGATGACATAGGGCTTCTTCGGGGTGTCTCTACAGCACCGTGCAACATTTGTTTACATCAGCCAAAACATCTTCATGTCCGTTCCACTGCCGAACAAGACGGATATGTTCGGAAGAATGGCTGAATCGACTGTTCAGATCGTGCCAATGTTACATCGCACTCTGCGTGGGCAAGGTTGCGGAGTGTCCAACGGCGAGTCACAGAGTTTGTCTGCAGATCGTTGGTTAGACAGTACGCGAGTACGGCGATACGGGAGATGACGAGTTTTGGAGGGGAGGGTTCGGATCGGATCTAACAAAGATAGGGAACATTTCTGTACTAAAGATCACGGGGCTCTGCTTCGATCACCCCTCTACAGTACTGTACCAGTACGAGTAGCTCTCCACCCACAGTTCTCTACACTGCAGGACCCTGCTGAACTATAACTCTCAGAGTAACATCGACTGAGAGTGCAGGATACTTCTAGCTAGTTTAAAAAAAAAAGTTGCTCGGTACAGTAGGCTACTGTAGTGGTGAGAAAGGTGGAGGTCGTCGGATTACTACCGTGTATGATCTGAACTCGTACTAAAGTTGTCAGGAGCTCTTCTGGGTCTCCTTGAGAGAAGTCTCATTCACCTATTTCCATCATCACCGCGCATTCATTGTCCGCATCCCGGGCAATCTTCAAGATAAGTACACCAGCCTCCTCCACAATTTTACATCGCGATCTTCATAGCTTCCGCTGTCTTTTGAAAAGTCAAAATCGGCTTCACGTTTGGAAGAGAGGTTCAACGTAGAGAACCGTTGAGTACTGTAGTTCTTGGAGCCATGGCTGTTGCAGTAAATAGTCTCACGACTTCCCTATCCACATGTGTTCAAATCACTCATACCCCACAAATGCTTTCACCCTCGCTAATGCAAGTCTCGAGACCTGTGCATGCCTGAAGAACCATTGCGTGCATAGTCGTCCAATTGTCATGCAGGCGCATTTGGGCTTAAATATCACAGAGTTCACGGCGAGGAGCTGCGCGCCTACGTCATACAGTTGGTATGAAAGAGCGGTGGGATCGGAACTAATAGCTGGCTACTGTCTGTAAACTTGGTTCCGACCTTTGTCAAATGACTTCTCACTCGTTTGAGTTTCCGGATCAACGTTATCTGGGAACCAAAAGCAACTATTGTAGCCAGAATAAACCTCGATGCAGCTCGCTGAGCCTCCGTACCTGATAGACCTTTTGTAAATTGAAGTCCATCTTGGTTCAGGAAACCTTGTAAAGAGCCCTGTATGCGCCAAAATCATTAAATATAAACCCCAGATCCATCCCCTTCCGTCAGTATCAAAACGCACGCAGTTACAATGCTCTTCAGCAACCTCCTTCTCGCTACTATCGCTGCTGCCGGCGTCGTCCACGTTCCCCTCCATGCTCGAGAGCTCTCTGAGGCTTCTGACGATGTCGCCGCACACCTCGCTGCCCGAGGCGTCGAACACGGTATCCAGACGAAGGGCCGCTTGTTTTACGAGGCCAACCTTGAGATCGGAAATCCCCCCCAGAAGGTGACTGTGGCCTTTGACACCGGATCTCCTCAATTGTGGCTTCCTGGAACCAATTCCACTCAGTGCGAGGCCGACAAGGGCAAGGGCTGTAAGTCTTCTTTTGATAACCGAAAGTCTTCCACCTGGAAGTACACCCGAGAGGCCAAAGACTGGGGTGGTGTCGGAAACTGGGGTAACGATACCGTCTCTTACGCGGGACAAACCCTCACTGACTTCCAGATGTGGGTGTCAAAGGACCGAGTGGCCAACGCCATGGGCATCTTTGGCCAGTCTGGCTACGATGACCCCACAAGCTCTTTTGTCCAGGGTCTTGCCAACTCTGGAAAGATCTCTCGAGCCGTCTACT
The DNA here is from genome assembly GCA_900519045.1 of Yarrowia divulgata. Taxonomy (NCBI): domain Eukaryota; kingdom Fungi; phylum Ascomycota; class Dipodascomycetes; order Dipodascales; genus Yarrowia; species Yarrowia divulgata. Next base: position 5,573 of record ULGQ01000008.1, read on the forward strand.
CTCTCAACGCTGAGAAGCCTATCTTCTGGCGGAACAAGGACACCGAGGGTGTTGTCAACAACGTCTACTACGGAGGTTTTGACCGAGCCAAGTATGAGGGCCCCCTAACTACTATCAAGTGTGCCCATCATGGAGGTTACGCCATGCCTCTTGGTGGCTTGTCCATCAAGGGCGAGAAGGTCCACACCGCTCGAGACCACCAGATTGTTCTGGACACTGGAGGAATTTTCCTTAACCTGCCTAACAACACCCTGAAGATCATCTCTGAGAAAAACGGTGGTAATGGTGTCTGGGAGGCCCCTAGCTTTTACAAGGTTGAGTGTGGCTCCAAGCCTGAGGTGACTTTCGAGTTCGGATACACCAAGATTGATGTCGACTTGTCTACCTACGTTCGTCCTTCTCCCAACGGAGGCTGCCGACTGGAGGGTGTCACCGCTTCCCCGGACGACAAACAGATTCTGCTTAACGGTCCCGCTCTTATTTCCAAGGCTCTGGTGATTTTCGATAACACCCGAGATACCATCACCATTGGTAAGGCCAAGTACACCGACGAGTCTGACGTTGTTGAGATCACTGGCGACATTCCCGGAGCTGTCAAGTACGAGGACTGGGTTGCTGGCAAACCTCTCCCTGCAGCCTCTTCTGCCCCTGCCGCCTCCTCCAAAACTTCTAGCATCCCTGCCTCTTCTGCTGCTCCCAAACCCTCTTCCTAGTGGCCCCCAAGCCCTCTCCTACCCAGCAACAGTGGTACTCTTGTTTCGGTACCTGTTGCATCTCTTTCTAAGCCTCTTCTTTTGTTCTATAGCTTCTAGACTACCTGGTATATACGGTACTCGAATATAATTTTGTCAAGTTGTTTAGCTGTTTCGCTTCTGTATTGTACCTGGTAGTTATCTGAATGTATTCGTTTAACGGTCCATGAAGTTCCCCACGCGAATTAAAATTCGGCAGCCCCACTCCATCTTGAGCCTCTAAGTAGAGTGGGGGTCGGTGTGTTTCTCTCGTATGTATAGTCAATAACAACTGACCGTACCAGTATTGTAAAGTACGGTCCATACTGTAGCTAATTGTTGACCAGATGCGTGGTTCCGCAGTCTTCCTGGGAATGTCAAAGCTTCTGTTCCGGTTCGTCTGATTCCTCCAGCCAATCGACCTTTTTGGTTCGAGGTTTCCGCACTCCCTTGACGCCCCCAGTGCAAAGAAGCCATACATCCACGCAAAGAGTACCCTGCATTATACCAACTGTCGGCTCTGAGCAGCCTCCCCATCCTATCAGGCCAAGAAGACCTATGCTCTGTCCCTGGGTGCTGCTATCATGCTTCCTCTTGTCGTGTTGACGACTTAGATCAGCAATCTTGTCGCTTGGAAGCCGTGATAAAAGTCAGCAATAGTCTTGCCCACTCCCTGTCAGCGATCAATGTTGGCGCTTCGTATTCATTGTCATTTTGTGTGCCATTGTGATGTCCTGGTTGCCTCAGAAGCAAAGTGTTTCCACCACACCCACAGCTCCAATAAGGTTACACGTGACCTACTTTACATGTGAGACATAAACAAACCTGTAACCTTAGGGCCCAACCTTACGCACCTTTTCAGCTACACTGCGTGGACACGAGCTTGGTGAGATCTCAAACATCTCAAGGGATGATGCTTATGATCGAGACAATCTGGTACATGCGCGGTATTGATTGGGCCGACTGCCAGTTGGTGCTCTGGCTACGATAAGTGGCGCGCTGAAGTAAGTTGGCGTCATGTTAGGAGGAACGTGTTTTGAGATGAAGGAGAATGAAGGCCGCTCGCGTGGGTGCGGAAGCCGTGGCTCCCATGACCCCAGTCCCTTTTTTGTCGTCTCTGCTACACTAGTCGTGCCTTTTCGGTCTTGAGAGTGGTGACGCTTCTGGTGTGGCTGGGGCTCAATTAGAATGGTGGCGATGGGTGACAGACATCCGCCGAGATGCGACGGGGGTATGATAGCTGAGCTTCGACTTCTTGGGGCTCATTGCCAACCCGATCAGGCAGCTCCGTTGCCTTGACACGTGAATGCTTTACGGGAGTGCCTCCCACACTCGTCTCCTGGCATGCAGAACTGAAGCCATGCGCACACCGCAGAATGAGGCTTCAGACTTTCAGTAGCGGTCATTAGTATGGTACGAGTACGAGTACGAGTACGAGTACATCCTCCAACAATAATATACTTGTAGAACATTCGTTCTCTCTGCGCTGTACATACCGGTACTTATAGCTTTGGACAAGTATGTAGTCTACGAGTGAAGTACATACGAAGCTGCTTAATGGTGGCAAACCTCAGCTTTTCATTTATCACCTCACATTAGTACGGGTACTGTACTTGAAGGCATATCCTCGGTGCAACTGGGATCTTCCTTTGTGTTTTCGCAAGACGAATATGAAAGGCTACAAGTACTTGTACATATTGACATGGCGGTACAAACGTACTTGTATTTGCACCGACTGTACACAAGCTAAATGGTCACCTTATATTGTACTGCGCTCGGTCGAGATAAGGTTTATGCGGCTGAGCGTTCGCACCGTGAGGCAAACGCGTCAGTCGAAAATACAAATATTCACTTGAAACCGGAAATAGTAGAAATACACCAAGATTGCGTGATATCAAACTGATCCTAGTCATGTCCCCAATGTACCTGTATAGTACTTGTAGCTTCAGAATATCAAAGTCTTCGATTGGGAAAAAGACATGTTGCCATGCTCTGGAGGAGATCTTGAGTCGGGATTTATTGGGTGCGACGACCTCAGTGCTCACTCCACTTACGGATGTGCCTCGGCATGAGTGATTACTTGGTACGATGGCTTTTTGGAGCCACTATATGTTACTCAGGTAACCAACGTCACTCAGGCGAATCGATGAGCGACGTCATGCTGCACCGTGAGCGCGAAGATGTTACAGAACCTGTCCGACTTCACTAAGTTGTAATCAGTTCTATTAAATTCCCCCATGGTGTCGTTCTGTGTACCAATCTGCACCCGATCTCCCCGCTTCCGATAAGGTTAGGCGGGGCTTGTAGGTACCCGCCGAGCGTTTCAGCGAATTAATTACCAAAACATGCAACCTTAAAGTACTTTGAGTGTCATCAACTCCACGGACCTCATAAAAGTGCCACGAAAGAGTTGTAGTGCGAGGCGTTGGAGACAAAAACGATTGAAATCCAGGCACATCTTTTTTCTGATATCACTTTATGATAACCGATGAACACGCGATCCGTGAAATCGTCGATGTATCCAGGGTTCGGCTCCATCCGACGATTTAGCAGGCACGCCAAAATGGCATGAAAAGTGTTACAGGCCGATGGAACAGACCAATACAATTATCTGGCTGTAAGCAGTCAGCCAACACTAAGCAGGCATCAACAACAATCATTATTCATAACTTATTATACTACATTCAACACGCTAGTGTCGAGACTACTTGCTGTTGTCGACCACAATTCGTCCGAGAATCTTACCATCAGTCATGGCCTGGTAGTACTCGTTAAGCTTGGAGAGCTCTCCCATCTTGTAGTGGCTCTTGACCGAGCCCCGTGCGTAAAAGTCAATGGCTTCCTGGGCGTCCTGTCGGCCTCCGACATAAGTACCCTTGATGTTGAACGACTTGAACACGTGGGTGAAAATGTGGGATCTCACATAACCATTGGGAGGCAGGGCCACAAGAACAATGGTTCCAAAGGTTCGCACGTACTTGGTAGCCTCCTCGACGGCCCGGTCGCTGACGGCGCAGTTGATGACTCCCTGGGAGCCTCCGTTGGTTAGCTCGTTGATCTTGTCGACCACGTTGTCCTTCATGAAGTCCACAAAGTGCTCGGCTCCAAGCTCGACACAAAGCTTGGCCTTGTCGTCTCCGGTGTCGATACCAATGACTCGGTAACCCATGGCCTTGGCGTACTGGATGGCGTAGGTTCCGAGTCCTCCTCCAGCTCCAGTGATGGTCATCCAGCCACCCTGCTTGACGCCAGCGGTCTTGATGGCTCGGTAGACGGTGAGTCCCGCGCAAAGAATGGGGGCCACACCGGCGAGGTCAACGCCTTGAGGGATTCGAGCAGCACAGGCAGCGTCGAGGAGGGCATACTGCTGGTAGGAGCCGTCCACGAAGAAGCCGGACATGGTGGGGGTCTGGCAGTAAGAGTCCTCGCCCATTCTGCAGGGCTCACAGGCCAGACAAGAGGAGTTGATCCACTTGACGCCCGCAAGGTCGCCAACCTTCCAGTTGGTCACGCCTTCGCCCAGAGCAACCACGTCTCCAGCTCCCTCATGACCTCCAACCAGGGGAAGCTTGGGAGAAAAGGGCAGGTCCTTCTGCCAGTCGCCGTTCCAGATAGAAAGATCCGAGTGGCAAACGCCAGAGTATTGCACGTGGAGCAGAATCTGCCCCGGGCCAGGCTTGGGCACGGGGATGTCTCTGTACTCGACGGGGCCGCCGACGGTGTCGAAAACCATGGCCTTCTGGGTGGTGGGAAGAGTTTGTGTCATTGTTGTTGTGTGGTGAATTGGATGAGTGGTTGATGGTGTTTTCAGACAGGGGAGGCCACGTATAAATAGTGATAATCCATGTGGGGAACCATCGCTGGTTTTTGTCTCACCGCCAAGTCATTGTCGAGAAGTGATTGGGTTCAAAGTGTTGTGAGGGTGAAGGCGGGTTGAGTTAGACTGACGATGGGGGTGATGTGTGCAGAAAAGCAGAAGCCAGCTGTCCCAGCGAGCATAGGCTCTTTTGGATGGACTGAATTGACAGCTGGCGGTGGAATCACGACGATTGTAGTTGTATCAAGTGATTGAGCGATTAATTGGAGCAAGATAATATCTCTGCCGTAATCACAAACCCACCCCCAACCCACATCGCCCACCAATTCACACATACAAAAGCACCCCCCGCATACGTGCGCAGCTCTGACGCAAGATAGGTAGGCAAGATGTGAGATGCCTGGGAAGAGGGGAAGCGACATCAATCCACTGTACGGACACCCGGAAGGACATGAAATATGTATGTAGTGTTCGATAGTCGCGGTTTTCGCGGCTGACAGCGATGATTCCTGAACAGGATGATACAAGTACTAGCTGGTGCACGGTCTGAAAAAGTGGTGCCACTCCTTCAATTGCCATTTCTTTTTCTCCTGCACCGACCAGCCGCCGAAACTCAGTGTCTATCCCTTCCCCAGCGTCTTCGCTGTACTCGTACTCGCATTCCCCTGGGTTGAGCCGTGTGTATGTTTGGGCGCAACCTCGTTTCACACCGGCCGACTGTCTAGTGACTTGGTGTACTCATGCATCTTAGAGTGTATTTTTCGTACAGGAAACACATGACAGGTGAGTCGCAATGAGTGTAGTGAGATTAACACTAAGGAAACAACCACCACCTCAAGATGGCCAAATTTGCACCACGCAAATTGCTTTTTCCCGTACCCCAGACTGTTGGGTGGGGTGTGTGGTTTCAGGCCTTACCCCACACGCACAAAACCTTAATTGGATCGGATCTCTCCCGGAAGCCCTAGCTGCCTGAAAGGCGTAGAGCTCTTGGCCTAAAACAGAACCCCAGAAACCCCCCACTCTTCTTTTTCGTCTCGGTGATTGCGGAGATTGTGGAATTGTGTCCTTCTGGCCAATCAGAGGGGCTGGTCGGTAGATTGTGGCTGTGCAGTGGCAACGACTACACCTTGAAATGCGGCTGAAGGAGTGGGAAAGAGTCTGCAAAGTGGCTTCTCGTGATTCTTCCAAATACACGCGTATCCCCAAATTGGACGGGTTGTGGTTTTTGTGTCATCGCAAATTGTCGACGAATTCGAGTGCTTTAGATCGAGTGAGTGAAGTTTTGTACTCCAGTGTAGCTTCGACCACAGCCTGCTTTTATACGAAGTGCCTCCACCACCAAGGTCACCACCAAGGTGGGTGGGTACACGTACTGAGTCAAGGGAGGAAACAGAAGCTGTAACATTGGAGATGGCTTGACCTAGCTATCGCGAGATGTTGGCTTCACTCGAAATAAGAGTAGTCTATACATGACTTGCTCATATGGGGGAATTATTAGGTGCTTCTGTGCCACCTACTCTCGTAGCTACTCTGACAGTTACACCTACACACCTACACACAACCCCAGATACCCCTCTACTTGTACGATACACACCACCAAGTGAGTCACCTTGCTGATTGCAGATTCCCTCATTTGCATGGGATACCGCAAAACAGGATGGCACATGCAGTCATTCGTCAAGGACCAACCCGTGATACCCTCTGACAAACGCGATGTTAACACAGATACCCAACTTACAACGGCACAGATGCATCTTCCTGTTGAAATCAAGCAGATACTGTTCAGCTACTGCTCACTGGAGTCGGTGCTGGCCCTGTCACAAACCTCCCACTGCCTTCGAAGCTACATTACCAGCGAAGATGGCAGACTCGTCAAAGACAAGGTCCTAGAGCGTGTTCCATGGATGGTTACTGATGAAGACGCAGAGCTGATGACTTGGCTGGACTGTGCAAGACTTATCGTTGCTCGCAGAGCATCCAGACTAAACCATCCGGAACAGTGGCAGACTATGACATCAGACAATACCTACAAGGAGATCATGACACGACTCTACAAGAATGTCGACGTCACTGAAGTTGGGGCAGTTGATTGCACCGGGGGCACCCTCCCTGACTCTTTCCAGCCCCTACTTGATGGGTCTTTCTATGTTACCGGCCAAGAAAGAACTGGAGGCAAGTACCACTATCTCCCTCACAACAGCGGAGCCCTCGACATGACAAACCTGGAGTATCACCCAGACAGGCGTTCGGTCTTTGGTACATCTAGCCCACATTGGCATGGAATCGGTGTGAGTTACAGGAGGGGAGGAAAAGAGCATCTTCTCAGCCCGCTATCAAAGCTGGAGGTTTACTACTCGCAGGAGTTCACGCTCGATGAGGAGAATGACCGGCTCATAGTGGTCAGTGCTGGTGATGAGAAAATAGTTCTTGACAAGTCGAAGGCTTTTGGAAGAGTTTTGGAGATCAATGAGCACAGCATTGTTGCTCGTTACCATAACAACTGGCATACTCAGGTCCACATCCTGCCTGGGCCTCAGGGGATCATGATCTGTCGGTTTCTCGCTGACAACAATGAACATTACAGCTGCAAATTCTTACTGTGCCACCAAAGTCTGAGTCCGGGACGAACCAGCGTCGTGCTGGGATTGTTCCCCGGGTCACCTAGCTACTACCATCGTCACTCAGGGGTTTCGTATGGAGAATTGCATGAGGCTGCGTCTGCTGCGGTGGTGTTTCCCTACTCAGGTATCCTGTATCTGCAGTTGCAAGGGAGGTATATGATACCTTTGTGGGTTGATTTGCACGATTGCGCAGAGAGCAACTGGCGAACAATGGTTGGGCCTTCACCAGATTATCAACTGGCTAGAACTGAGATGGATTGTTACAACGTGTGCATTGCAGCAACCAGACAGGACATGAAAACCCAGCTATTGTGCCTTGATAGTGCCTCTTATTGCAACCCAAACAAAGTGGGTGACATACGAACTTCATCCAACAAGCGCTGGGTCACCACAAGGGAGTCTCGTCTCGTCTCAGATCTTGCGAGGGGTAAGACTTACAACGTTATCGGCCTCGCGATGAGGACGAGTGTTCTTTTGGAAGCACCCAGGGTCTTCTTGGGGTCTCCTGTAGAGAAGGACGGTCCTCCGCAGTTCTATATGATGAGCACCAAGTACATTCGCTCTGTTTTGGCGAACATTCCAGAGGTGCCACTATCTACTTGTAGGACTTTTCTCGAACAGTACGGAGAGAGTTGTTCAAGCCTTTCCACTCTGAAAAGGGGAGAAATGCTTCCGACGAGAAACACCCATTCAGATGATCGTAGTGCGGTTGACAGACTGAGAGCGCAGGAGTAATACATGATAGAGAGATATGGATATGTGTGTGAAGATGGAGCCGTGGTTTTAGTGGCGTGTAATAGTTCTGTAATAAATGTTGTAAATCCATCATATGGAGGAGATCATTAGGATCATTTTGATACCATGGGGTCCTTTGATGTATTCTATGGGTGTCTGGTTTGGAGTTGTGTCCCACCCTGTGTGAGTTCTCGTCCAATGCGTAAGAGCTGACGCCCCAGAATAAGCAGGGGGAAGAATAAGATGATGACGAACGGCAGGGTAACGCCACCCGTTACCCTACCTACTTACTAAGAGTTCCTTCACAATTTTCAGCCCAGTTAGGACACAGGGCTGGGTTTTGTAGGGTTAGGGCAGCTTCTGACACCTGGGCCCGGACACAATGTTGGCCAGAAAGATGAAAAAACGTGAAGTCTGGGATTAGCATTTGGATTGATGAATTTGGGTCTATTTCACGCGCAGATTCTGGTTATTGACTTCTCATCTTTGTGCGATTTTTTTTAGCAAGTATATTTTCGGGCCGAATTGGCGTAGAAAAAGCTAAAAGTTGCAATCTCGGCCGATTCTTGAAGTTTAAATCTCAAAGATCTACTGTCAGGGGGATGAGGATCCATGAGGTCATGTCTTTACGAGTACCCCGAACTTCGTACGACTCCTCCAGGTGCCATGATTCTAAGGGGATATCCAGGTTTGAATGCAGGAGAAATTTGAAGTGCAAAAGGTGCATTGGAATGTGCATCCCACATGTGCATTTTATTGCCACCGGTCCTATTTTGTGCTCCTCAGAAAGAATACATAAACTCCCCTCTGCTCCCAGTTTGAACATCAGATTCGGGCCAGTCTCTGAGTAGTTTTGCACCTGCTCAGTTCTAGGTACCTTTTCTCCCACGGAAGGTGCGGTATAGCCTGTTGAATGCAGCGCTGAGAAGCAAACCTGTCTACTTACGAGGATGAGAGTCTGTGAGTCGAGACGATGTCGTCACGCAAGAGTCTTGTGCGACAGCTGGTGGAGCGTTTAGCTGAGAAGCGAGTTCAAAACACCAGAGGCGAGTACACTTTGTACCTGAGCCAAGTGTCCATGGTTGACCGCCAAAGTGCGCAAGAGTCAATAAATCCACAGTTGACCGCCATGAGCAGATGTGCCATGAGCCAAGAGCAGCCTTCACTGATGAGTGACAATGCTGACGCCAGAGCAGAGAGCCAGGCAGTGCGACACGAGACACGAGACACGAGACACGAGACACTCTATGAGATGCTAGATACTCCTTTTTGAGCCGCCTAGAACTGAAGAGCCAGGCTGACACGCCAGAGCTGCCAGTCGCCGTAATGCTGGGCTGAAATGCTTACTAGCTGAGACGCAATCTAGAGCAAAGATCTGCCATGGCGGACGCCTTTTGGGCCAAGGATGAAGGTAGAGCCGTTCCAGGACGAGCTAGAGACAGGACGAGCCAGAGCCAGAGCCAGAGCCAGAGATTACACACAAGATCCAGAGCTGATACGCCAGATGCACCTGAGTCAGAATCAGGACGACCCATAAGACAATAAGTGCAACGTCCAGAGCCTGACTTGAGCAGTGAGTGACCAACTCCAGTCAACATGCCACGTTTTTGAGCCAGTGCTGAAATGCCAGAGCCATTCAGGTCCGAGCCAGAGCCATGAGCCAGTGCCAGAACCGCCATCACGAGCAAAGAGCCGGTAAGTCCTACAAGGTCATAGGTGCCATTCTGAGAGCCAATGAGTCCAGAGAGCAATGAGAGCCATGTCGCCGATAAGTCCAGAGAGCAGTAAGAGCTATACGCTATTCGCTATCGCCTGAGCAGAGCCAGTAAGTCCACAGATGCAATAACCGCCAAACGCCAGAGCACACACATGGAACCAAAGGAGCCAGGGCTAAGAGCCGAGGCCAGCCAGCCGCCCAGTAAGTCCAAAGAGCAGTGAAAGCTGAAGCATGGCAAGAGCCGTCTCTTCAAGAAGTAGGCAGTGAACCTCGAATCTGAGGATGTAACTGACTGAACCTGTCTATCTAAATCATGGGAGGAATAGGTGGAACACCAACACCGAACCTCTGGGGTTAATGCATTTTGGACCGATGAGTCCGACCCGAGTTTGGTTGTTGTACGAGTACAGTAGTTCGTGATTACTTTTACTCGTAGTACGGTAGCACTGTGTAGGTTTGTATTTGTATCGCTGGCTACGATCTCAGATGTTTCTGCTAATTGTTCACATCCAATTTTGGGGCCAAAACTCTAATCTGTTTAAGGTCGTAGATATAGACAATTAATGTGCTCGACTTTGAGGCAGAATCCGCCTGACATTTCACGTGATGTGAGCTGCAGATAGCGTTCGGCCAATGTGGCGATGTCTGATTAATGCGCTGGTACTGGGTGTTCATTGATGACAACTGCACCCGAGTATACTGGTAGAGCCCGGTTTTCCTAGATCACGTGACGACACGAGAGAATTGAGCAGATATGAAACACCAACCAGCCTACGACGCGACAATCAGTCGGACCAGAGTTGAGATCATTTTCACAAAGGACCACGCGACTCGGTGTTCATGCTGAAGTGAACGCAAAGGCTCTGGCCACGAGTGCTACATAGAGGTGGTGGATGGAGCAGCTGAATCCTGCTGGAATTTGGGCTTGAAACAATTCTACAAACTGTGGCATGACTAGCCGTGGAACACCGACAACACCGACAACATCGATACAAAAGGTGGAGATGAAGATTGTGGGTCCAGCTTCCACCAGTGACCTCGGAGTAGACTCTCAAGAGTGTCCTGCTTGCCCTCACGATCAGGTAATGGATCCCAGATTCGTGACTCAGTACAAGATCCACATCAACGTGAAGGTCTGTGTGTCTGGAGACAACCCCAAGCGTGAGGCCGCACGTCCTTCTTTTAAGACTGCCCCAAAAGCACAAAGACAACAGTTGCCTGGCGGAGATACCATGAAGGTCCTCTTCTGCCACAGATCATTACTGTTGTATCAGCCTCACTGTGGCTTATCCTTTTCCTTCTGCGCAGAAGGAAGACAAAGAGGGCATCATGCTAAGGGTTCTACTCGTACAAGTAAAGGGTCTATTATGCAAATCCACTTGAGCTGATTTGGGTACGTACCATCTCTACACGAGAATATTTTCCTTACACTACCAACTGGCTTAATATTACCAACACAAAAGCCTCCTATTGGCCAGAACAACCTGCTCCTCATATGGCGTATTACCCTTTTAGGCATACGTGGATGTAAGGGTTTGGAGCGATCCAACACTTCATCTTATGCGTTTATGAACTCGGCTCAACATGATCTCTCTGCGCCCAGAGCGCGCTCTTCGTACCGTAGGTTCAATTTCGGGAGAGATCTGTGAAAAGGGCGGGGAACACCCGGGAGAGATTGTGACGCACTGAAACCATATCACGTGAATTTACATCTCGCCCCTCCGGTTCGCACATCCAGAGCAACGGCCCGTGCCACGTGACAAGACCGAGACCCACTCGATGATTAATTTCCGAGGCCCGCCGCGAACCCAGATTCGAACAAACGTCCCTTCAACTGAGACATGTGCCGATCCGGGGGCCACCGTGTCTCACAGCACAAGTACGTACGAAAAGCAAAACTTTCGATGAGGGGCGGGGTTGGCCGGACGGCTCAGTCAGCAGGATACCGTTCCCGCTTACGTTGTCAGCTGGTGCAGAAAAACATACTTTACACTTCATCAACTTTCTCTTGTGTTTGTCTGTGTGGGTGTTTGTGTCACGTTCACCACGATAATGCAACTGATTACAGTAGTTGGCCACAAAATGCGACAAAATGCTCCTGCAACATCTACCCGCACCTTAGACGCAACTTTATCGAAGCCTAATGAGCACCTGCATGAGTGCTAAAAGAGAGACATTTTAGGAAGTTGATGAATGGTGAAAGAGAGAAAGGTAGAGGCCACGGTGACTATCAATGAGTGGCCTAACACTGACTCTCTAACGATATATTTCGGACGTAGGACCCATATTTCGTTTCTGCGTCGTCATGGCAACGCAAGGCTGCAAGTCTAACCCCACCCAACCTTAATTTGACAAAGTCAAGTGGGACAGAATATAATAAATGGGCTCACCCGTATCTATATATCGAGGTGCTACTTTTCGATTTTAGGCTGAATTCTATCTTGCCGCTTGCTTTGAATATGGCTTTGAATATGAACGAGTTCTTCCATCCCTGCATGATTGGAGAGGTCTTAGATGTGGGCTAAATTCGGTACAAGTGCTCAAAGATGGATAAGAGATGGAGGAGAGAATCGTAGGAAGGATTTCGGATCAAAGATATAGCATCAGATAATCCCTGGAGCAACCATGGGCCTTTTTTGAAGACCTCTGTATCATGCCAAGGCTTTTCACCCTGGAGAACCATAAGCGGGCGTATTATTTATAGCACATTTAGGCCTTCATTTTCTCGAAGTTGAGCGGGATATACGAGAAAATAGAAAGAGCAAATCACAAAGCCCTACGAAAAGGTGAAAATATTATCACGGGAAAGTCGCTGGTTGATGCTGCGGTTCACTGCAGGTTCTCCACACTGAAATAGGGTTTCGTTACTCCAAACGAGGCGGCACAGGAGACGTACATGCGAGATAGAGCGCAGCCGGCAGTGTTTTGCATGTAAATGCGGGAGCCGTCCAGGGGGCTTTAATGAGCCCTGTGAGAGTCCTGTAGACTCGGGGAGTACTCAGGAGCTAGTGATTCCAGGCACAAACCAAATCCAGCCGAAACATGTTTCAGTTTTGGGTCCTGGGGAGCCTTATACGAAGCCCCAAAGCTGTGCTTGTCCTGATCGACCGTGATGCAGACGCACGCAGATGCACGGCTGCAATGCACGTCACATTGAACTTTAGGGAGGAGGGGGGATAACAACCGGGCTCAATTTGAGCCTTGTCAATGGGAGGTCATCTTGCGGTTTTGTGGCCAGTGTTTCAGATACTTCCAGAATAGGAAGCGTGGGTGCAAAAGACAAACGTGCAACCGGACAAGACAATTCAATTGTTTGTGGGTGGTGTGGTTTCCCGCAGACGCAAGTTTTCGCGGGAAACATTGCCAGAGTTGTAGGTGTGGGTTGGAGGGGTTGGAAGAGGCCAAGTTGGGAGAATTTGTGTATATTTGCGTGTGATATTATATATTACCTGGTAGCTTTAGCTAGACTTTGTGAAGAGGGCAGTTCAACAGGGCTAATATTTTGAGCCGTATACGCTGTCGCAAACTCGCAAACTCGGAGATTGAATTTAATAACCGACGAGAGATAGCCAAGAGGTGAAACTCTGCAATATACGACAATATACGAAACTGTACAGCGGTGCGGAGTTCGCGGAGTAAAGAGTGGCCTGCAGAGCTGTACGTAGGGCGTACCGAGGTGGTTGATTATCCATGTCTTCTTGTGTTGTCTGGCTTGGTGCGTCTGAGGCGCTGTCTCAGAGGATGGAGTGTTAGATAGTGGAGGGGAGATGGTGTGAGCGAACATCTACGGCGGTGTGCATGGTTTCTGTTGATAGATAGAATAGTAGCGTAGGAATGAAGATGAGATCAAATTGATGGAAAAGAAGACCTAGAGTATCACATTGAAGAGAACAGTTATGGCCATAGTACATACTAGTTAGTCGACAGTACTCGTGCGATATCGATGGAATAGGACCATGAAGCGTGTAGTCTGTCTTGATCTTCTTGAGTGATAAGTCTTGCGTTGATGAATGATACTAGAGCTATTGGATAGTTATGTTTGGCTTCAGCTTTATTGAACCTTTTCCATGACTGCTTACCAAATACAACTCCAAGTCTCGAGGGATCTTCTGGTAACATCTTATCACAGTATACACTCCATCTACGAACTCTTATCAGTCTCTTGCAACTCACCAATCAACCCTCTCTAACTCACCAACCACACCCCGCAAAAGCCATAATAATATCTCCACACCTCCACATCCTCCACATTCCCTTCCATCGAGGCTCTGGCACAACACGTGATTCAGGGGATAAGAGAGTGGGGACTCCAACACCAAGAGAAGAGAAGAGAAGAGCCGCCTCCCTGGCCCGAACACCTGAACCATGAAACACTTGGGGCTAGGTGTGGCAACCAATCCACAGTGCAGGAAAGCATGGCTGGACACACAAGACAGAACAGAACCACCACCATCACAAGGCACAGCCGCCCTTGTTCCCCTTTGAGAAATCGATCCTCCAGCCCCAAGATTTGGTGAGTGGCCTATTGAGACGGTGCTGTGGGTGTTAAGTCGATGCTGTCAGGTCTACGGTACTTTGTATCTTGCCACCTCATCACCAATCACCTCCACAGTGTTGTATTGCGTGTCCTACTGTATATATCTGTGCTCTTCCATGTGCACGTGGTCTCGTATCAGTCTCCTGTATATACCCGTCAGATAACCCTCCGGCGTTCTAAAGTCTATCTGGAGCTCTCCCAGTCTGGGCCAGGTGAGACACACACACTTAGCCGTGCATGTCACGGATTAGAGTCTCTTCTGGGTTCGGTTTCACAACGCTCCACAGCTGTCATCACTCAGACAAGTGGCCAACACGAGGCATCACACGTCGTGCCATCGTCTCACGCGGGATGGCCACATGTCCATCTAGCCCAATTCGATCAAGTATCATGGCCCCATGGACGTACAGTACCCCACTCAAAAGCCCCTCTGCCACAGCCTGCAGACTCCATTTTTCGTTTCCCGTACTCTAGATTCGTATCCCTGCAGCAGTGCAGAAAGATGCGTCCGACATGCACCGTACGAAAAGAAACAAAACGGCAAAAAGACGCGTGTTGAGCTGCAACTGTGGAAAAGCTAATCTCACCCGTTAGCCGGTGGGGTATTAGTCTGACGTTAGAAAAGTACCAGCTCCAGGTCTCATCAGCCTCAGTTTCCACCAGCTCCAGTCAAACCAGCGCCAATCGTCATTCTCTGATACGCTACTAATATCGCCCGATTCAGCCTACACACTGCTTGCATAATATACATCTCTGCATATTGTACATTTTTTGCATAAATTCGCCTCGTGCATAGGACCACTCGTTTGAAAGTTTCAAGTTGCGTCCTTGTCCGCTATCAGCTCGTAACTCTATTGCTTAACATTAACCTTAACCTTGCAATTGTGAACCTGTACTCACTTGACTACACCTCTGAACCTCACCACTAAGTATATATTGAGGCTTGGGGCCCAACTTGACCGGTACAATTCGACCCATCCCCTCCCCTTACTACACCTCCCCCCCCCAACACATCACATTATGCAAGACGCACTTTCCAATCTTGGCTTGTTCAAGCCAGGCACAGACTACTATGGCAGAGACTATGGTGGACTGGAGTACCATGAACACGAAGTCTACGGCGACTTTGTCGACGGTACTTACGAGTACCTGCCCCCTACCAATCCGGGCCCTTACCCTTCACATGCCTTTGAGGATCCTTTGGAGTTCAATCCCTTTATGGGCGACTTTTCCGAGCCTCTTTCCGAGCCCGAGTATCTGCCCTACCACAACCACCAGTCGGCATCGTCAAGTGAAGAGCTGATCAGCAGTGAGCTCTCCAACGCAGAAGACGAGTACCCTTCTCCTGTGCTGGACCATCTGCAGTTCGATCCCGCACTCGTCGGTACTTCTTCTTTCTTTACTTCCACTGCTACTCCTTACGCTTATGAAGTTCAGCCTAACTATGTCTCGAATGAGCTTCCTTCTGAGACGTCCGATTTCAGCTCGCAGCCTCTTTCCGAAATGTCTTCCGATGTCGGTTCTCAGCCTCCTACTCCCGATTCAGAAGTGTCGCAAAGCCCTCCTCAGTCCATGGTGGAGCTGAGAGATCTTCTCCCCAAGAACGTTTCTCTGGCACAGAAGGCGCAATCGCAGCCTCTGTTGCCTACAGACCCTCAATCGGCCGTGGCTCAGCTCTACGCAAGTCCAGAAATGTGGGAAAAGGCGTGCCACACCAAAAAGGGCGTCTTCATCTGCACAAACTGCCACCACAACGGCAAGCCTCTCAGTTTCCGAACGATGATCGAGCTGGCCGTGCACTTTGACTCCCATGGACTTATGCGAAAAAGCAAGTGCGAGAAACCCAGCTGTCCCTGGTCGGTGGTGGGCTTTTCCACCCGCTCGGAGAAAAACAGACACACAAAGTCGCAACACTCGGACCTCAACTACCCCTGCCAGACCTGTGGACGTCGGTTCGGACGATGCGACTCGCTCAAACGACACATGAAGCTGGTGCACGATATCATCCCTACGAAAAAGGGCGTCAAGAAAAGCGCGGGCGCTAGAAAGACGACCAGTGGTGTCAAGAACGAGTCCAAACTCGAGGCTGTGCTGGCTCACAATCTCGTACCCTCCTCACCCCAGTCGGATCCGGAGCCAACAGAGTCATACGGGCTGTCGTCTTCTCCAGACAACTCTCCCGCTCTCAGATGGACCAGTCCACAGGGCTACTATTCGTTCATCACCCGAACGTGACCCAAACCTGACCTGATTTATTTAAGCTAACCCACTAATATTAATGACATTATGAAGATGATTATTGTACAAGTACGGAGTACGGTAGTTGTGGAGAGCAGTATATGTGCCAGCAAAAAGAAACCCAGGGAGCAATTGAACCAGCACTCTCTCAGGCAAAAAGCTAGGTCGTACCCGGACTCGAACCGGGGTTACTGGAAAATACTGTCAAGTCAGAATCCAAGGTGATAACCACTACACTATACAACCGGATTTTTTTGAGCCGGAGACAAGGTGCCGGTCGATTGTAATTATGCGAATTTTCGCCGAAATTCAGGTCCAAACACATCCAAACTGACGTAAATCTAATCCCCATAGCCATCCCAATGTCTCGCAGCTATTTAATTTCACCACATTGTCCTTTCCCTCACTACACCAAAGCCTTTTCTCTTGTTTTGCCAGCCGAGGTATCTCCGACCCCTTTCATGCATACCCACCCTGTCAGCTATACGGAGAATGGTTGCCGACAGTGAGGTTGCATTGCCCAAAAAAGCAATGGTAAGCAAGCCTGTGCGATAACGCCCTGCAGTGATACGAGCGGAGAAGCTTCCGGTGCAGAGACATCTGAGGAGTGAGTGAAAGCATAGTACGAGTACAGTACGACGTACAGAGTCTACAGCAGCAAAGTATATGCTGTAGGCAACTGTGGAAGAGCACTGAGTCAGTTCTTCAACTAATCGCAGTACAGCAACCACCAATTATTCGACTCTTCAACCAATCACAGCACTTCAACAATGCACTTTACTGCGTGGACATACGTCTCCACCCTCAACACTTCATTCTGTAACCCACCCTTGGGAGAATAAGAGATGCAGCGAGTTAAGAAGGTCTATTTACGAGCTGTACCCAGTTCAGTACAAGTAGATGGAACAGCTTCAAACTCTTTAGATCTGTGGCACCTCTCATTGTTGTGAATCATTGTTGTATCTCACGGTATGTCCTCCGGAATTATAAACCAGCCTCTCCAGATCACCGGAGTTATAACTTATGGAATGTGCATACCTCACGCTAGATCTTCCTGCGGTTAGATAAATGGTACGTTGGTAAGTTCCCTTTTTCATAACTGTCTCTTTGTGTCTAATTATTACTCGTTTGGTCTTTTTCGGCTACGTTCTCGGCTAATATCTTGCTCGGCTCGTTCGGCTATGGCGTTAGAGTTACAGGTATTGATGAGCTCGTGGCAATTACAGCCAGTATAGCTGCTGTAGTACGAGTTCTGGATCAGCTACGGTACTTCTAAGCCTGCTTACTAAGCATACCAGTCAACTATAACCGATCTCCACAATCCCCACAACTTTGTGTTCCTCGATCAAACTTTCCAGTGCGTCAACAATAACAATCGCCAAAACTTTGATGATTGGGAGGTTATTGTTCTGCACCACAAAATTTACTTTGGGCCGGCATGGTGCATATTTTCAAAACGCTATTCATTTTTGCTGTCAACTACGATACGAGTACGTCGTACTGTACTGGTACCGGTAGCACTCCGGGAAGCAGGATTGCAAACACAGAAAGCTTTTCAAAGTGAGGTGTTGATCGAGTTACAGATAAGGCAGGAGGTAGCAGCACAGTCTAAGTTCCGAAGCGAATGGATGATTCATAAAGTCGCTGAATCAGACAGCGCTCTACCAAGCCACGTGACTTTATCTTGATAATAATAAATTCTTTCTTCTTTTCTTTATGATTTGTTTTCGCGAACCTGTCAGCTACTCTCGACTATAAAGTCCTATATTGAACAACAGAACAGGGGCTGCTTGGTTTGAAACGAACAATCAAATGTTCTGAAACAATCAAACAAACAAATGACCTTATGACCCTGGAGTAGATCCGCATCCACGGAACACGGATAAGACCGTTAAAATTCACCTAAAATGACCAACAGAGACAGCCCTAACCCACAGCATAGCCACAGGCTTTGCCTCGGATGTGCAAGCCCGTTGTTCCTTGGCTTTGTTGGGGGTGTGATAATTCCGGATACGGATAAACTGAATCAGCCCAACAAGACCAGGGGTCATGTGTGGAAGCTGTTTTGAACGCAGGGCTTTCTTGTCTTGAGACGCAAACACAAACAGTTTGTTCACCAAAGACCTTGTGATGTCTCCTCGGGTATTTCTCCTCGGTTGGTCTCGTACCACGATTTTGATCCTTCCCATCAGCTCATCTGGAACGCATGCAACAGTGCATGTTTCGAGCACATCAGTGGCTACGAGCAAAATTCAATCTCGTGACCAAACACGACCGGGAGACCGTTTCTGTCAATGTGTCAGTGTTTGTCCTGGGTGGTTTTCAGGTTCTGGCAGTGCCCCATCCTCTACAGTCATTTTTTTTCAAGCTGGCTTTCTTCTTCGAGCTGGGTGATCTCTAGTATCGGTAATAACTGCCAGATGCAGCTTGTTTATCGCATGAGCAAGTTTAGACGAAAAAATTTGCTATGTAATCTACCAAGGTGTGTAGGTATTTTTCTCCCGAGTCTCGCCCGACTTTCCAGAAGATCTTGGCAGCTGCTGACATACTGATACAAAAGTCTTTATGGTGTTTACAAGGTTCTATTGTTCCATGAAGACAGACTATTATGCTTGTGGTGAAAGCACAGATGTAATAGCCATGTGCTCAAAATAGCTCCAAACGATCTGGATAGACAGACTATTGAGCAAGCGTGAATCGTACAAGGCCGTCTGCTGCAGTTACTTCGAGTGCGTGAGCCGGTGCGTCGAGTGTTTAGCTCAATCTGTCTGTTCAAAAACAGCCGGGTCTAAAAGTGTTCCTGGTTGTGACGCTCTAGGGCATTTATTAGTCAGGCTACGTTGAAAACCTTCTACTTGAATGTCACGCAGGTAAACCTTTCGATGACTTTTGGAGCTGTCCAGCTCACCCAGTGGTATCAATAACTCCTCCTGTAATGGAGAGAAATATGTCGTTCTAGTCAAGAGAGCCAGGATCAGTCAGAGTGTCTTCAGGGTAGCCAGAGTTTGTCAGAATAGTTGCGGGTAGCCTGAATCAGTGAAAATGACCAAGATGAATCAGGGCAGT
This sequence comes from Yarrowia divulgata, assembly GCA_900519045.1. NCBI lineage: Eukaryota > Fungi > Ascomycota > Dipodascomycetes > Dipodascales > Yarrowia > Yarrowia divulgata. The sequence continues at coordinate 25,038 of ULGQ01000008.1, forward strand.
CTCTGCTAGTCGGGATAGCTAGGGTCAACCAGGGCATCTAATTACTGTCATTAAACTCCACCCTCCCACTTTGCCTGAGATCGTGCAGTTGACTGGCTTGTAGACATTGATCGAGGATGACTTCGTTCTTTGAACAGGGGCCGGGCTCTCTTGAGGTAGGTCTTCTGTGGCAGCATTCCAACCACCCACTATTATGTAACTAGTGAATCCATTGTTGATTAGTCTGTCCGTAAAAGCACTATATAATCTCTCATCTTTGATTGATTCGTGTACCCGGTGGTTATTCTTCTTCTGGCCAACCATATCAAGATGTTGATCAACCCTGGCGAACTCAGACTAACCCCCACAGGCCCGAAAGTATGGCTGTGATCTCTGTCACTGGTTTGGAACGTCATCTGACAGTCGTTACCTCGTCAGTCACTCTCATGTTAGGTTTCGAAACACCGACCCCTCCCAGCCCAAATTTCCTCACCTTAAAACCACAATAAAACAGGGACAAGGGCTTCAAATCCGACATTAAATAACATTATTAGAATCCCGGAGTCCACATTTATCTTTTCCATAACCTCATGAGGCTGTTACAGCAACAAATTCGAAAAAAATCAGCTTTAGGATAGCAGAGGCCACCTTTTCGGAAAAATCAAGAAATTTGCGCCGATGGTTTAGTGGTAAAATCCATCGTTGCCATCGATGGGCCCCCGGTTCGATTCCGGGTCGGCGCATTTCGGTTACGGCCATATCCTGGTGAAAATACGGCTTCCCGTCCGATCAGCCATAGTCAAGCACCAGAGAGCCTAGTTAGTATTGTAGTGGGAGACCATACGAGAATCCTGGGTGCTGTAATCTTTTTTCCATCTCATGCATAGCTCAGAGGTGGTATTGCTTTTTGATACTGTCTCAGTGCTGTTCTTACTGCTGTACAAGTACCGGTAGTTGCAGGGGGTTATTGCCCAAGTTCAAAATTGGAGGGTTCGGGACACACGTGACTTCAAAACCTTAATATGCGTGGTTGGGAGGGTCTCAATCTTTTTGTATTGGCATGGGACGTGAGTAAGATATACGATGCCCATTTAGCTGCTGTGATATCGGAAATTGCAAGAAGACGCCAAATCGATTCAAAACGACTACAAGTACAAGTAAAGTGGCCACGGAGATTCCGAAAATCGCGCTCACTCGTTCCCCAGACCTATGTAGCCTGAGGTATTGGCCCTCAAATACAAAAGTTGGTGAGATGGGGCATGACGCATGCAGCTGACACAGCAAAACACGCTAAGCGCGTATGAGAGCCACACGGCAATAGAAGATCACCGAATCGAATTTGACATACCGGTTCATTTGCTACATAGATAAGTACGAATAGCAGCCCGAGTGTCACTACGAGGCCTGTGAAGAGTGATTACTACACTTTGTGGCACACAAACAGTCATATGACACATACATACATACATACATACAATTCATTTATTCAGTCTAGTTAAGCTTTGTCGCCAGTGACTGTTGTTCGATGGCAGGCTGGGTTCCGTGGGGTGCGGGCAGCCTGCAGAATACGTAGAAGTTTCGCTTGGTTCGGAAAGAGCCGCTGCCCCGAATGTACGCTTAGTGGGCAAGGGGTGCTGTGGCACTACGTACCACCTCAATAACCCAGGCCGGACAGCCCTCCGCTGTGGTGGTGATTTTACTCCAGTCATCTCTCCTACTCCAGCATTTCGATCGGGTAGGCGTGGGGGGCGGGGAACCAGTTCCACAGTGTCAATCGAAGGCGTGGCTTTGGGGGGCGGCCCCCCCTCTACGCGTGATTCAAGTAACTACGACGATGCACGGTGTTTGGCCATGGAGGTGTGCGCACTGTTCCTAGCGGGAATCGATCTCGCGGCCAATCCGATAGGTCAATGGCGAGATGATTCCCATTCGGTTAAGAAGCTGGAACCCTCATATGACACAATGAGGTGACGTTCGCCATACTGACTAAGCTGTCACATGTGACACGCGGGACACAGGGAATACCCCCTAATCCATCGCGTCTTTCAACGAGTAGGTGTGGTTCTCATGTTATGGACGTGTTGTATCGTGCCCTGACGCGTTCCCAACGTCACCATTCGTGCACAGGGCATCGATGATGATCATCGCACTGGTCTGGGCTTTGTAATACTCACTCTCGATGGCTTCTTTCACTTTCTGGCGACTAAAAGTTACCCGGCTTCGCCTTGCATGACCCCCTACTACGATATTTACATGACCATTTCTGGACGCGTCGTTTTGAGTTTGGGTCGTGGATTGTTTCGTGATTAATCCTAATATTTGAATAAAAGCAGAACAATTAGGATCAAATCATCTAAAATCGAGAATCGTTCGGAGATAGAAAAACAGTGATCCTATTTATATCTGGGACTCAACAAATGTTCAAAAAACCCTACGTCAAGTCGCTTTTCTCCACAATGCGCAGCTCGCAACCCCCGCCAATCACAGAGGACGTGGCGTAATGGTAGCGCATTGGATTTCGGTTTGTATCGCACAAACGACGTCCTCCAAAGGCTGCGGGTTCGAGTCCTGTCGTCCTCTTTTTTTGCCTGGCCCTTGTCGTGACTTGTTTCGTCAGGTCCTGTTTGGTTGGTATCTCTGCCTATAGGTTATGAGTCTGTTCAAGTGTGTGGTTCTTCAATAGGGACAATGAATAGGGTACGCCGTGAACTCTACGCAACCTAACCTTATAAGTCAGCTTTATGTAAGACTCCACGTAAATCGGATTTGTTTTTATGGCTTGTTCTTTTGAGGTACGGAACCCCGAAGGAACAAGTTCAAAGTCCAATCTCCGGCACGGAACTATAGAGGGTTTGGAAGACTCAGATTACAAATAAGCCCTACGCTTAAGCTCGCAGCTCCTTCTCGAGATCATAAGTGGCAATCCAAAGACACAGCCATGAAGGTGGAGTTGGTTGCGGTCGGGTACGTTCAGGGAAAACTGCACTACAGGAACTTGCGGGTTCTGGACGGAGTGACGAGTCGAGGAGTTGAAAACTGGGTGAGATCGATGCGCTAATTTGAGCTCGTATAACGAGGAACCCCTTTCGGGGTTTAATCAATGGTTCTGGTGAATATACAAATACAGTTAAACTGCGCCTTGGAAAAGTCACTCAAGGCGGAGTAAAAGAAAGGGACTCGAGACGGAGCACTTTGCTGAGTATTAACGTTGGGCGGTGGAAATTTGTTCACGAGACTGGACGGCAAAGCGATAGGGACTTTGCTATAGCCAAGCCGGCTCAGTAGCTAACAATCCTCGCCTGCTTAGATTGCGTGCTTTTCTTGGCTTGCATGAGATTATGCACGACAAATGCTAATCAGGGAATAGGAGGGGTAGGGTGACAGGCCCATGAGCAGATAAAGAGGCCTACAGAAGCTGCAATTCCAATCAACTCACTCACGCGATTCGAGCTTGATATTTTAAAGACTATTTTAGCCTCACCGCGCTTAGCTATTGCAAGACTTCGCCATCATGTGCACGTGAGAACGTTGAGCATCGGAAAGTTTAAACAAATAAACGAGCGCAGCAAACAGTAGTGGCTTGCGGGTGTAGCGGGAAGGTCTCAGCAAATTGAAAAAAATACCACAGAGAAGCTTGAGACTGACAGAACTCACCCATTATTTCAGGTCCATACTAGCGCCGAAACCCGCGTTTGTACGATGATAACTGTGTGTTTCGCTCCGCCCTTCACTGAGCCATTTATTGCGAAAACCTTGATGTCCCCGGGCAAGTGTTAAATAACCCCCCGGATGCCCGGGGTCCGCTTCTCACCAAACAGACATGTTTTCGACGCTGTTATTCGCATCTGTGGTCTGTGCAGGAGTGGTCAGGCTACCCTTGTACGCTAGAGGCCATCATGGCACTGTGGTGCATGCCAATCAGACCATGGGAGAGTGGTTCTACGAGGCCAACATTTTAGTGGGTACCCCTCCACAAAACGTTAGCGTGGTTTTCGACACCGGCTCGGGCAAGCTATGGCTTCCAGGCTCCAATTCAACCGCCTGTCGAGCCGGAAACTGCACCCATTCTCAGGCTGGCTATGACGTTAGCAAATCGTCGTCCTGGAGTTACACGGGCGAGGATAATCATTGGGGAGGAACAGGTATTGTGGGGGCCGAGGTCGTGAGATACGCCGGCCAGGAGTTGGACTCTTTCCAAACGTGGGTGTCTCTGGATCAGATGCGCAACAACTACGGCATTTTTGGCCACAGTCCAAACAAAGACAAGCATTCCAGTTTTGTTCTGAATCTGGCCAAAGCCAAGAAGATTCCAAGGGCAGTCTACTCGCTCAATGCCGAACAAGCCATTGACTACAGAGGCACGTTCCGACGAGGAAAACCCATCGTCAACAACGTGTACTATGGAGGGTTCGACTCAGCCAAGTACGAGGGACCTCTGACCACTGTCAATTACAAGGGAGGGTACTCCATGGGGTTCACCAACATTCTGGTGGATGGAAAAGAGATGGAGTTTCAGGGCAAGAAGAAGAAGACCATCTTGCCAGACACCGGAGGACTGTCGTTACAGTTGCCCAACAGTACCGTGGAAGCCATTTCTCAACGGTACGGAAACGGACAGCATGACAGCCACGGATGGCAAGTTGCATGTGGATCTCAGCCAGTAATCACCTACCAGTTTGGAAATACCTTCATTCCCGTGAACCTGACGTACGAGGTGCGAAAACAGGATGGAATCTGCCACCTGGTGGGTGTGGACGTGGTCAGTGAGGATCAGGAACAGTTCAGTGCAGGACCCATGTTCATTTCGCGAGCCCTCATGATCTTCGACAATGACAAGAAACAGATCACCATTGGAAAGGCCCGGTACACGGACGAGTCCAAGATCGTCGAGTTGCATGGCAGTAAGGTTCCCGGAGCTGTCAACATGAAGAAATACAAGAAGAAGAAGAAGGACAAGGGCAACAATTAGCCAAGGTATATATTTAACGAAGGTATGACAATAGTAAGGTACAGTATGTTACACTGGGCTGTTAAGCAACACCGAACAGTGTAATTGATTCCTAGCTATACCCGCCAGGGTAAGGAAATCTCTCTCTTGGATTATCGAGGATGATTGAGGTACCCAGGCCCAGCCACAGAGTGACATATGTTTCATTCAATGACTGTGACCAGCCTGTGGGAAAGAACGCCCATGATTCCTTGATTTAGTTGAGCAATATGGTGCCGAAACCATAGTCAATCGTGCGTCTGACCACATTCCATGCACTTTGCGTTTTCGCTGTGGGCGATGCTGAATCTAAGAGGGCACAAGCGAGAACCACCAGGGCTGTGAACTGGCAGGGATGTAGATTCACAGCATTAAGCATCTCGATTGTGATCAAAGGTGGGAGAAAGGAAGGTACTCAGAGAGCTGCCCAAGTCGGTGCCACGGCTGCAAAGTCCTCGACAGTGGTAGGATCGACTTCGCAAAATGCGCTGGCAGCATAATTAGTAAGCGTTGACAGAAGCCCATTTGCGTGTGTGTGTATGTGTGTGTTTGATAAAGTCTTGTGTCTGTTGACAATCACGATACAGTCACAACTATGGGGCCAACAAAGAGGCTCATTCGCTTGGGATACTGTAGTTTGCAAAGTGGGCACCTAGCAGAACCTATGAGTTACTGTACACTGGGGCATGCTGCTCCATGCTCTACATCTTCTACACAGCTGTCTGTCTTTCCCATAACCTGACCCTACCAGCCGCCGGTGTAAATGCATAAATACCATTTTCTAACTATCCCTTTTGTGTAATTTTAGTGTCCGTGCCTGACCATCGGCCAGCCTCTATCTAGACCGCCAGAGGGGCGCCCAGAGTGGTGCCCTTGGAGCCGCTCTGGAAAGCAATCTCTGTGGCGTCGGGGTCCTCGGTCAGGGCCAGCTTGATGGGGTTCTGTGTCGAGGTGATTCGGTCGAGCTCCTCTCGAGCCACACGACGCTTGAGCTGGGTCTTGGTCTCACCGTCGTCCACCATCTCGTCCTCATCCACGTCACCAGACACGTCCACAGACTCGGCGATCTTGCCCATGATGTTGGCTCGCTTTCGGCTGCCCACGCCCTCAATGGCCTCCACGTCGATATCACCCAGTCGGCTGACAATGTAGTCTGCGTTTCGAGAGTTCTTCTTGGCCTGCTTCTTGGTCACCATCTTGGACTTGAGCTCGACACCCTTGCCGTCTCGTCGCACATATTTGTTGCCCTTGTTCTTGTTGTGGACTCGGGGCTTCTTGTTCAGCACCTTGGCCTTGTGGATATTGTTGTTGTTAGGCATTTCTGTGTATCTGTGTCGTGAGTGTAGCTTGCAGGAAATAATTTTCCTGCTCATGTACAAAAAATATCTATCATGCAGAAGGTTTCATGCACACATCGCAGGAGGGTGTCTGGTTCGATTTGGGGTTGTGCTGAATTTTAGAAGAAGCCAAAAAACCCTGAGTGAGGCTCCAACCTACCGATGCCGGCTTAAATGAGCTTCAGCGACTTTAAAAATAATTTCCTCACCACTATAAGCACCCCCTCTCTCTCCAAACTCTCGCCACCTGTATTCCATCAGATTTTTCAGAACTCTATCGCAGATCACTTAAACCCACCACTTCTAAAAACACAAACGGCTAGTTGTGGTGTTTCTTTTCCAGGTCGCCAAAATTTGGAAGCTCAACCTGAAACCTGCTAGAACGGCAGCCAGACCGCTAGCCTCACTACACAGAACCCACTCACGCCTTTCAAACGCAGCGCTTGAACGTCGCAGAATGAAGGCTCAAATGCAGGCCGAAGCATCGGCGAAGAAGAAGGCCCTGAAAAAGGCCAGGGCGGGCATGCCAACAGACCTGTCGTCTACCCAGTCTCTGTACACGTTCATGAGTCACTCGATGGACACGGCTGGACCGGGTGTGACGCTGCAGACCATGAAGGGAGAGAAGTTTCTGTTTGGACATATTACCGAGGGCACCCAGAGAGCGATCTTGGAGCAGAAGCCTCGTCTCAACAAAATGTCTGGCATCTATCTGACCGGGCCTGTCACCTGGTCCACTCTCTCTGGACTTGCTGGGTTCTTACTGACTCTGGTGGGCATGGGTAAGACTGATATGGATCTGAGATCGTGTGGAAACAACGTCAACTGGTTTTGTGCCACCTGGAGACACTTTGTGTTCCACAAGACCATGTCAATCCGCACGGACAGAATGACCAAGGGTCACGTGACCGACGAAATCAACATTGGAGGAGTTCTGATCACCCCCACTGAGTCGAGACTTCATGAGCCAAAGCACGAGGAGGAAAAGGAAGACGACAAGGATAAGCTGGTTGCCCGAAACCTCCAGCCCCTTCGAAAGGATACGCCCTGGACCAACGTCAACCGAGTGCTCAAGACCATGTTCAGCACGGCTGGAGGAGACTATGGATACAACCGCAAGGAGCTGCAGAGGCAGTCGGAAACTGCCCTTCCCGCAGTCGATTTTGATGAGAGATCCACGTGCTACATTGCCCAGATGCATAAGAAAAGCGGCAAGTTTAACAAGGAGGCCGCGGAGGAACTCAAAGTTCCCAGAACCGAGTTCAGGTACCTCGTTGCCGGTAATGACGTCACCTTGGAAGACGGAAGGGTCATCAAGCCTGAGCAGTGTGTGGGTGAGCCCTCCAACTACGGCCGAATTCTCTTCCTGGACATTCCTGATTCCCGATACGTCGAAGGAGTCATCAACTGTCCCGAATGGACTCGAAAATACAACACTCGGGATGCTCAACCAGTGTATGGGGCCGGCCAGAAACGCGACTCTGGCGAGATGAACGAGGAAGTCAAGACTCCCGAGGTCTCCGATGTTCCTGAGCCTTTCATTTCTACCGTCTACCATTTTTTTGGACCGGAAATGGAGTCCTACTTTGCAAATGAGCCTGAAAAGTACTTCGAGTGGATGGACTCGCTAGGCAGTCACGTGATGCACATTGTTTCAGCCCCCTGGCTGGACCCCCACGATCTGACCTTCCGTGGATCGGCAAGTTTGTGTTCCAAGTTGCGGAACATTGTTGGAGACCAGTTTCCTTTGCATGGTAAAAACTACCGAACTCTGAGCGACCCCAAGTCGGATTTCATGGCCGAAAAGGCTCTCCAGGACCGATTCAATATTCGTCTCCTCACGCAGGGAGACGCAGTGTCCATTGAAGCCAACACAAACGTTTCCAGGGTGGTCAACAACACTCTACGGCACTACGACGGACTGGATTACGACCCTGAAGAGACTGCAGTTGAGAGACCGCTCCGAAACGACGATGGTACCCTCAAGTGTAAGGCAGAGCTGTTGACTTTGGGAACAGGATCGGCTTGCCCATCCAAGTACCGAAATGTGGCTGGATTGATCATGCGAGTTCCTCAGGCGGACGGCTCTTACACTGGAGTCGTCATGGACTGCGGAGAGGGAACTTATGGCTCATTGACTCGAATGTATTCCACCGAAGCATGTCTTCAGATCATGCGGGAGATTAAGATGGTTTACATTTCTCATCTCCATGCCGATCATCATTTGGGTACACCCACTTTCATTGAGAGGTGGCTCGAGGCCAACCCGGGAGAGACTCTATCTGTTGTTGGTCCGCTGTCCTACAAGCGGTTCCTTGAGGAGTGCGCCAACTTCACCCCCGAAATGCGTGCTCGAATCAAGTACTACGGGTGCTGGGCGTACATGGACAGACACAGAAAGGTGTCTCCCGTGCCAGAGGTGCCTGGACTGACGTCTATCAAAACCTGCTTTGCCCATCACTGCGAGCAGTCGTTTTGCGTCGAGTTTGGATTCGACCTCGGCAACAAGGAAACATTCAACGTTGCCTACTCTGGCGATACCCGGCCCATTGAAGCGTTTTCAGACATGGCGCGAAACTGCGACCTGGTGATCCACGAGGCTACACTAAACAACGATCTGCCCGAGGAGGCCATTCTCAAGAAGCACTGTACCTTTTCCGAGGCTCTGGGTGTATGCAAGGACATGGAGGCTAAACATGTTGTTCTGACGCACTTTTCGCAGCGGTATCCCAAGCTGCCAGAGCTTTCTGCGTTGACTCTGACGAACAATGATCAGCAAAAGGTGCCTGTGGCCATCGCATTTGACATGATGCGGATCCGACTGGGCGAAATCGCCGACCAGGCCGATCACTTTGACGCTATTGGCAAGGCTCTGGAGGATGGAGAGCAGGGCGAGGGTGAGGAGGACCCTGCTTGGTGATTGAGGAGGAAAAATGTATATATCAGGAACTCAATAGAAACTCTTATCTTTGTTGTATGTTGTTTGTAGAGAGAGTTGATGGGACGTCAAAAAATAAAAATGCATTTGGTGCTTTCCGGTATTCGAACACACACTCTTCTTACCTCCCAGCTGCACCTAGTTTCCTGAAACGACAACCCTAACCCATGCACTAATTATTTGTGCTTACATACAGGACCACCCCAGACCATCTTCCACAAGCAACCATCATGTCATACAACAAGCGAGGACGAGATGACGATGACGATTACGACAGTGGCCGTCGGCACAAGCCCAGCCAGACCACCCACCAGATCTTCGACCGGCTGTACTTTGACATTGTCGAGATAGGCGATCCTTCCCGAATGTCTCTTACGAATCGAGTGGCTCAGGCCGGGTTTGGTTTCGCACAAGATCTGGACAATCTGGCGATCCGAAACGGAGTGCTGGAGACTTTTATCGCCACCATCATGGAGCAGCCCCACAAGACGCCTCTTGTGGCAGCAATTGTGCTTGTGGCCAACTCGTCCAACTCTCTGGCAGGACAGCTAGCCGTGGAGCATCTGCACAGCAAGATTGAGGGCTGGCTCAAGCAGGGCAACTACAACCACGTGAAGATTGCCGTGCGACTGTTGGCATGTCTGGAGGGCGCCATCGAGGAGGGTCGAGGAGTTTTGGTGTTCTTGGACCGACTGCTGGACCGAGCCATTGAACAGGACCAGGCCAAGGACAGCCAGACCCGTGATCCGCTGGCCGAGGAGCTGTATGCTACCATTTTCTTGACCTTGCCCTACGTCGGGTCAACTCTGCAGTCTCTGGGCAGATCCGTGGAGGCGTGTGATCGGCTTTTGGAGAAGGCTAACGGCCATTTTGACAGCGACAAGTTTCTGTCGAACGGCATTGTGGAGCCTTACACCGGAGAAGACAAGCCCTACGAGTGCGACCTGTTCCTGGCCAACCTCTACGCAGGTGTCAACTCTGTGGCCAAGGACGGATGGGCTGTCAAGTCGTTCATCAATGTGTCTGAGTTGATCGAGCCGGTGGTGGAAAACAAGGAGGTGCCCCAGAAACACGTTTTCCCCGCGGTTTCCATCCCCGAGACCCTTGCCGAGTCCACTTCCACAGACTACATTTACCCCAGAATCTTCTTCCGAGCTTACATGCCCATTGACGTGGAAGGCGAGACTATGAGCACCGTTCCTGACCCCAAGTCATACGACGCCGTGCTGTGGAGAGACATGCTGTCTGACACCATCCAGAATCTGGACTTCAATCGAAAAGAGTGCGCCAAGCAGCTGTTCACTTTGGACCTGTTCCTAGCTCCCGGCACCTTCACTGGGCCTGGAATCTCGGTAGACAAGCTGAGTGGCAAGTACCTGGATGCCAAGGCCGACGACCGGTCCATCTCCACGCTCAAGGTGGAAGATGTGGCATCTGAAGCCATTTTGGCCGAGCTTTTCCGGCTCGCCACGCCTCCTCTTCAGCCCGCGTACTTCCACTCGCTGTTCATCGAGGCCTGCATCATGGCTCCCCAGGCCATCGCTCCCGTTTTTGGCCGAGCCGTGCGGTTTCTGTTTGCCAACTTGCGTTCTTTCGACACAGAGCTGATCCATCGGTTCTTAGATTGGTTCTCTCACCATCTGTCCAACTTTGGATTCACTTGGAAGTGGCAGGAATGGGTCGAGTATGTGGATCTGGAACCCCTGGATCCGCGTCTCGTGTTCATCAAGCAGCTCATCAAGAAGGAGCTGCGGCTCTCGTTCGAGTCACGAATCAAGGAGACCCTTCCTGACGAACTGGTGGTGTTCGTTCCCACTGACGGCGAACTGATGCCTGCTTACGAGTACATTGAGTCCGAGAACCAGTACCGAGAGGTGGCCGACCAGCTGCTGGATGTTCTCAAGGACAAGTACGATCTGGGTGCCTCCGAGGCTTACCTGGAAGTGATTGACGCCATCAAGGAGGCAATCCCCGACAACAACAGAGAGCTCCTGGTTGATATTGTCATTGGAGCTGCTGTCTTTGTTGGTTCTCGATCGCTTTCTCTGTCTCAGGATTGGATCAACCGACTTGCCCAACAGTTGCAGCACGTGATCGAGTCTGCTGAGGACGAGGCCGCTGCTGTCGCTACCGTGATGCAGTTCTACCGAAACCAGCCTCATGTTGGAACCGTTGTGTTGCACTTTTTGCTGCTGGAAAACGTTATTTCGCCTGCTGCCATCATCACCTGGTTGTTTGAATCGCCAGGTGATATTGTTTTCACTGAGAACCACGGTTGGGAGTGCCTGATTCGAACTCTCGACGAGGTCGCTCAGGAGGGAGAGGTCCAGGACCACGTGGGGCCTTTCAAGAGCGTGTTCGAGTACCTGTCCCCTAAGGACACCGACTCGGAACAGCTCGCATGGTGGAAGCGACAGGTCACCAAGTCGCTTGTTCGAAAGTACGTCGACTACATCAAGCACGAGCAAATCCTTGAGGTGGTCCCTGCCTCCGTCAAAGATATTGTTGGCCAATACCTGGCTGTCCGGCCCATTGTTCCCAAGAAGAAGGTGGTCAAGGCTGAGCCCGAGGCGGAAGAGGACAAGCCCATGGCTGATGCGGCTGCTGAGGGTGTCACTGAGGCTGCCGAGGCCGTCGAGTCAAATGAGACATCCGAGCCCAAGAAGGCTGACAAGTCCGAGCCTGAGGAGGCTGCCGAGACTGCTGCCGAGTCCAAGGAGGACGCCGAAGCTGCGGCTGAGCCCCAGGCTGCTGATGCTGCTGCTGATGCTGCTGCCGCTGCTGAACCCGCTGCTGAGTCCGAAACCAAGGACAAGGACGAGACCATGCAGGATTAAAATATAGGTATGTAATTGTAAATGATATGGATTAGGGAGAATGAAGAGTTGGACCGATGGGTGTACGATTCACGATTTGTATTCTCCTACTGTACCGATAATTGCGGTTCTCCTGGACAATGGGAATACAGCGACCTTATTTTGCGGCCCCTCTGTCTTGCTCTCTAACCAGTTCTTTGTGTACTCATTTGAGGATGATATGATCCTGGCGTAAACCGAGCCATTCTATGGTCTTAAGGGCGTCTTTGGTTTCCCAATGGGGTTTTCATCGTCAAACCAGTAACCATGTCACGTGATTTCAAGTCCTTCACAGATATTTGTTCTCGTATTTCATTAGACAACAATTCGCACTTTCAACATGTTTTCAGTCTTTACAACGAGTAGGGGCAGCCAGAAACAACTCGTTAGGCGAGGGGGTTAAGCGAAAGGTGAAGTGAAATTGGATAAGCGAAGCGAGCAAGTAGCTCAATCACCTTCATAGCTCTGCTGCTTGGTCACTGCAGAAGTTGAAGTGACTCGTCTAAGCAAACCGATGACGTCATCAGGAATGTTTTGACATTTCGTATATAAATGAGCCGGGTAACCCCTAAAATCGAGATAGCGTCTGATTGTTGGAAGAATCATCACAGAAACATGAGAGGCGTACCAGTGGACTCGTTGAGGTCTATAATATGATCACAACCATTTTTGAGCCAAATTTATTTTTTCTACTAGGCAAGTCGAAAATTGGTCATTTCGACTGAAAGCTCCATTTCTCCTGGACACTACCCTTGCGAAAATGACGATATTTCGGCGTTTTCGACTCGTAAAAAATAACATTTTCTCTGAAGAAAGGGCCAAGAGCATCAAAAGTAGTTGTACGAGAAGCGCACAGGTGCAGAGACACCAATGGTACAATTAGTCTTCCTTTCAGGTCTCTCCGATGTGGGTTTATCCCCCAATCAAATATCGTTTTGAATATTTCATCTCGAATTATGGCATTTTTCGGCGTTTTTCGACTTTTCTCGAAATTCGTGAAAATACAAAATTGCTCAGAATGAACTTTGGTTATATCGTCTGCAATCCCCTCCATTCAAGCATTGTTTCTATACCAGTATAATTGAGACTTGGAATTTATTTTGAAGCCAAACGACTCGTCGAAAAAGCGCGATTACGTAATCAAACAATTATTAAGGTTTCGTAAATGTGAAAGCCGGGTAACTCGCAAATGGAGACAGCGTCTTAAAGCTGCAAGAGACGTCTCAGAGGCACGAGAGGTAAACCAATGACATACTACGAGGTCTACTATTACCGTATGCGCTTTATGAAATGAAATATTGACATTTTTTGATAGGAAGAAATTCGGCCATTTCGCCTGGAAACCCCATTTCGCCTGGACACTACCCTTGCGAAAAAGCTGAGATTTTGGCGTTTTCGACTCGCAAAAAAAATACAGTTTCTCCAAAGAATGGGCCAAGAGCATCAAAAGCAGTGGTATCAGAAACTTCCAGGTGCGAAGACTCCAATGATACAATAAATTTTGCTTTAGGGTCTCCTCAATGTGGTTTTGTCCCTCAATCAAATATCGATTCGAACATTTCACCTCGAAATGTGGCGTTTTTTGGCGGTTTTCGATCATTTTCAAATTTCTGAAAATGAAAAAACCTGCTCAGAATAAGCTTTAGTTATATCGTCTACAATCCCCTGCATCGAAGCATCGTTACTATATTGTTATAATTGAGGTCTGGAATATATTTTGGGGCGATATGACTGATCGAAGGATTCATAAATACCTGCCTCAGGTATTTTCCAGTTTAAGGTTTTGAGACATTCTGCGTTTGAGAATGTTGCAAACTGAGTGCAAAACTGGAGGATTTCAAAATCAGTTTTTGTATTCAAAGCCATTGTGTTGCTTCAAACTGACATATAGCCACACCGTTTTACTCGTATCCGTCCAACACATCTGACAGTACCTCCAGTATTTCTGTAGAGTCGGCATCTCCAGAGATAGGTAGTGGCCGGTGCGAAAAAAACGGGCCAATATTGCAGAAATTTCAGGATCGGGGGGTCAGGCGAAATTCACGATTCTCCAATTTTCGACTTTTTCGGAAAAACGTCAACTTAGGGATGCACTCAGAAAAGGGGGCAAATGAGTCTTCGGGGACTAAGAAACTCAACAGTGCACTTCGTTTCGTTTTGGCGTGATTTCTGCCATAGTTGGAGTTTGTTTGTGTCTCATCATGTCTCATCCACGATGCATGAGACATGACGAGGTAAGCCTGCAGCGTCTGAAAGAGATTACAAAACGCAGAAAGCCGAAGACAGAGTCGTGATGGCTCTGATGAACATATGCCATGTGGACCGCCTTGATACCAAAAGTTTGACCTCGCTGGACCCCGCTATAGTCCCCACGCATACATTTAGAGTTATTTGTTCATGCGGTTGTCCATATTGGGAAATATTGGTCACAATCAGATCCGGCAAACCACAAACCTTAATTCAAAGTGTGTACACGTATCTACAACTTAACCACTTCCACGTCACAGAAACAACAACACAACCCCTGAGAGATATCGACCTGTTCGTATCTTACACAACTGGCCACAACTATGCTTCATTTCAGCTAGCATGCACCGATTTGATCGGAAGCACGATGACAGATGATATGGGGATGAGCTCCGATCGAGAAACACAGAAACACCTCTGTCGACAGACAGGGCGAGTCACGCGAGTAAGTGCTATATTACTGATTGTCACGACTACACCATTGTTACACTCTTGTCACGCGGGATGAATCTGAATTGTTGAGAGATACTAATTAAAGGCTGACAAGAAACTGAATAAGAAGTTGTTCCAAAGATACCCCTTACACCTTACAGGAAAGCAAGTGCCAGTGGAAAGGCCACTACAACACCGACAGCTAGTCTGGAAGCCTCGTTAGCCTGAGCCGGGGGGTTTCCATCAGCAGGCTGGATGGCAGCAGGCTGGAGGGAAGGTGACGAACCGCCAGTGGAAGAGCCAGGAGGACGAGCAAAGCCAGTGGAAGAGCCTGAAGGACGATAAACGCCAGAAGAACTACCCGGGGAAACATGCCCACTCTGACCAGAGCTGTTGGCGAAAGCCCTGCTAGGGGAGACAGTCACATAAACTGTCACGGCAGCAGTTCCATCGGCAGAGTTTCCCGAACCACTGCCAGCCGATTTGCCACTTGTGCCCCCAGTAACATACACAGTCACCGTGGAGGAAGGGGCGGGGAAAACAGCAGCAGTTCCAGTTGATTGAGCTACAGTCACTCGTTCAATAAAGTCACCGTTGGCACGGGTAAGAATCTCAGTGCCAGCGACGGGACCAGTGGCAATTTTCGTGGAGACGGGGACTTTGGTTACCTCAAGATAGATTCCCTTGTGTTTGTCAGTGAGGGTCTTGGTGCCTGGAGACGGCCCGGGAACAACGTTGATGGAAACAAGGCTCTTAGAAGGCTCAGCGGCAGAAGTAATCTCGAGATAGATTTCACTGTTGACGTTAGTCAGAGACTGAGTGCCAGGGATGGGTCCGGTAACGACGTTGGTGGAAACAAAACTCTTATAAGGCTCAGCGACAGAAGTAATCTCGAGATAGATTATGCTGTTAGTGTTGGTCAGAGTCTGAGTACCAGCGGTAGGTCCAGTAACAATGTTGGTGGAAACGAGTTCAGGGGCAGACGTAATCTGCAGGTAAATGTCACCGTCCAAGTTGGTGAAAGTTTGTGTGCCAGGGGTGGGTCCAGTGACGATGTTGGTGGAGACAATAGTCTTGGAAGGCGCAGGAGCAGAGGTAATCTCCAGATATATCTCACTGTTGGCGTTCGACAGAGTCTGAGTACCAGCGGTGGGTCCAGAAACAACGTTGGTGGAGACGAGTACTGCAGCAGAGGTAATCTCGAGATAGGGCTCACCGTTGGCGTTGGTAAGTGTCTGAGTGCCAGCAATGGGTCCAATAACAAAGTTGGTGGAAACGAGTTCAGAGGCAGACGTAATCTTGAGATAGGGCTCACCGTTGGCGTTGGTCAGAGTCTGAGTGCCAGCAATGGGTCCAGCAACAATATTGGTTGAAACGAGCGCAGAAGCAGCAGAGGTAATCTCGAGATAAGGGTCACCGTTGGCGTTGGTAAGAGTCTGAGTGCCAGGGATGGGTCCAGCAACAATATTGGTTGAAACGAGCGCAGCAGCAGCAGAGGTAATCTCGAGATAGGGCTCACCATCAGCGTTGGTAAGTGTCTGAGTGCCAGGGATGGGTCCAGCAACGATGTTGGTGGAAACGAGCGCAGCAGCAGCAACAGTGATCTCGAGATAGGGCTCACCATCAGCGTTGGTAAGTGTCTGAGTGCCAGGGATGGGTCCAGCAACGATGTTGGTGGATACGAGTGCAGCAGCAGCAGCAGTGATCTCGAGATAGGGCTCACCGTTGGCGTTGGTAAGTGTCTGAGTGCCAGGGATGGGTCCAGCAACAATGTTGGTGGAAACGGGACTGATAGGAAGCTCAGGCGCAGACGTAATCTCGAGATAAGGGTCACCATTGGCGTTGGTAAGTGTCTGAGTGCCAGCGATGGTTCCAGCAACAATATTGGTGGAAACGAGCGCTGCAGCAGCAACAGTGATCTCGAGATAAGGGTCACCGTTGACGTTGGTAAGAGTCTGAGTGCCAGCAATGGGTCCAGTAACAATCTTGCTGGAGACAAGCGCAGCAGCAGCAGAGGTAATCTCGAGATAAGGGTCACCGTTGGCGTTTGTAAGAGTCTGAGTACCTGCAATGGGTCCAGCAACGATGTTGGTGGAAACGAGTGCAGCAGCAGCAGCAGTAATTTCGAGATAAGGGTCACCGTTGGCGTTGGTAAGTGTCTGAGTGCCAGCAATGGGTCCAATAACAAAGTTGGTGGAAACGAGTTCAGAGGCAGACGTAATCTCGAGATAGGGCTCACCGTTGGCGTTGGTCAGAGTCTGAGTGCCAGCAATGGGTCCGGCAACGATGTTGGTGGAAACTGGACCGATAGGAAGCTCAGGCGCAGACGTAATCTCGAGATAAAACTCACCGTTGGCGTTGGTAAGTGGCTGAGTGCCAGCAATGGGTCCAGCAACGATGTTGGTAGAAACGGGCACAGGAGCAGAGGTAATCTCGAGATAAGGGTCACCATTGGCGTTGGTAAGTGTCTGAGTGCCAGCGATGGGTCCAGCAACAATGTTGGTGGAAACGAGCGCAGCAGCAGCAGAGGTAATCTCGAGATAAAACTCTCCGTTAGCGTTTGTAAGTGTCTGAGTGCCAGGGATGGGTCCAGTAACAATGTTGGTAGAAACGGGCACGGGAGCAGACGTGATCTCGAGGTAGGGCTCACCATTAGCGTTGGTAAGTGTCTGAGTGCCAGGGATGGGTCCAGCAACGATGTTGGTGGAAACGAGCGCAGCAGCAGCAGCAGTAATCTCGAGATAGGGCTCACCGTTGGTGTTGGTGAGTGTCTGAGTGCCAGGGATGGGTCCAGCAACATTATTGGTGGAAACAAGCGCAGCAGCAGCAACAGTAATCTCGAGATAAAACGCACCGTTGGCGTTGGTAAGAGTCTGAGTACCAGGGATGGGTCCAGCAACGAGGTTGGTAGAAACGGGCACGGGAACAGAAGTAACCACCAGATAGAGATCAGATTCGGCGTTGGTCTGAGTCTGAGTTCCCGCAATGGGTCCAACAACGACATTGGTAGAAACGGGTTTTGGAATGCACTTGCCAGGTGGAGGCCAGTTAACGATCACAACGACATTCTGGGTATTTTCCTTGTATTTGGCAGCTTGCTCGGCAGCATAGATTTTGTATACTTGAGTGACGGCTTCGTTGTACTGTTCGAGAGTGTATGGCTTGGTGTAATGTGAGAGCCACCAGTAGAGGGCTATCTTAAATCTGCCAACTGCGGCGAGACTGAGCGCGTCTGACCAGATAGGGGGCTTACAAGTGTTGGCATAGAGCCAGGTGATCGCGTAGACCTGGTGAGCAGCGAGGTCTACTAGCACTTGTGCAGGGGTCAAACTAGCGGTTTTATCAATAAGCTGCTGATCATCGACATCGGGAACGATATCAGCTTGCCCCTCGGCAACAGCAATCTCCCCAGCCATCCTTTCAATAATACTCATGAGAAGGAGAGCATTGGGGAGCGGGACCGGTTGAATGGTGGTTCGAATTGCCCACACGCTAGTGACCTCAGCTAGAACAGCAGGGGCGAGAAGGCCAATTGTAAGTAGTAGGAATTTCATGGCGTAGATGTCGTTAGTGTTTGCTTGATACAACTTTTTTGTTTCTTTTAGGACTTTATATGTACTTTGAGCATCTCTTTGTTATGTAATTGGATTGATGTTCACAAGCTTGACAGTACGAGTACTGTAATAGACTACTGTAGACTACAGTACAGTATGCGAAAAAATTAGTACAGGGTAGCGTAGTAGCTACTGTAGCCGCTTTATCCGAGTTTGAGTCTTGACATCTCACAAATGCGGCTAACAAAAGTTCAAGCTCAGGGCTGTCAAACTTTCACACCTGCGTATTGTTTTTCATAAGGAGCTACGGTACATATGTTCGTATATTCATCTAATTATTTAATATCATTATTAAATAGCACAATAACGTATCGTTTTTCGATAGATGTGATACATGTTACAGCTATAATATTTCATGCACCAACAAACAATAGCACGGCATGAACGAGACTACTGTACTCGTAGTAGCAGAAAACACATGTACGGCATGAACTATGCAGGTGTACGCATTATCGCAGAGTGGCTTACATCAAATCTGCTTAAAGCGAATTTTGTTATCGACATGCAGTTAACCCAGTTTCAAATGCCCTATCTGGGCACAATCACATGTTTGTTATGGTCGATAAATGTGGGCTAGTCCTAGCTGAGCCGTACATGGGTGCGCTTGGATCTCCAGACTAAGAACAAGGAGTGTAAAGTAGGTGCATAAGCCAGCGATAACACGTTTCAATTTAATATTCTTGGCTTGAGTCTGAATTTTTGGGACTTGTCCAGTGTATTTAGTTTTTATTCAGTAGAAAGAGCTGTCGACCAGTTGTGTGTTTTTCGGTTGTCCCTCTTCAGATCACTTCAAGGAAAACATCGAAAAATTTAGGCGACTAGAATCCGTTGGAAGAGTCATTCTCTCAGTCTCACGATAGGTATGTGACCATGGCTCGTAACCCATCAGCCCCATCCGTCACAGGAAGCTCATTCGGTCATATGAAGCTCTCGACCCGGCTGGTTACCTGAACCAGGTTGCATGAACCGGGTTGGGCTCTTTGTCCAACCGTTCAATCAATTGAGCTGCTTCACGTAAGGACCCACTCACTCCTTTGTTCAGACATGATTTACTGAAAGTCGTGATATCTCTACCCCATTTGGATCCCCATGCGCTAAAAGTAGAAAAGGTGGGCTAACTCGTAGAAAGGGTGTAGTGAAAAAGCGTTCGGAATATCTTCTGTGTTCATCTATGGATGTGGCTTTTGAGTTTCTCCGCAACAGCTACTGTACCCTGTTCGATACGATACTCGTATATACAGTACCGGTACTGGTAAAAACTGCACTATTAGAGAGTGCTTTTCTGGAGAGTAGCTAAGGGACACAGGTAAAAAAATCTACATTACACTCGACAAACCCTACCCCCATACACCGGTAGTTCGTGGGTGCTGTCATTTTGCAACTGTCTAACACTGCAATTGGACTGATAGTTGAGACTCAAGTAGCTCAGCTGATTCTTGATTTCTTACGATCCACCCGTCTATTGTTTGACGATATTCGATGTTACAGCAGCTATTTGAATTTCTATGGCTTACAAGTATCGACTTGAACAACGTTATGGGCTTCGGGTAACTAAAAATCTGAGTACTTGTATTCGTGTGTCAATGTCTCAAATAGTCCATTTTCGTCGAGACGCTTCTCCGCTTGAACCTCCTCCCTTGTTCGTCGAGATTTGAGTTGCGGAACCCTATTTCATCCACATCGCTTAAGGAGAAATATGACATCGAACATCCAGGTTATGGGATTACTCGTATGATCATGATAAATCACGATTCATGCAATACCTATGATGACCAAGCCCTGGTAAAACTCAACAGATAGATTGTCTCAACATGATGCGACAATGCTTTCTGTCAGAAAGAGATCACAGAACTTTGCTTACTGCTACCCAGAAGGGTTCCTCCACCAGCCCAGAATCTGTAACGGGGATATTTTAACCGTATTGATCTACCCGATAGCAAAGTTGCTTTACTAGAAGAGCCCATTCTGTCCCATCGATGTAGCGCAGCAGTGATTGTTCGATGACCCAATTGGGTAGTATCAAGGAGGTTGTGGACTTCGCTGTCATATACGGAAGTGTTTTATTTTCTTGTGAGGGACATGTTACCCCAATACTAACGACACAAGCCTACAGCACCCACCGGTCATGTCAATTACATACTGTAGAGTGCGTGGAGAAGATCCTAATCGGACCCCGCGGAACCGTATCCGTTTCGTGTTACTTACAACGCTGTTCTCTACTTGTGGTTAGTTTGAATGTGCCTTGCTATTCCAGTGTTAAGCCCACATGTTTATCACCCAACCCCCAATAACCGTTGTGTGTAGTTACCATGACGCCCAAGGAATTACCCTTCTCACAGTGTGTATAGTGTGTAGGTACACAAAAAGGCACCTTTTGCGGTATCGTAGCTACTGATATGTCATCAAAACACGAGTCCTGTATACTCGTACTATACTACGTAGCCAGATTTTTGTCTTTTCTTTTTGTTCCTGCTTTGGCCATGAGTGTTGTCAACGACAGAAGTTTAAGCACGTTTAAAAAATTCAGAACAAATCTCTACATATTGCATATAAGTTCATTTATTAAAAGGGAGCTTTTGCATCACGCTCTCATCTTGAGAGCCGTGGAGACCGGGGCTCGATTCCCCGTAACGGAATAGAGCCCGAGGGCATTGGTTTCGGCAGGGCACACGAGCACAATTCTTTTTGGATCCTCTGTTGCACAAAGAACGTTACATGTTCTCAATCAACAGCGCAAAGCAACATCTGTACTTCATCTCCCCAATAAACCACCCACCTGGTCTTCTAAATCAATGTCTACCCGTCTCCCGGTTACTGCTTATGAATCACAGGGATTTCTTCACCAGGAGCCACGGATCGAGCCAGAATGTCCTTCAAGTCCTGACGGTTGAACTCCGCCTCTCCGAAAGAAGACACCCAGAAGGGGTTAACTCCTTGCCAGTTGACGTAGTATTCCTTGTGCTCCCCCTTTTTGATAATGGCAACACAACAAGCCACCTCTCCCCGCTGCATTCGTCGTGTCGCCTCGTTCGTCTCCCATGGAGGTTCCACGGGATACCCAGAGACGACACTGTTAAAGCATGGTTGGATGTGGCTGAAGGGGACTGTCATTAGGCCGTCACGATGAGCAGGGGCCGTGACAGTCATGGTCTTGTTTCCGTCGATACTGCAGATACCGACAGGTCCCAGGTACACGGGCGGATTGGGGTTGGGGTAGCGTCTGCTCATGTTGAAGGGAATGTCAGACTTAACGTAGACGTCGGTTTCGCCGTTGAAGCACTTGTTGTCGGCCTTGTTGGCGGGGTTGTACGACTCCTGCGCTTTGTTCTTTTTCCTCTTGCTCTGCTTCAGGTGTCTGGTGTCGGCGTCGACACCCCAGTCGTCGTCCGAGTCATCTCCAACCCCGTAAGCTTCCTCGTAGGCTTCCGGGTCATCCGTCCAATCCAAATACTCTTCCAGACTGCACATGCGGGGGATTTTTCGGGCTGAATAAGGCATAGGAGGATAGTAACCATCCACAATTTTGGGTCTTCTGAAAAATCCGCTTCCACCGGGACCACTGGCTTGACTGAGCACCTGTTCCATCATTGCACCCATAGCATCGTGGGCCGCAGTACCAGGAACAATAGGCGCGTTAGGATCACCTCCATTGAGCCGGGTCAAGTACTCGTGCACGTTGAACCTGGGCGGGGCTTCCATACCGTCATCGGCGTCGTCAGCGTCATCGTCTGAAGGAGGTCCGTTGACCCATTCTTCGTATTCTTCCATGCTGGTAAACTTGGGGGGAGTTCTAGGAGGTTCGTCCATCATGGGATGGTATCCTCCTCTCAGAGGCGGTTCGTCGTCGTCATCAGAAGGGGGTCCATAGACCCATTGTTCGTATTCTTCCATACTGTTGAACTTGGGGGGAGTCCTGGGAGGTTCGTCCATCATGGGATGATATCCTCCCCTGAGAAGAGGCTCATCTGTGTCAGGCATGATAGGACGAGACTGATCTAAAAAGGACCAGTCTTGGTCCAGGCTGCTCAGAACAGCAGGCGCATTGGGCACACGTGGAAGCATGGGATCTGTAGGAAATCCATGGAATTCCGGCTGAGCCGACTGGTTGCCCGTTCTCTTGGCTCGGTTGCGTCGTCGGTTTCGGTTGCGTCTTTGTGTTCGCGAGGAGCCGGCAGAGCCAGAGTCGGCCGTCCCGTCGTTTGTGCTCATTGCGTGTGTGACGGTGTATTCGAGTCACTAGCGTGTCGTTGTCTCTGTTGGCTGTAAGCGCCTTCGTGCGATGGCTGCAGGTACACCCGATGTTATCAAGGTTCACAGTTCAATTTCGGTTGGGGTTGTTTTTAAGCCACTAGATGGTAGCATGAAATAAACGAAAAACAGCAACCTTGGACTAAACACGGAACAGGTGTAATATTGTTTGGTCTCGTTTGAATCGATCTGAACACCCGCATCAACTGTTATATGCGTTATATCTATCACAGTGCTTTTCCACTGTTCATACTGTTGTCGTTGATAAATCACAAGTATAAGTCCAACTATACACATCACTTAGTTGACTTAATAGATCACTTTTGATCACCCGCCAGCTGGCTATACAACAGGTAATGACTCGCAACGTGACTAACCACACAAGTCTGCCACCACAAAAGTAACGACTTGCTGGCCACCAAAAAGCTTCTCTCCCGGGGGCGAGTCGAACGCCCGATCTCAAGATGACAATATTTCCATTACAGTCTCGCGCCTTAAACCAGCTTGGCCACCGGGAGTGAGGTGTTTGCTGGGGGTCGAGAAATGACGGAGGAGGTGAGGTTTTCCACAAAAAAATGCGGAACAGTGGGGTTTAAGCGGTATCAGTGTACATGTAGTGTTATGTAGAACATGTCCCAGAAGAAATATTCTGGGAAATACATGACATTTAATTTTTATCTGATTTGTTATCAATTTCCCTTGCCATTTTTCGATTAATTGAGGGTTAATTAAGGTCGGCTGCATGTGGGATGCACCTCTGAAAAAGATTGCCTAAAGGTTGTCTGGCAAAAGATTGATTAGATCACCAGAGTGCAACAAGGCAGCTCTTCGTCACTCAATGTCCGACACTCCCGCTGCCCCCCAGCAGATTACGTTTGTGGCAGGAACTCTCCCGAGTGAACTGACCACTGTGCAGCGTCATTATGTTCAGCATATGATCCAGCAGGCTCACATGGATCAGCTGGCGACTTTTACCGGCTCCGAACAAGATTCCATGGCCACTTTGAGATGGCTGAGAGACATGGAGGATCACCTGTACGGCCGGTTCGTGGAACCCGAGCTGTGGGTGATTTTGGCCGCTGTTCGGCTGAGAGAAGAGGCTAGAAGCTGGTTTGTGGATGAGGCGGAGGAGCAGTACATTTTCGGCGACTGGAAACGGTTCAAGACGGCCCTGATTGAGAAATGGAGTCCCGAGCATTTCTTCCGGATCGTTTCGGCCTACCATGCCAACAAGCAGCGTGAAGAGGAGACCGTGGAAGGCTTCTATGCCCGGTTCAAGCTGCTGCGAGACAATCTGCCCGAACGAGATCCCGAATCGATTGCCAAGGTTCTGTTTGTGAACGGTCTGGAGTCCGATGTGCGTGAGATTGTTCTGGATCAGTGTCCAGAGTCCGTGGAGGCTGCATACAAGACTGCCAGGATGGTCGAGGTTCTGAAGGGTACGGTGGAGACTAGTGTGAGGGAAAGTGGTGGGGCTGATGTGGGTCCTGAAGATGTTCGAGAAGGGGACATTCAGACGAGCCAGGTGAGTCCTGAAGATGTGCAAGAAGGAGACACTCAGACAACTTCAACTGTTGCTGACACTCAGACCACCTCCACTGCTGTTACTGAGACTCCTCCCACTGCTGCCACTCAAACAGTACACACTGCTGCTGCCACTCAAACAGCTCCTTTCACTCAAACAGCCCCTCCTTTTCCCAAGGCTGCTGGTCGTTCGACACGCCCTGGTCGCTACGCTCGCTCTGCGCATCCGGTGGTCGCACCCAAGAACTGCTACGTGTGTGACAAGCCAGGTCATTTGGCGAAGGAGTGTCATATGAGTCCAGTCTGCGTCTACTGCCATAAAGACACCCATGTGTCGCGACTGTGTCCTGACAGAGCATACAGAGGAGGATCCATTCGCTCTTCTGGCAACAAACATTTCCCGGCCTGTTTCCGATGTCATGGCTATGGTCATATTGCCAAGGAGTGCACGTACACGTTTGGTATGACCCATGTGAGGGCGGGTGAGGTGAGACAAACTGAACAGGCTGAACAGGCTGAACAGGAAGGAGCAGTGGCTGAGGCAGATGTTGGCGAAGGAAATGAAGAAGAAGCCGAAGGCGATGAAGAGGCTGAATCCGATGAAGAATCCGAAGTCGATGAAGAATCCGAAGAATCTGACGCTATTTCAAGATTTCTTAAAGATGGAGCCAACAGTGAAGCCAACAGTGAAGCCAACAGTGAAGCTAACAGCTCCACCTCTCCCATCACCAAGTGCTTCCGATGCCGAGCAATTGGCCACTTGACGGAAGAGTGCACTGCTCCTCCGGAAATGTCGCACATGGAATACACGAGTAAGGACCGGTGTTTCAACTGCAAGCAGAGACGTCACAGGGATATCGATTGTCCAGAGCCAAAGAGGGAGGAGACAAGTGATGCGGGCGATGCAAAAGATGCACAGTCTGTAGCCGAGTCGGTTGATTCTGGCGATTCTGTGGAACCGGAGGATCTGCCTGAAACTCAGCCAGTCGCAACAGTCGACTCCGAAGTTTCTCCTCAAGACCTGGGATTTGCCTCTGAGTAGGCAGCTGTACTATATAAAAGATCATTTTTGCTGATTATCACAAAACAATTAACTAGTTGTCTGTTCAAACTCATTCTCTCATTCAAACATGCTATTTTATTCAGTCTATAAGTACATTTCAGTGTTTCACCACCGTTAGTCGAAAGTCATCTTCTTACCGGTACTCTTGACAATACCCATAGAAGCTCTCTGGGCACTGGCCAGCACCTGTCCGGGCTTCTTTCGCGAGTAAGGTCGGTCATCCTTGCTTCTCTTGGGCCGGTCTTCGTAAGACTCCGATCTCACGGTGTATTCCTTCTTCTCGGTGTATGCAGGCTTGTCTTCAACCTCGGCAGGTTCAGAGTACTCCTTCTGAGCAGACTGACCCTCCTCGGTAGCAGAATCTCCCTCAACCTTTCGGGGCTTGGGAACTCGCTTACTTCGGTCTTCTCCAGCCTCCAGACGCAGAGTTCGGCCCTCCAGGTACTTGTACATTCGGCCCTTGAGAGCCTTTCGGGTGGCCTCAGCATCGTAGAAATCCACAAACGAAAAGCCCTTGGACTTGCCGGTATCTTCGAACGACATCATTCGCACACGTCGAATGTCTCCACAGGGCTTGAAGTGGTCCTTGAGCATTTCTTCGGTGGCGTTGAAGGGCAGGTTACCCACAAACAGCACTCGGGACTCGGTCTCTGTAGGATCCTTCTTTTCGGGTCGGCCCTCGAACGAGTTTGCGTTCTTGATGAGCAGTTTTCGGCCGTTGAGCACCTGCTCGGAAAGAGTCACAAGTCGCTCCATCTTCTCAGCGGAGGGAACGTCAACGTACGCAAATCCCTTGGCCTTCTTGGTGGACTTTGATTTAGGCAGATTGATTCGCAGAAGATCTTCTTCCACAATCACAACAGCGTCAGACTCACCCTCCTCGGACTTGCCCAGCTTGGCCAGAATAAACCGCTTAATGTCCTCCTTGCAAGTGTCGAACGACAGGTTACCAATCCACACTCCGTGCTCAGACTTTTTGGCCTTGCCCTCCTCCTCTTCGTCCTTCACCACGGGCAGCTTGCCCTTCTTTTCCAGTCGCTTCTGCTTCTTGGACAGAGGAGCCGACTTGCCCAGGTCGATTTCGATTTCCTCCTCGATCTTTCGCTTGACGGGGGTCTCAGAGTCGCTCATGTTGTGTTGGTGATGTTTCGGGTGACCTCAGTTGAATTTTTTTCAGATAATGCATGTCGGTAATAGAGTTCAGAGAAAGATATTTTAACGTTACAGAGCGTCCCAACTGTGATTCGAACTGGCGAGTGTTGGTGCATACGATTGATACAGAATGATAGTGAGAGACAAAGCGTCCATCACAAGAAGTGTTGGAGTTGGCGTGCTTCAGTTAATGCTCCTTTGTGCTCGCATGGCTATAGTTTACAGCTTACATGACACTTCCCATGAGCTCATTTGGTTGACTCTGACGCTCAAACCGGTCCACCTTTTTATACGAAGCGTCGAGTGTCCATCCGATGTTGAAAAAAACCACTATCATACCAAGGAGATCAACGGCTTTCGAAAGAGACCACGGAAGTACTGTTTCTGCTGAATTGGAGATACCAACATTCGGGCTTACTATTTTGCCTCATACTCGAACAGATCTAAGTTAGACTGCAGGCACAGGCTACATAAGGCTATTGCCGTATCTCCAACATCACACAACGGTACAGTCAGAACAGACTTGCTCAATATCACCAGCCAAATGACTACCGACACTGCGAGGAAGTACAACTTTGGCGTCCAGACTCCATGCAGCGAAGAAAAACTGAAGGATGTCACCAAAGACCTCTTTGCCAAGTTCAGTCTCACGGCAGTTGGCGACTTTTACTTGACCTACGGAGCACCGGAATCGTCCCGGAAGAACTGGTTCAAATTCCATATGCATTTCTACGACTCGGGCAACGAGATTTTGCACACCCATCATACCAGTGTGTTCGTCTACGAAAGGGTACCACACACAGATACCAAGGTTGTTACAATTGACACTTGCACGTTTATTCTTGAGATGATTGGCAGCTGGCCATGTTTGTTATGCTTTGACAACAAGTGGACCACCTCTAAGATAACCATCCTGGCCGCTGGAAGAGAGACAATGCGCAGAGCTTTGGGTCAACAGTCTCCCAAGACGGAATCTCTGATGTCCAAAATACGAACAGGAACTCCAGGGGATTTTCATCTCAAGAGCATCGATGGAACACTGCTCGAAGTACACACTTCTGTGCTAATTCCTCAATGGGAGTTCTTTGCGGCTGCTGCCAAATCTGACATGAAGGAGGCTACAGAGAAGATTGTTGAGATTCAGGCTCCAACGACAACTCTCGAAGTGATAGTTCGTCACTTTTACGAGCAGGACCTGGATATGACTTTTGAAGACGCTGCAAATCTCGTTGTCATTGCCCAGATGTACAATCTGCCCGAACTGGTGACTCTGGCCACTGAGAAGATCAAGAGCAGCAAGAAGGGTGTGGACGAGAACCTGACGGCGTGGCAAAAAAGTCTGGAAGCGGAAAATGAGGAGCTCAGAACTTACAGCGCTTCCAAGCTCCAGTCGCTGATGCCTGATATTGCCAAGTCCAAGGAACGGATAGACGAGATGAGCAAACAGGATCTCACGACTCTTTTGATGGACATGTCTCTTGCTGCTCAGGAGGATGTTGCTCCCGAGAGTGAGCCGTAGTTATGATAGGAAGGCATTGAAGTTGCGCAGGGGTTAGCACGTGAACATGCCATGCTCCATTGACTTGACTAAGAAATACTCCTCTGACTCGGTACAATACGAGACTAACCAGTCCGACTAAAGGGAACCTATCAAACTCTTCTGAGAGCACCAGGCAGGCTGTGTTTTGGTTGTTTTTGAGCGAGCCAAGTATTTTCTCTTTGGTCGCGATAATCTCTGGTTTGTGCTCTGCTTCGATGGACTTCTATTGAGTGTTTTTGTCTTTTTTACCTGGTAGAAAAGCGTCCACCACTTGCGTCATCTCAATGGTGACCAAAACGGCACAGCACCATGGCCATAGGTGTATTGCCATTCTCCAGATGTGCGCCGTCAGAAATGCAATTGCCTACGTGAGTATCGTTCTACAGTCGGGGTTACTGGAAAGAATAAATTAAAGGGCAATATAAATAGGGGGGGAAATAAATAGGGACAGGCAACAGCCGGTGGTTGTGAGCGAGATTATGAGGGATGTTCTCTGCATTGCGACACTTGCCCAGGTGTGGTTTTGGCAGGTGATGCGACGCTTCTACCAATAATAATCCAGCTTACTAATGGCTCCTACGGTGGAGCACTGGCGAGGATGAGCCATGATCTGCTTGACGCTGATCATTCTGTCGCATTGCTGGCACTTGTAGTATTTGTAGGGGAGGTATGCCATTGTGAGAAGAGGTGGAGGGGGTGGGTTGTGTTGTGGTTGTGATGCGTGATTTGGACGAGACTTTGGCGACCATTGCTTTCTATATATATCTCCCCTCCACATCACATCCGATACGTCACATTCTGTTTCATACACAAGCGAATGTGTGTTTGGACAAGCGATATTTTTTTTGAATGTGTGTTTTGAAAGAGATGCAATGAGGCTTGCATCCATCACCTGACGCATGCATCTGATAAGGCGGTGACGCGTACAACGACTAGCTAGGGCAGGGTGATTTTGGTGACGCATTCACCGACTATATAAATCATTGGCTGGCTACAGCATGTGACATTTCAGACCTCTTCGAAACTACATGTTTCAATGGTCTCTAAATCGCACACCCGTCTGCTGAGGTATAATTAACATGAATCCTACCAAGCACAATATTATCACCCTCGGCAAAATACAGACACCCCTTCGCCAGCCCCACAGTGTGGAGAATGTAGACTTGTCAGATCTGGTGGCTGTGAGCGGATACCAGATATGTCATCAACACTTGGGCAGACAAGGGCTGGATTCATGAGCCCCATTAGAGGCTCCACTCGTACTGCAGTTACTCGCAATCGTTATTTGCAATGTTATGACTTCAAGATGAGGCACAAATTGAGGCAGGGAAAGAAGGGTCCACATCACGTCCACATCGCGTCGCTTGGAGTGATGACTTGTTATCGTGCATCTGATGCGTGAAGACAGGAAGGGTCATACGTGAAGCGACTTGAATAACCGAGTCAACTCACACCGACAAATTACAGCAATGATGATTAAAGGAGAAATGAGCCCTTGAAGATACACCATCTAAACGTCGAAGCTATAGGTTCCAAGTAAAAGTACAAGTAGCCATGTTTGGTGTGTTCTACGGTCTTGTCATTCAGGTCGAACCTCAAATTGCCCGCACCTGAGAATACCGCACTGGAAGTGTCTGGGGAAAACGCGTAAATGTGCAAATGTTTGTGCTGAAGAGGGTGGATATTATTATACCACTGAAATGATTTCTTCTCTCAACAACTCCTCGCTAATTTGCTTCAACCAGCGAATGCTTGCCCTAACCTCAAAATCCACTTTGGGACAAATTTGTGGCAAATCGTGGGGCATGGTGATAAATTCCTATTTTTGATCACGTGCAACTCCGGGGGTAATTTCGAAACAAATCAAGCATACCAGAACGTCGCTTAGTCATCCTGCTTTCACCTGGCACGTTCTGCCGAGAAGAGGATCTTCTGTCAAATCGCCCGAATCCGATTATTCACTCTCAGCTCGGGTCAAAGTTTTGAGAGTGTGTGAAAGTTTCTGATTAACGTTATGGTCGCAACCTTGATCTGAAATTTTCACGCACTCTTTTTCCCCCAACATCATCCACCAATATGGGCGAGATTAGTTGACCAATATATTATGTTTTAGTGATAAATATTCTTACAACACATATCTCTAGATAGTGTGGTAAGATATTACGGAAAGCATGATCACAATGAGTGTTTTACAATGTTGGCGGCCATTTATTTAGATCATCGAAATCCACCTCCCTCTCACTTTGAGTAACTCTCAGTACACCACCGCCACCGCCTTGTACTCTGCGTAATGTCGGAGACCGTTCGCACGATCCACCTGTCGATCCGCAACCTTGTAACTGGCGGGAAACGGCGCTTTGTGTGGGCGTGCGACCGAGAAAGTGTTGATTCCTGGTGGTAAGTGGTTGGTACAGTACTTGTAGTCTGAGAGATGATGGAACATGTAATAGCTAACAGGTGGTGCAAGTCAGACGGAGCTGGTAGTGCTCAGAATAGTTGTTTCTTGGAAAGTCGTCTCTTTCACATCTCTGCCTCGAATAATCAATATAACGTCCCGTCTTCTTCAGCGTTGGATCGCTTTCAGCAGTCAAAGTTCCAAGGTGAGACATGGCAATACGGCCATACGAGGACGTTCAAGATGAACGTATACCACCCAGCCAAACTACATAATAAAAGTAGGGGTAAACGGACTACTGTACCATCCTACAGAATACATTCAAGCGGCCGCCGTAGAGGTAGGAGTCCTATGCGTTATAGTGGAGGCTGTTGAAGCACCTTGCGCATGTCAGCACATGTTCCCAAGCCTTCTGCGCAGAGTTTACCTTGAACAAGGTGCCCGTGAAAAGCGTCCTTGGAGACGGCACTGTCCTATTCTCTATACAGAGGACCAATCACAGGAAGCTACAATTACGAAACGTAAGAATCGAGTAAAACATCTTTCATGAACGAAAACCCGTTTCAGACCGTTGCAGACCCCCTTTAGACACACCAATTTCAGAAGAGGATTTTGCTACATTTTCCTGTCACTGCAAGTCGGACCCACGTCAAGCAGAAAGCACGTTGAGGGCCGCAGCTAGGGCCACCGCTTTGACAGCAGAGTTTACGCTGTACGACCGGGGTACCGATCTTGACAGGTTTGGCCAACGACGAATACTGTTGAGTTGTCGGCTTTTCTAGCTGTCGTTTTGTCCAACTGTCTCTCCAACAGACATTGTTGTACATACTTGTGCCATCGTCTTGTGCTGCCATATTTTATAGCCAACTTGCGCACTCACTCCGTTCTCTGCACCCTCTCACGTTATACCCACATAAACCGGTCGATCTGCCACAGCCGATGAAGACGAAAAACCCTCCCGACAAACCTCACTTGGATTTCCTCTTTCGTAAACCGGTAGTGTCAATCTTGAGTATAAACGGACAAGGCCGAGGTGGATTTGGAAGTGTGTACAGGGTAAGACCACCAGACGCAGAAACAGACACAAATAGACACAAACAGTACACAAATCAGACACAGAAACAAACACGAACAAATTGTGGTATTCTCGAACGGTACTTGTACCTCCATGACCACCTCCTGGTTCTCTCCCCTCGTACATTTCAGACCACCTCTATCAAGCATGCAAACCAACCGTAACCGTAACCGTAACCGTAACTGTCTCGATTGTTGCAAGGAAGACAAGCTGAGTTGTTGGCCAGTGGTGAAAACGATGAAATTTTTGAAAGTCTAGTTTTTTCAGGCTGTACCCAATATAAACCCAGTGTATGCCCCACTTCTCTCGCTTCCTCAAGTCTTCTTCACCCTAGTCATTCTTTCATAAAGCTCTACGCTTCTTACACACACTCTTTCACCCTTATACCCTCCTTACCCTTCAACATGCTCTTCAAGACCATTGCTCTGGCTGCCACTGCCGCTCTCGCCCAGGTGTACGAGCCCACCTCGGACATCCACCTGTTTGCCCAGTCTCAGGACAACGTGGCTCCCTGGTCTCAGTCTCTTCTGACCGTTCAGGACTCTACCCTTGTGGCTGTCACCACCCTGACCCCCAATGATACCACCTCTGCCTTCGATACTCATGACGACAACTTCATTGCTCGAAACGGCAAGTTCCTGGTGGCCACCGCCAACAACGGCCTCATGCTGTCCGACTCGGCTCCCTCTCGACAGCTCAAGTGGGTCTCTGGCTCTCTCAACGTTGTTGACAACGGCAAGACCTCTCAGCTGGTTGCCTGCCCTTCTACCGCCAACAACACCTGGGTCATCACTCTCAACTCCAACTGCACTGACGGTTTCCGAGTCGCTGTCAAGCCCCGAACTCTCGCCAAGAACACCCACACCTTTTCTCAGATCCCCGTCAACATCACCCACGCCTCTTCCAACATCACCGGACCTGTCGCTATTGCCAAGCCCGAGCCCGTCAAGGAGGAGGACAAGAACGGAGACAAGAATGGAGCCATCTCCAACAGCGCCGGCGCTGTTGTTGTGGCTGTTGCCGTTGTCGCTGCTCTGTTTTAAGCGGTAGACGTTTTTTACACCATTCTCAACATTCGTTACGTTCTTTTAGACGATTCCTTCTTTAATTAGTTCTTCAGACGTTCATTCTCTCGAACAAGTGTGACAGACGTTCACGTTCATTCATACATTCGTTCTTTAAAACGTCTGTTACCACCATACCATTCAGATTCATGTATATTTATCAATGCAGGCAGATTACCAAACCATAGTTAAAGCGTATTAGTTGGGAATAGTTGAAACAAAAGTCATTTAGGGGTGAATTTACGGCATTCCCAAAGTCGGATTCGATCGTGGAGTTTACCATATGATAGAGAACGGGCTGTTTCCTAACAGATCTGTCAATATATCTACAAGGCGTCATACAAAATTCGAAACTGTCACCGATGCTAGAAACATCTTCAAGTAAAGCATAGTTAGCTCTACATAGCTTATTTGTTAGCCAAAAAGTGCACGGTTGAAAACTACGTCTTTTTCGATGGAAATGTATCTGAGACCACTTTTCGGTATTGTACGTCTCTGAACAGTTCTCGTTTTCCGTTATGTTGTTTTGTAATCATTTTATCACCTTTTGTTATGCCAACAGCCTTCTCCCTATAGCCCATATTGTACAGTTGCAGCAACCTCGACGATGCACAAACCTGACTATTTGTAATAAAAAAAAATACCGTTCGTGGTATCGTTCGAATCAGCGTGATCTCCTGAGTTCAACTAATCCACCCACCCTCTTATTACATTCACTTCTTCATTCGCCACCAACCAGGTGTACATAATTCCGATTCATGTGCCTGCTGACCACCACCGTTGTGATATGATTAAAATTCTAACGGCACCATATTAAGAGCGATGGATCCTGTTTTTATTCCTTCCTCTCTACCACAAGCACTTGCCTGAGAGCTCGGTGTATTTTTCATTTTCCTCCCGCTTAGTAACGTTCCCATATATACTCGTGTGGTCTGAAATGTTCCAAACTCTATAGTGAAAATAATGGTCTTTCTTGTGTGATGCGTCATACTAAAGCCCAGGAAACACACACACGACACAACGATATCTAATATGACTGATTTCGAAGACGCTACACCCGACGTGGTGATTGGAGCCGATCTTGTGGCCGAGAGCCAGTACTACGAGGAAGACGACGAGGACGACAACATTGTGGAGGAGGTGTCTGAGGTGAAGAAAACAGTCAAGTTTGCCGATGACGGTCTCACAGACGAGGAGCGACGAAAGAAGGAGTTTGAGGAGGGAGGAGGGCTTCCCGAGCAGCCCAGCGACCCCGATTTCACCAACATGACCGGAGTGTCGCCCGAGATCATCGGTCGACAGGCCACCATCAACATTGGTACTATTGGCCATGTTGCTCACGGAAAGTCGACTGTGGTCAAGGCCATTTCGGGAGTGCAGACTGTGCGATTCAAGAACGAGCTGGAGCGAAACATTACCATCCGACTGGGATACGCCAACGCCAAGATCTACCGATGCGAGAACAAGGAGTGCAAGCGACCTGGCAACTACAGATCGTTCCGATCGGACCGAGAGATTCACCCCAAGTGTGAGCAGCCCGGCTGTGACGGCCGAATGGAGCTGTTGCGACACGTGTCCTTTGTTGACTGTCCCGGTCACGACATTCTTATGTCCACCATGTTGTCCGGAGCCGCTGTCATGGACGCTGCCCTTCTGCTGGTCGCCGGAAACGAGCCCTGTCCCCAGCCCCAGACCTCTGAGCATCTGGCCGCCATCGAGATCATGAAGCTGCGACACGTGATCATTCTGCAGAACAAGGTCGATCTGATGCGGGAGGACGCTGCTCTGGAACACGAGCGGTCCATCTCTCGGTTCGTCAAGGGAACCGCTGCTGCCGACGCCCCCATCGTGCCCATCTCTGCCCAGCTCAAGTACAACATTGACGCCGTCAACGAGTTCATTGTCAACCGTGTGCCTGTGCCCGTGCGAGACTTTGCCGCCCAGCCCCGTCTCATTGTCATTCGATCGTTCGACGTCAACCGACCCGGAGCCGAGATTGACGAGCTCAAGGGAGGAGTGGCTGGAGGATCCATTCTCAACGGTGTGCTGCGACTCGGAGACGAGATCGAGATCCGACCCGGAATCGTCGAGAAGCAAAACAACGGCCAGTTCAAGTGCAAGGTGATCCGATCGCGGGTCCAGACCCTGTTCGCCGAGAACAACGATCTCAAGTTCGCCGTGCCCGGTGGACTTATCGGTGTCGGAACCCAGGTCGACCCCACCCTGTGCCGAGCCGATCGACTGGTCGGCCACGTGCTGGGACACAA
This sequence comes from Yarrowia divulgata, assembly GCA_900519045.1. NCBI lineage: Eukaryota > Fungi > Ascomycota > Dipodascomycetes > Dipodascales > Yarrowia > Yarrowia divulgata. The sequence continues at coordinate 59,755 of ULGQ01000008.1, forward strand.
GAACGCCCTGCCCGAAATCTACATTGAGCTGGAAATCAACTACTTCCTGCTGCGACGACTGCTGGGAGTCAAGACCGAGGACAAGAAGCTGACCAAGGTCGGCAAGCTGTCGCGAGGCGAGGTGCTCATGGTCAACATCGGCTCCACCACCACCGGAGCCCGAGTCATGAACGTCAAGGCCGATATGGCCAAGCTGGTGCTCACCACCCCCGCATGCACCGAGCTCGGCGAAAAGATTGCTCTGTCCCGACGAGTCGAGAAGCACTGGCGACTGATCGGATGGGGCTCCATCAAGGAGGGTTCCACCATCCCCCCTAGTGAGTTTTAAAAGGTATAGATTAACATTGGATTGAGAGAGAGGGGTAGCCGGAATCATGTACTTGTAAAGAACATGGAAACACTTGGATATGGAAGATGGAAACGTAGCTCATACTGGGGACTTGCTACTGAGATGTTACAAGCAGCACTCTCTTGTACTTGATCTGTTTGGGGCAGCAGAAGAATGTCTAGTAGACTATACTGTAGGCCAACATCTGGTAAGGCCGTGACCTAAATGCTCCACCTTGTGCTATCAACTACAGTACTTCATTTTGCCCACTGTAGTCCACAGGAATCTGTACCCCGACCGTAGCAATCTCTGTAGACACGAGAGAACTGAGAATAAAAGAGAGAAGGTACAGAGGTCTCAGGCACTGTAGATATAAGAGTCGTCTTGGTAAAGTTCTGACAGTGCTTCGGGTACAATCTACAGTAAGGTGCTGCAAGGGCATCTTGTGTACGTAGCCAGACACGCTGAATGTACTGGTGGACAGTCGCTCATCACCTTGGCCACAAAAATCTGATACATTATATTCAGTACTCCCGCCAAATGCACCCATCATAATAATTACTCTATTGGGGCGAGCGCATAATTTAGCATGCCACCAAAACTGAAAAGATGAAAAAAAAAGAGAAAAAGGAAAAAATCATTCCATTCCCTTCGGAAAAAGATTGCAGCACCCAGGATTCTCGTATGGTCTCCCACTACAATACTAACTAGGCTCTCTGGTGCTTGACTATGGCTGATCGGACGGGAAGCCGTATTTTCACCAGGATATGGCCGCAACCGTTAGGGTCTGAAAAGCGTTGGGCAGTTTTACTGGGACGAAAAAGTCACGTGTGCGGAAATTTCAAATGCAGTTTTGGAGGCCATGGAGGGGTATTTTTGAGTGTCTGAAAAAACAGTATTGTAAATTGAAAGAAGGAGTATCCCCTGAGACAGTTGGATGTTCATATTTTTGGCGCCAATGTGTATTTCAAGGGGTCTTTAGTTTTGCATTTTGAGGAGGCTATTTTCAGGGTGGGAGGGTGTGTAGAAAAAGGGGATAAAGAAAAAAATAAAAAAATAAGTGGACCTACGGGTCGGACGATGGCAGTATATTGAGAGCTGGCTTACACTGAGGCATCCGAATCAGTTTGCTCTACAAAAACGCGTCGGTGGCAAACATGCCAGGCGTTCCTTGGATCTCTCACTTATACTTTACTTTACAATAATTTAATCAATAAATACACACCCTCAAGCCTTGGAGGCGAGAGGATACTTTCTGGGCCGGCCTCGAGGACGTCTAACTCCTCCCTGGTACCGCCGATCTCGTCGTCTGGACCGCGATTTGGTTGTTCTCTGCGGAGCTGCTCTTTCCACCGTGGTTGTCTTTTGAGGAACGGGATGGGCAGTTTCAAACTTGGAGTAGTCTGTCACGGTGCTGCCATCCTTTTCATCCTCCTTCACCTCTGGCTGCTGCTCCTCTTCATCCTTCTTGTCAACCTCAACAATCCTCATGCCAGGCTCCAACTCTTCCCGGGTGGGCACCTTCATAAAAGGCCATTCGGGGACCGGAGCCCAGATTAACTTGGATGGCTCCAGCTGCACGTAATTATTCGCCTTGTACTTGTTGACAACCATGTCGATGGCCTCCCAGTTCAATCGTATAGCGTACTTGCCTGTTTCGGGGTCTCTGACGAGAAATTCCAGAGACTCCAGCCCGGAAATCACGTCGTCGGGAGTCATGCCTGTGGTTTTGGTAATATCCATGATGGAGAAGTTTGGCGTGAAGTTCTTGCTGTCAGGCGAGTTCTCTCTTGCGTTGTAAAAGAAGCGACAAATCATCAGCCGCCAGTACTTTCTGTAACTCAGCAGTCCGAGATCACTGAGAGGCTTTTCGGGTGTTCCTGGACGACCCTCCACACGACTCAACAGGTACGAAAAGTCGATCAGCAGCTGTCCATAGCCCTTTCGCTGGAAAATGGGGAGAGTCAGAATGCAGGACACGTTGTTGGTGCCTGTGGTTTTGTAGGGCTGCTGTTTCTCCTTGGAAAAGTAGCCGACAAAGTGGCACCCAAAGGGATCGTTTTCCGTCAGAACGTAGAACATGAACGGCTCCACGTCGTAGTACAGGGTTTTCGAGTTGAGAAACATTTTCGCCAGGAGACACAGGTTCTGGCAGTACAGCTGGGCACGGGCTCCGTCGACTTCCCAGATGGAGATGTTGCCATGGCGGTAGATTTCCGTGCCTGGAGGATGACGGGCTGCGCACTTGAGTTTGTGGCGTTTGCGGACGTGGCCTGAAGACATGTACTTGAGACAAAACTCGCACAGCGGCAGCACCTTGTTTCGGGCGTACTCTTCCGGGTACGGAGCCGTGTGCCACGTGTTGATTTCGTAGTCACCAAAGTGGATGCATGTGATGTTGGCGTTTTTCGTCGTTCCTAGCGACGCGTCTCCTCGTGATGATCGTTTGGATTCGGCCAAACTGAGAGTCTTGGAAAACAGCGCGATGTCTTCTGCGCCAGGGTTAGTTTCTGCCGTCGACGCGTCTTCGCCCTCGAGGGCTCCTCTGTATGGCGGTTCTGTTTCGATCGGCGTGCTTGGAGACGAGGAGTAGTCAGAGTTAATGGGTGACAGAGAGCGTCGTGGAGACGGACCGGGAGATGCAGACGAATCGGGCGATTCCATGATTCTGGGCACGCTGCTTGTCGCGCGTCGTTCGCGGTCTCGGCCTCGGTCTCTTTCCCTCGTCTGGGCGCTTCTGGACCGCGTTTCTCGCGTGTTTCGCGGTCTTCGGATTCTCAGACCCAGGCCATCAAAGTCGTCGCTATCTTCGCCACCACTGTCGGTCGAGTAACTGTCGCTGGAGTTGTTGCTGTTGTTGTGACGCGGTACGGGGATACGAAGCTTGACGGGACTGCGACGAGGAGACGCAGAGGCTGTGGGAGTTCGTTTTCGAGGACTTGTTTTTGGCGGGTTGTTTCCTCTTCTTCTGGGCGCGATGATGGGCTGGGGGACTCCCGTGACGGTTTTGCGCGGCCGACCGACCTGGCGTTTGATCGGCCGGGTGTATCTGATGGTCAGATTGAACGACGTAGGCGTGGCTTCCCACGTCACAGACATTGTGGTGGTGAGGGAGGTGACGTGCTGACGTTGTTGGAAGATGTTTGATGTTTGAAGATATTTAGACTTGCATGTTGGAGGTGGCAAGAGAAGTTTATTTCGAAACGTCGTCCAGACTGTATTCTGAGCCGCACGAATGGCCCAGCACAACAACTGATTCGACAACTGTTTCGTAGCAGTAAAAAAAAAAGGGATTGAACTACAAGTGTTTCAACTCAATCAACTCATCAGTTTGGGCAGCGGGGATATAATGTAGTCACAATTTGTCGTTCCACAAAGCGCAAAATTACTTGACTTTACTTGTAATTAAAGGGTTTACTTGACTCTCCGGTGAGCTAAACACACATCTACCGAACACCTCTTTGCTCTCTCAATATTGCTCTCAGAGTGCTGAAATTTCAAAAGCGACATGAAGCTTACTGGTTGAATCTGCGGCTAAAATTCCAACGAAATCCATGACTTACAGGCCCACTTTGGAAGCCCCCAAAAACACCACCCCGAGCCGTGCGGCTTGGAAATTCTATTAGAGCCAACCTACAAGTATCACCAATACTCCAGGACGGTATGGTACTTGTCCAATTACTGCAAAAGCGATATCGGAAGAAGCACTATTGTTCGCATTCTTGTTCGTCACGCAAAGAAATTTCAACTGTCTGTGCATTCTTGCCAAAATCTACTTGTACTCCTTTCAAAGACCACTCCTAAACAACTGCTTTATGCTCACTGCATTGCCCCTCCATATGGTGATATTCGAAAATGAGAACGGGCAACCCAGCCATTGTGCCAGGATTCATGATGCACTCCTGACTCTCCACTGCTCTATTGATGTTACAAGTACTGTACAAGTGTACATACTGTGTTGCACATCGAGTATAGCTACATGAACATCCTCTACAACTGTGATGTTTTCACTTTTCTGTATTCACCATACCAGAGTTTCTTACAGTGAAAGGCAGTCTGAGTTACTACACCAGCGCTATTGATTGATTATGTCGCAGGGGTCTACCAGTGGTGTTCCATCGTACTCTTCACTTCCACTGCCATCCAAATATAAAATACATTAATGAGATCTATCTAAATCTTCGGCGTGTTGAGGGAGGTCCCTCCATGCACTCACTTCCATCAATCCTGTTGTCGCCCGTTCGCGTCCTACTGCCGCTCACTTCCGGCAAACTTGGCCCGGTTCACCAACCCCACCACACTTCTTCTCGTATCGCCCTCCTCCAACACCTGTGCCGCTGCGTCAAACTCTTGCAGCAAATCCGAATCCAGATTCACCCGGAACCGATCCTCAGACGCCAGAGAGGCCGAGGAGGGTTTCTGCAGATTGGCAAAGTCGGGCGTCTGCAAGGGGCTGTTCTGCTGGCCAATCAGACCGGTGTCAAACGCGTAATTGAGCAGCTGGAACAGCGGCGTGCCCAGAAGCACCTCCTCCTGCTCCTGGTCCGTTCGATCACCCTTGGTCAACACCTCAGGCCAATCGGTCTCCAGAAGAGCTCGAATCCACACCGTGGAGCTCATGATCGCCGTTCGCGGAGTGTTGCTGACCGAAACGGCCTGCAGAGCGTCCTTCAGGAACCCGGGCACACAGCTGCACAGCTCAATGAGCTCCAGCGTGGTGAGCACCTTGTTCTGGCCCACCCGGGTCACCAGCTTCTTGGCAGCAGCGGCCACGCCCTCGGGGAGCTGGGGGCTGAGAATCTGGTTAGTGACGATCTGCGAGCCATGCGCATGAGCGGCAAAGTGGTCAGCCAGCCGTCGCTGGATCAGACTGAGATCCAGCTCTTGGTTCACCTCCGTCTGCTCACGTGACGCAGCAACGTTGGGGAGACCCGCTCGAGCCTGCAGGAACGCCAGCTTGGCCATGCTGAGCTGCACGAGCCGGTTGCGGAGAGGGTCTCCTCCTGCCACGGTCTCCTGGCCCTCCTTGGCCGCCTGAACAAGCGCCTCGGCAGCCGACTGGTACTCGCCCAGACCGAGCGAGAGAATCCACGAAATGTTGGCGTGGTTGCCGGACCGGAAGTACTGCTTGAGCAGGTTGCGGTAGTCCTGGAACCGCGTGAACAGACTCTCAAAGTCCCGGTTCTCGACCCAGTACGCGTACAGCTGCGAGGCAAAGTCGTAGCCAAACGTGTGTAGGTACTTGCGGATCGCGTACTCCGCGTCGCTCTCCGACTGCTTGTTGTTGCTGGTCACAGCCGCCCGCAGATCGTGGTCCAGAATCTCCGCCAGACATCGGTACAGGTGGAACGTCTCGCAGATGTGAAGCGCCTGGTTCACCTCGCCCACGGACACCACGGTTTGGATCCAGTCCCCTCGTCGCTGGAGGTACGTGCTTTCGTACGCCTTCCAGTCGTTGCCCGAGTTTTGCGCCCACGTGATTGCCACGACAGCTTGAGAGCACAGAGACAGAGCCAGGCGACCCAGAGGTCGAGGGACGTCCCCTGTGAGGCGCGCAATGAACCGGAACAGCGAGTCCCACGTCTCCATCATGTGCGGCTCACACCACCAGGGGCAGTCTTTGCCGGTTTCGTCGCTGGCCACCTGTAGAGCCGTCAGCGACTCTTCTCTGGCCGTCAGAATGGCGCTGATAGCCCCAGCAATGGATGCAGACAAAACGGAACGCTCGCCGGGCTCCTGCAGGCTGGCAAACACGCCGTAGATGAGACTGGCGGCCTCCAGGGTGCGGGAGGTGAAAAAGTCGTGCACGGGGTCGTCACTGTTCCGCTGATTTCCGTCCACATGCCTGACAATGACGTTTTCCAGCATCATGTAGCCGTCCTTGATGTCCAACGTGGTCCAGATGGCTTCACAGGCCGCGAGTTTTTCCGCGTTGGCTGCCAGAGTAAGTTTAGTAGGCACATCGATCTGCGAGCCAAAGTTGTCATGTGCGTACTGGTTGAGAATTCGGAGCCGGTCCATGCGGAATTCCAGATTGGAGCCCATTCCGGGCGATCGGCCCTCGAGATGAGGGGATGTAGACGAGCAGATTTCGTGCGACACCTGCATCAGACAGCCGCAGACCACTTCGTCGGAAAACTTGACGTCGTACTCGCCCGTGGCGGCAAACTGCAGGGGCGTAAAGTCGCCGCCTGCAAAAAACACGCCCTGCTCGATTCGCGACTTGCAAATGCCACGTTCCAACGTGTTGAGGCTTCGGGTCTGTTCCTTGTCGTCCTGTTCGGGGAATCGGGTGATTTTGAGCACTCCAGCGGCGTCCGTAATCGCGACAATGGCCGAGTCGCGGCTCTTGCTCTGGTCCTTGTCCTCGGCTCCAAAGCCCAGAATCGAGACGCTCGACTTGAGCAGAATCGAGTCTTCCCACTTGCCGTACTCCACAAAGTTGAGGTTGGATTTCGTCACCATATCGATGAGCACCACGGCATGGTCCAACACCACGTAGAGAGTGTCACCTGGAGAGGGCCGTGCCAGACGAGGGGTGCCTCGATCGAGTCCAGGTCGCACATACGACTGCACTCTGTGTCGACTGACCACCTTGTCGTCATGCAGGTCGATCGTGTAGATGATGTAGAAGATGGAGGAGTCGACGAGAATGGACGTGAGCACCACCAGATAGTTTTCCTCGGCCACGTACTCAATATCGTGCAGGTAGATGGACGAGGTGTTGTAGAGAGTCGAAACGTCGGCCGATAGCAGGCCCTTGAGATCCTTGTCGGCCAGAATCGTCGCGTCGCCTCCCTCGGCCACCTCCCACACTCCCAGATGGCATTCTGATGTAGCCACGTAGATTCGCCAGCCTCGACCGGCTGTACCAGAGGAGGGGACCACTCTAACGCCAGTAATACCCCGTCGGTTGGGAGCGATGGAAAAGGCGGATCGGATGTTGCTGAAAAGCCCGGCCTTGGTGTCTCTGAGAGTCCAATGGTTGAGAGCAGCCTCGTCCTTGTCTCGTAGAGAAAGACCAACCAGACGGCCAGAGGATAGGGACAGCACCAAGGTAACATTGTCCATGCGGTTCACGTGCTCAATCACCTCGCCACTGTACAGCTTGATCTGGGTCTGGACCTGCTGACGGGTTCGTAGATAGCCCTCGGAGGCAGCCCCGCCCACAGACTCCCAAAAGACACACTGGCCCGAATTGGCGCCCACCAGCACCAGACCAGGGTGGCCCACGTCCTTGAAGCTCGGCGTCACGGGGATCAGGTGACCCAGCGCATTGTCCTGGACTCCCAGGCTGTGTGTGAAGGTTTCTGGCGTCGGCTCAGGAGAAGTGTATTTCCACACATGGGCCTTGTTGCCGACGATGACGAGTCCAAAGTCGTCTGACAGCGACGAGCTCACGTGCTCCCCGGAGTCCAGAGCAACCTCCACTCCCGAGAGATCCGGCCGGGCGGCCAATCGCGTCACACTGTACATTGCTGTGCGGGTGATTTCCGAGCCGTAGTCTGCCAGACTGTCTTCCACGGTCGAGAGGTTGGTGAACGACTTTTCGGTGACATCGTCGTTGAAGAGCGTGGCGGGCACCGCTCGGTTGAGTTCCTGCTGCACCGCCTTTTGCCGCAGCTTTCGAATGTTGCCAATTTGCGACATGGCGGATGTGTGTTTGGTGTGTTTGGTGTGTGTTTGGATCTTTTTGTGCAACTCAATTGCCTGCATTGGGGTTAGGGCAAGGGGTGGACTACCAACAGACCTCAGTACGAGTATCAGAATGTCAGTCGGGTGATAGAAGGGGGCTAAATAACATCTTCTTCTATTTAAGATGGTCTAATCTCGGTTCTCTAGTATGTACTACCTCTGCAACGTTTAGAGTATTCTTGGCAAGTCCTTAACAAAGTACTAACTATTAATTTCAGAAGAGTAACTAAATATAACAAAACCATATTCTCTGATTATGAGCCATGACTAACACCCAAATCACCACTGAGAGCTCACATCTCGCATAGATGGGGGTTCCAAACAACCAGAACTTCACAGGGCGATTTATTTGCCACCTACAAAGTGGCGATGATTACTAAGCTTAGCGTAGTAGGTTTGGAAAGGAGGAGATTTAAGTGGATGTTGCAATTGGAAAATTGGGATTTTTTTTGGATAAACACACGTCACGTGACGTAAATAATCAATTCCTTTTTCTTCCATACCCAAAACCCGTCTCAACCACAAAATACAATGCCCTCCAAACCCCTCCTACTCCTCATCTTATGCGGGTAAGGGAAACCATGAAACCATAACTGTAAAAAATTTATGCAGGCGGTGAAATTTTCACATTACGCACACCAAGACGCACAACCACATATCTCAACACCACAGAACAAAATGATGCTGCGACAAGTGAAACCGAAAAACGCCCGGGCCAAGCGAGCCGTCGAGGCCAAGGAGCCCAAGATCGTCGAGAACACAAAGCAGGCGCTGTTTGTGCCCGGCCAGACCTCCAACCAGCTGCTCCACGACGCCATGGTCGATCTTTGCGCTCTCAAGCTGCCCGATGGCAAGCGATTCAACAAGAAGAACGAAATCAACCCCTTCGAGGACGTGTCGTCGCTGGAGTTTTTCTCGGAAAAAAACGACACCTCTCTGCTGGTCTTTTCGTCGTCCAACAAGAAGCGACCCAACAACCTGACGTGGATCCGAACGTTTGGCTACCAGCTGTTTGATATGATCGAGCTGCAGATTGTCAACCACCGTCTGTTAAGAGACTTCAAGGCCCAGACCGTGGGCGTGGGTCTCAAGCCCATGTTCACCTTCAACGGTACGGGCTTTGAAACCGACCCTGTTCTGATGCATGTCAAGTCTCTGTTTTTGGATTTCTTCCGAGGCGACACCACCGATCTCCAGGACGCTGCTGGCCTTCAATACATCATTTCCATCTCTGCCGGCGAGGTCCAGGAAGACAAGCCCATGCCTCTGATCAACTTCCGAGTCTACAAGATCCGATCGTTCCGATCTGGCCAGAAGCTGCCCCGAATCGAGCTGCAAGAAATCGGCCCTCGATTTGATTTCAAGATTGGCCGACGACAGGCCGCCGCTCCCGACGTGGAGAAGGAGGCTCTGCGAGTGCCCGAACAGCTGCGACAGAAGACCAAGAAGAACGTGGAGGTGGACAACATGGGAGACAAGATTGGCCGAGTCCACGTGGGCAAGCAGGATCTGGGCAAGCTGCAGACCCGTAAGATGAAGGGTCTTAAGAAGAAGTTTGACCAGGTCGAGGACGATGAGGAAGCCGAGGAGGAGGTGGTCACCACCAAGAAGGCCCGAGTTGAAGAGGAGGAGTATTTTAATGAGTAATTGATAGAATGCATTTTTTAGACTATGAAGACTATGAGCGGAGCGAATAGTCTATCTGAGAACGGACCAGTTGATAGAATGGGATAGCGAGTTTCTACTGGCTCAATCTCTACCCGTACGACCTTCGGTTGTGATATATAATAGGAGTAAGGCTAAGGTGGAATGCTGTCGTTGGTTGATCTACCATCATGCAACGATACTTGCCTTGACATCGTGTACTCAGAATTCCTGGTTCAACGTTCTCAACCCACTGCTTCGATAATTCTGCCCAGCCCTTCCTATCAAAGAGTACTCCAGAGCAGTAATCACAAGAGCTAGATAGAAAGAAATAATTTATACCACTGTAATTCTCCTGTTTCGGCGAATACAACGATGCAAAAATAACAATAGCGTGCTTCACAATATCACTCTCAAATCGCCATCCCATTTTAGCCACCGATAACGAAGGCTTTACCCCATAAAGTTTTGGTGATGTGCCTAAATCAACGCACAAAATTTGAACCTTTGCAGTAACAAATCTGTTGAACGACTTACCACTTGTCCTACCTGGATCAAGCTGCCACTGCCTTTCGACTTATCAACGGCACACTCATCTTCAAGCACAATGACAGACCTGGAGCTGGTGGACCAGCTGGTGGGGAAACGAATGGAGGAGATGCTCGAGAGAATGAGCCGGATGATGGACAAGAAGCTGGACAAGGTCTACGAGGAGCTGCGTGCAGTTGGAGAGCGTGTGGAAAGTGAACCAGAAGAGGAGGAGAAGCCACCAAGTCCGGAAGAACAATCTGAAGACACCGACGAAGAAGACGACGCCGACGAAGAAGACATATACTCCCTCGACAACTTCTCAAAGGAGACGGTCTGGGCGACCATGGAGGATTTAAAGAAAGAGAGCTTCTGGACTGACGATATTCGTGGAAGGCTGTGGGTGGCATTGTTCCATGATCCGGCCAACCAGAAAATCATGCTGCCGGGTCTATGGGATGTGCTACGCATGGCCGTCCCGTTTCAGCAATTTGTGAGAGCTCTGCTTGATCAACAGCGTGAAGAGGCTCTTTCTGATCCCAGTTTGTCAGCAGCTGAAAAGGAAGTGTTCAGGAATCCCCCACATGGCAATTTTTTCGGCGTCATTGATGAAGTCCTGAAGATGGCTGCCATAGCGAAGACGGACAAATTCGACGCCGAAGCCAAGTTGAAAGCTGCCAAGGTGTTCAGACTGGGTAATATCGAGCTCGTTGATAATGAGTTGACCGAGTGATGAGGGGAGGTGCATTATGCCAGGGGGTATGCTAACCAAGGTCAACAAAATAGTCTAAATATTCTAAACAAGTTTGTCATGCATGAGAGGTGATGGCAAGGTCCGCTATGATGCATAAACAGATGGCCCTCTAGACTGCTCTTACAACGGGGCCAGAATCGTTTCATTAGGGCGATTCGAAACTCAAACCAACAATGGTAAGATCATTCACCTGGGTGTTGGTTTGAGTTCACGCTATTTTCGAATTGTCATCTGAATCTCGACACGACGCGTACACGACACAGGCACCTGTTAAGAGGCCTTTCGACAACTTGACGACCCGATTTTGATTCACTAACGAAAGCTACAAACCTCTTACAGCTCGATACACTCAACATCACACTAACGACAATCATACTACACCGTTCTCATCAACTACACCATCAACGCTAGAACCATGTCCGAGCTGGAACATTCGATCGCTCAAATCGTGGAAACTCGTATGGACGAGTTGATGGCCAGAATGAGCCAAATGATGGACCAGAAACTCGACAACGTGTACACAGAACTGCGACAACTGGAGTCTCACCTTGATCAGTTGGACCACAAGGATCTTTCAGAATCAGTTCCGGAATTGTGCGACGACTTTCCCGACGACCGCTGCCCTTTACCACGATACATCTCTGTGAAGCAATACCTCCTCAACAAACCAGCCAATGATGACAGATGGCTCGGATACGACATCTCTGATCACTTGGACAGTGTCCTGGAAAAGCACACTGGCGACCTTACCCCAGCGCTCTTCACTCGCATCATCACGTACCACACTTGTGCTTCTGAAATCATGCAAAATCTCCTAATCAGAGTCCCGGAAATTGATGATGATCCACGTGTTGGTCCCATCATCAAACAATACAGCCTCAGGGTGCAAAAAGACCATAAAGCTTGGCTCACAGAGATAGCAGACGCTCTAGGAGTTAGAGAAATTCCTCTGAAACCATACACGATGTACGAACGTGATGAGGACTTTAACATCAGCTTCAAGTTGCTCATGAAGTACGACCGGGACCGATACCACGTCTATGACTACCTCGAAAACCTCCTTGATGCTTTGCAGGACTCTCCTATCAGAGCCATTCGCAAGGGCGCATGTCTCAACTTCATGCTTCCTCCCCCTTTTATTAAATGGTGGAGCCCAACTTATCCTTCCGACAAAATCGACACCATGATGGCGTGCATAAAAGGTAGAGTATCTGAAGAGGTCGCCCAAGCTCTTGTTGACGATGTCATCTACCATATTGCTTTGTTCATGGACACCCGCAAAACCAATCCCAAAATTCAAGACAGATTATTCGGCCTCGAGTCCTGGGCTCCCAACAGAAAGCTGACTAGCTACTTGAATCTCATCTGGCAGGATATTGACTACAGTGACGATATTAACCTCCTTTGTCAGGAGTACATGTAATTAGCTATCTCTGGTGAACGTGGAAGAAGGGGTTGTACTGGGGGGTGCTGACAGACATCAAATATGACGTGGACCGATAAACCACGTGACTATCGACGGCAAGATATTCATTACACGTGACTGCAGATAAAAGATGTCTCTATCACGTGATCCAGCTCTCCGGCAGCCTTCATCTACGTTCTATGGCTTGTGTGCAACCCACCGTCCTGACTATGCTTACATAACGCAACAGGAATACTCACCAAAACACAGAGCAGCTCTTCCCTGCCTCGCTCAGGGCAAAAAGGTCGTGCCCGGACTCGAACCGGGGTTATTGGAAATCAACAGCTAGTCAGAATCCAAGGTGATAACCGCTACACTACACAACCGTTGAGGACTGTAAGATCCCAAATCGAGTCATAAGGTGTTGGGTGCTTAGTCACCCTGTGACCACGTAGTGGTCACGTGGGATCTTACTAGAAGAGGTCGTGACTCCCCCTGAGGACGTCACGTGCGTAGCACGTGACTGGATTACAGGTTACCCGGATGCTGAGGGTTACCCTGCGGAGCAGGATGCAGTATATGTAGAAGTTTAGGATGTTAATAGTTAATCAAGTTTTACGAGAAGTCTGAAGACGGAGCTTCCGGAGTTAACAGGTGAGCTCTGTATGAAAGATCAGCGGTCCCCGCTGATCTAAGGAAATTGCTGAATAAGCCCAGGGACCGGTTCTTACAAGGACCGGGGGGTCACTATGGCTAATTCTGCGCGAAAAAGGGGTCATGAAGTTTTTTCTTCTTTCACAGGTCTGGATATTTGTTGGGCGAGTCTGTGCACATTCCCACACCATCTTATAATCCTTGACATGCTCCACGGTTTCCAGTGATTCACGTAATCAACTCCTCAAGACCTTCGCAGCATTTAGTTCAACCAGCACTGTCTCGCTTAAATTGAAGCAACAACTGAAAGTGCATGAATAGAGTGTATGAATAGAAGGGGAGCTGATCAGTTTACACCTTTCGTTCACTCCATCAAGGCCATTTTTAGTAAGCAGAGTAACGATAACCCTGGCCAGCAGTGTTAGTCAGCAACATCGGGCAACCAGGCCGAGCGGTCTAAGGCGCCAGGTTAAGGTCACACCTTGACATAACATCCTGGTCTCTTCGGAGGCGAGAGTTCGAATCTCTCGGTTGTCATTGCCACAACTGTGGTTCTTTTTTTGCATCTCGTGGTTGGAGCCAGATGGCGGAGGTTTTTTGGCGTGCTTGGTAGCTAGACTAAGAACTAAAATACTTTTTAATGTTCAAAGTTACTGAAAGAGCTACTATGTCTAAGAAGGTGCTCTGAGTTATATTGGGCAGTATTCTCAAATCGGATTCAAGTTTTATTCACGAGGTTGTGATTCTCAGAGTTGGTCGGTGTTTAACATTCAATAAGTGTTTCAGATAACGAACCCTAATTACACTGCTGCCACAAACACAACTGCAACCGCAAAATGCAACGATCGAAATTCGCAGAGTACTTGCAAACTGCCCGCAACTTCAGGGTCTCAAAACCGCATTTCACGGAAAATGACTATCCTTCTCTTAGCGGCAAAACATTTCTGATCACTGGAGGTCACTCGGGAGTTGGGTTTGAGAGCACCAAATTACTTGTTTCCAAAGGCGCCAAAGTGGTCATTGTGGGTCGAAACATGGAGAAGGCCAAGAATGTTCTCAAAGAACTTCCTGCTCACCAGTACGACTTTGTGGAAGCCAACCTAGCTGACTTAACAATTATCAGAGCTGCGGGGGAGTACATTCAGAAGAATTACTCTCAGCTAGATGGAGTCATTCTCAACGCGGGAGTTATGATTCCTCCTTACTCCAAGACCCCACAGGGCCATGAACTTCAATGGGGCACGAATGTTGTCGGACACCATGCCCTGATGAAGTACTTGAGCCCTATTCTAATCACAACTGCCAAAACTGCCGCCGAGAACTCCATTCGAATCGTCTGGGTTTCTTCGTCCGCTATTGTCGTCTCTCCTTACCAGGGAGGAATCAATTTTAATGACATCAACTTTGACAGGGAGAACTTGCCAAACATGCGGCATTTGTACTCCCAGTCCAAGATCGGAAACGTCTACCAGGCTTATTTGTGGTCGAAACATCACCCCGACTCTGGAGTCGTTTCTGTGTCCGTTGATCCTGGAAACCTTCGAACCAACCTCCAGCGACACAGCAACGGCTGGCGGTCTTGCGTCATAGATCCTTTTTTGTACCCAGCCAAGTATGGAGCATACACTGAGCTATCAGCTCTGTTGGAAGAAAGCATCAGAGACTGCGACCATTTGATCCCTTGGGGCAAAGTGGGTCATCTTAGAAGTGACGTTGATTTCTACAGGCGGGGCAACAAAGGGGAAGAACTGTGGCAGCAGTTAGACAAAGATGTGGAGGATTTTGTTGGAGAGAAGTGAGAGCGGATTGTGTTGATCAGACAATGCTATTGTAGTATGTGACTGTTTCTGTTTGTGCTGCACCATTTCCTTCCAAAACGCCTGGCAAAAATATACTTTCAGATAATTATGATACTTTCTAAGGATGTTGCCCTTTGTCACACATCGCGGTATACAGCCATTTAAGGTTGGGTGTTTTCATTTTAGAGCAGATGGTATGCATAAACCCACATATAGTGGGTCTCATAACCTTATCATGCAAAACGAATAAAACCTTATCATGTAAAACGAATAAGCGTGGGAAACCTCTCCTCGCAACTGGTTCTAACACCGCAGTTTGCTTGTATGAATTTTGAGAGCTCGATAGATGTGTGATGGTGGGGTGGTGGGGTGGTGGTGGGGTTATGGTTGCGAAGAGTATCAGATTGTGGAGATGTAGCTACATCTATTTTACCACCTCTCTGAATACACAGGGGAAATCTCGATGCACAATCAACAGGGAAATAAACCAACCAGGCTGTAAGAGTATGTAAGCGATACCACCTTGATTGTATGAAGAGCTCAGACACTCTCACTCCGCAGCACAGGCCTGTCTGAACGAAAGCATGTACAGGGTAAAGGGTGGACAAAGTGGGGATAACAAGTTTTTCTGATAGGTAGAAGTATATTCTTCGGGGCTCCTAGACTACAGTGCAATTCCAAATAGGTCAAACAAGGTGTTTTTTTTGGGTCCACAACTGCCTACAACAGTGAAAACCAGTAGGGTTTAGCACTAGCATGGGGGCAATCTGTGGGGGAAACTATGCTTGAAAACTGTACGTCGAAAACGCTACTAGACGGTAGACCCATTGTTGAACGGGCCCTCCAAAGCGGAAGAGCAGGCAAGGTAACAGTGTCTCAGACCCTTCCCGATCGGACAAACAATAGACATACCCGCTTGCTTACCCGCTTGCTGTCTGAGAAGGATATGAGACTGTTTGATTGAGTAGGTATTGGGATTGGCTGGTTCCTGAATTAATGAAGGTCTGAGGGATACCAGAATTGCGGGCTGCCGACTAGAAAGGTCCCGGGACGTGGATCAAGGCTACCCTGGTAGTAAAGTTTCGGGCTAAGAACCGAAAACAAGGACCCTTGAGCAACCTCGTGCTGAGGTGCATATGTGGGGTTGGCTACTTGTGGAGACTACTGGTACGCTAACCGTCATTCAACGTTGTTCTGTACATGAAAGAAGTTTTTTGTCGGTTTCAGATATTCAAAACGAGCTCGAAGAACGAAACTCAAGAGTTCACCTACAGTACCGTAAAGGCCCCCTGTAAGTGGTAATTCGAAGCAACAATCGAAGTGGAGCTTCTTGACTAAAAAGCTTGGAGAGATTCAAGACAAGGTCTAGAAGCTAATTGGTACCAGGTTGCGACAACCAAGGTAACCCAGGCGTTTGCAGAGGAGATTGTCCTTCTTGTGCTATAGCTCTACCCGTTACTATTAGTGGAATCCATCAGTATTATGACACGGGGTGAAACAAGTGGGCCAACGCCCACCATTTTTTTTTTTTTTTTTTTTAACTTGTCAAATACATTCACATATATATGAGGGGTGGCCCCAATTTAATGACAAGGCCATTGTTTGCAATGTGTGATCCAACAATTTCAAAACTGTAGCTCTTCAAGATTCGCCCTCTCTGTACAGGTATAACGATATCAAGATCACTGAATACATGGTTATAAGGATGCAAACATAAAGCAGCAAGAATTTTTTTTTTTTTTCAGCTTGAATGCCCAGCTCGTCTTGCATCAACACGGCTTGTGTGGCTTTGCACATTTTCTTTACGGAAGGTTGCAACTACCAACAGCTACGTACAACCCCATCCATTCATACCCCACACGTCGTAAAGTGGCTCCAAGTATGAACAATGGACAAGCAGGTACCTGTTACAGAAAAAATGCAAGAGGGGAAGAGTGAGGTTGTTGAACGGACCCACAACCGGCTCCGCTCGGATAATCCGAACCCTCAGACATTGCTATTATATTCACTCCGTCTTGTCTCTTGTGCTCTCCAAAGCCTGGTCTCATTGCATTCCTGACATATGTGCTTGATCAATTTGTGTGCGATGACGTTCAATTGCCACAGCACCGAACAGCCTCATTCAACGAGTTCCTCCCACCAATCCCAGTATAGAGTCTGACAAGACGTCGTATTCGCATGTCGGGTCTGTCCGAGAACCGTTGATCTGCATGCATGAACAATAGACAAACACAAAACAAGACAAACAAAAAAACTAGATTTGGGTTTGTGTTGGGTTGGGTTGATCGGTGAGAATAGTTTGTTCTTGACAGCCACACAATGTCGACGAACACAGCACGGTCCAAGAAATGCAATGACCACTCACCCACACATCATCATTCTGGAACTGGAGAGACAACCTTTGATGAGATTCCCCCGAAGCGATACCACTAATGTTTTTATCGGTAACATGAATTGGCGAACAATACCAACAAATGCATGCCCCTCCACAAACTCAAACAAACGCAATACCATACCCTTGACTCATTTCTTTGCCTTTTCTCTTGCTCGACCAGAGCTTGAGTCAATGAGTCCTTTTCCCCACACAGCGGGTCTCGTTGTTTGAGCCTACTGGGCCAGTATGGACCACACCCATACCCCAAGGGTATATAATCCCAGTGATGACCACACTTCTCAGAACTTCATACCCACATCCTTCACTTACTCCCCTCCCTAACAAGCCCCTCACTTTCTTCAATGCTTCCCAAAGCCATTCTGCTAGGTCTCCTGGCCCCTCTGGTCAGTGCCGACGTCACCAGCCACAACTTCATTGTTGACAACATTGCAACTGCCGCTTCCAATGCCATTGTCAACAACCGAGTGTCTGGATACGCCTCTGCCAGCGCCCAGGTGGAGGTCGGAGCCCTTCTGAGCCACATCATGGGCAACCAGGGTCTGTATGACGTCTTTGTCTCTGCCATCGGTATTGTTCTGAATGGCGGTTTCGACGCTAACAACTTCCCTCCTTTTGTCAACGTCATCGAAAGCGCCCTCAATGTCTACAAGCTGACCCCCGACTTCACCACCGCCTCCCAGCTTGTGGCCCAGTACAAGTCCAACTACTACATCACCCCGGCCTTCTCTGCTGCCCTCTCCACCAACACCTTCTACGTTGGTCTGCTGACTCCCGGTGTTACCAGCGCCGCTGCTACCGACGCTGTTGCCTCCGCTTCTCTGGACAAATTCTTCACCGACGCCATCAACCTGCTCGAGGAGCTTGGCCTTATGACTGCCACCGCTGTTATCCCCACAACAACTATCGATGTTCCCCCCACTAGTGCCGTTCCTTCCCCCAGTGTGGTGATCCCTCCTGTGACATCTACTCCAGTTGTTGTCCCTCCTGTTGAAACATCCGTGGTGATCCCTCCTGTCTCAGTTCCCGTCTCCGCTTCCGCCTCAGTTTCCGTGGTGATCCCTCCTGTTGAAACATCCATTGTGGTCCCTCCTATTGAGACATCGGTGGTGATCCCTCCTATCGAGACATCCATTGTGATCCCACCTATTGAGACTTCCGTGGTTATCCCTCCTATTGAGACATCCATTGTGGTCCCTCCTATCGAGACATCGGTGGTGATTCCTCCTATTGAGACATCCATTGTGATCCCTCCTATTGAGACATCCATTGTGATCCCTCCTATTGAGACATCCATTGTGATCCCTCCTATTGAGACGTCTATTGTGATCCCTCCTATCTCCACTTCCGTGGTGATCCCTCCTATTGAAACATCCATCGTCATCCCTCCTATCTCAACTTCCATTGTGATCCCTCCCATCTCCACTTCCATTGTTGTCCCTCCTGTGTCATCAACTCCTGTTGTTGCCCCTCCTAACGCACACGGAGGTAACCCTTTCGCACACGGAGGCAACCCCAAAGCACACGGAGGCAACCACAAAGCACACGGAGGCATCCGTGGAAACTCTGACTCTGCCCCTGGCCATGCCCTTGGTTTTGAGGCTGGTGCCCATGGCGCCGCTTCTTGGCATTTTGGTCAGGCTCATGCCAACGGAGCTATCAACGTCGACGCTGCTGCTTTCACTACCCTCGTCGTCGTCGCACCTCCCCTGATGTAATCTGGCCTCTTGTGGTTCAGCCATTTAGCTTCAAATATCTATATCTCATAACAGAAACACAACCATGGTACACCGTAGGCGATGAAAGACTGGCTCTGGAACCTTTAATGGTAACAACTTCGATCTGACTGAGTGACAAGCATTACTACAGCAAATGTAGAAGAGAGTCTGAAATGAAATGATTACCAAGAGTTACTGGATCTTCGACGGAAAAGAGAAAGTTTCGATAAGCATTTTTGCTGCATACCTGGTGCACAGGCGATGGGATGGCTCTTTTTTATGTGTCTAACTAAATATGGATGAATGGTCATCCTTCAAATAGATCGAGCTTTTTGACTATATGATTCTTGAGGTGACGATATGGATCTCCATGCCTGTGTGTAAAGTTAATGCACGGGAAACCCAAAACCGACGGGGATAAGGCAGACCCAACAAACTTATCTCGACGAGAATTATCTACACGCATAGACACACCAACCAACATGGCTACCACCAGCAACGCGAAACCCATTGGAGGAGTACAAACACCGTGCACACAAGAAGAGTTCGATGCACTGCTCGAGGGGAATCTCAGGAGCAAATGCTACTTGGAAGGGGTGGGAACTTTCTATCTCTACTGGGGTGATATCTGGCCTGGAGACCCGCAGAACAAGCGAAAGATGGCGCTGACATATTTTGACAAGGACCGGCAAATGAAGCATACGGCTGATTATGTTGGCCTCATAGGGGTTTACAGTCCCACATTGAGTCCCGATATCGTCATTGACCAAAACACATTCTTGGTGCACCGTCAAAGCGGAGGAATTGATAGTCACACAGCTCATCTTATTTGCCTGAACGACACGTGGTCAACTTTTAATATTCCGAAGGTCAGTACAAGCACCCTTAATGAGATCATCAACACATACACGCCTGTTGAAGCTCCCGCCCCAATCGTGCAGTCAGCTTTATCCAAAGTACGACATGCCACTGAGGGTGACTTCAGCCTTATCAGTGAAGATGGAGACGTCATCAAAGTGCACAGACCTGTGATGGAAGCACTGTGGCCGTTTTTCAAGGGCATGGTTGACTCGCAGATGAAGGAGGCCGATGAGTATGTCGTCAATCTGTCAATGCCCACATCCACTCTGGAAGTGGTTGTCCGACATTTGTACGAGGAGCCCCTGGAGGTGGAATTCGACGATGCTGCTCGTCTGGTTGTTTTCGCACAGATGTACGGCTTGCCGGATCTACTCGCTGCTGCCACTGATGTCGTGAAACAGAAGACGCTCAGTATTGGGCAAGCCATCTTTCTGTGGCAGATGAGCTTTGAGGCGAAGAACAGGAAGCTACAGGATTACGCGGCTGTCCATATTGTCAAGCTCATGCCCAAGTGCAAGAATTTTGACGAGGATGTCAATGCTCTGGAGAAGGAGGAGCTGGTTGCACTCTTCAAAGATGTTTCTGGATCCCTAGGGAAGTAGTCTGGGTTCTAGTGGGGTTTGAAGTGGACACTGTATCTTCTAATTGTTTGAACTATTGTATTCCAAGCCTACTGTTTGTAACCATTTCCATCATACTGATTGTTGTAGGGACCAGTTTCCTGTGTCATTTTTTTTCATCACACTTCTGCGTCTGCAACAATATATTGCTCTATTGGCAGATTCGTTGACGCTATTTTCGTTACGGCTTTTCTCCATTCCATCCCTTTTGAAGCTATTTGCCTTATCTGTACATCTTACTCTCTTCCTCTTACACACCACTATGGACACCACTGCAAACAACATTGAAAAGCTGCTGAGGGTCGCAGAAGACACCCTGTGTGAGTACTCTGAGAGCGCGGAGAGACTAGATGCCAAGCGAGAGCTTTTGCGACAGCTGCGAGCTCTGGCCAGAAATGTTCACAGAGACGAGTCGCCTAGAGCAGTACCTTCTGTGTCATATTCGCGCCCCAAGTACGTTCCCAAGTGGTTGAACAAAAGAGGTGGGGACTGCGAAGCAACCAGAAGTACTGCAGTTGATTCTGGCAACAGCGATACCAACCGAGATACACGTCATTATACCAACCACGACGCCCACAACGCCCACAACAAAGGCACGCCAAGAGGTGTACGAGATACCATCAGAGATACAAGAGATAGGGAATGGATCACAAATCAGAATTCCGGGTGGATCACAAACCGCGATTCAGCAAAAGATACTATCGAAGAAGTTACAACAGACACCCCTACGAAAAGCAACTCGAGCTCACCCATCTCTCTAACAGACAAACAGCTGCGAGATAAAAAGTTGCTGAAACGGCTCACTGGTACGCAGAAACCAAAGCCGAAAGTGGAACTGGCTGCTGGCTGGACTCGACCTGCTGGTCTGAAACCAAGTGTGAAGGTTGCACAAGTGACGAGCCGACAGATTCTTGCTGAGGAGCCTGAACCTGCTGTCCCTGTTCAAAGAGAGGTGAGATTGCGGCAAGTGCGTGTGAGGGGGACGAGGTAGTGGCGACTGGAGAGGCATATTTTCGAAAACACCTCACCTGGCCCTGTAGTACTGTACTGTTAGAAGTTCAAAGAAGGGGTCTTACAACAGTGCAATACTGTGCTAGGGTTAGCTCAACCAAGGAAGATGGTCAGCGATAATTCCGCAGCGGTCACCGGTATTATACTTACATAGCTTAGCAATGAATCTTCCAGTTGTACGAGTCCGCTAGCCAATGTTCGAGATAGGTTTGACTCGCCACAGTGTCCAGCTATCGCATCAACCAATCCAGTTTTATAGTTGACTCGTAGTTGACAGTTGAAACGCCCCCGAGAATTTAGGTTCAGGTACCTCATCTTAATGATCCACGACAATAGTCCTTTTCTCCTTGTATTTTGATCCGAATTGCACTAAATTACGAAAGTCGTATAAACCAGCTGACATCAGCAAGCACACAAAAAATCAGAACCTCAACTTTACCCCACCACACACAACGACCACCTCAACCTCACGTCCAACCTGCATAAACTTTTAATAGCTCCAACATCATTCGTCACATCTCAACCAACATCCACAAACACAGAATGCTGCGTCTAGGACACCTCCAAAGGGTGCGGTTCAGCTCGACGTTGGCCAGCTCGCGCCAAAAGTGTCTGGACGAGCTCAAAAAACACGACAAGTCCTCCTACATCATCCAATCATATGTGCAGAACGAGCACGCCCGAGACGCCTTCATTGCCATCCGGTCCCTGTGTCTGGATCTGTCGAAACTGAACGCTGGCGCCACCGGATCCCGTCGAGCCGGTTCCGACGTGTCCGAGCCGTCGCAGATCAAACTGGGGTTCTGGAGAGAGGGCATTCAGCGGGTGTTTCAGCGCACCGACGACAAATCTGGCGCGCTCAACCACCCTACTCTAGCGCTGCTGGACTCCACCCTGGATCACGTGGACCTGTCGAAACGGTACTTCATCACCCTGATCCAGTCACGTGAGGCGTACATGGGCAACCGGCCGTTTCCGGACATTGACTCCATGGCTGTCTACGGAGAGGGTCTGTTTTCGCAACCCAACTATCTGTTTCTGGAAGCCACGGTGGGCACATCCAACAACACCACCGAGTTTCTCAAACTCAACCCGGAGGTGCATACAGAGCTGCATACGATAATTGCCCATATTGGCCAGGGATCAGGCATTGCCGCCCTACTCAAGGGTCTGCCTTATTACATCAACCAGCGCAATTACGTGCCCCTGCCTGTTCAGGGGCTCGTGTCACATGATCTGTCGGAAGAGGAGATTCTCCGAGGCTCCTTTGACAAGGAAAAGCTGTCTTCGCTCATCTTCGAGGTGGCTACCCGTGCCAACGACCATTTGATTTCGGCCAAAACGCTTCTCGACCAACTGAAACACAACCTGAACACGGTGCCAGACGCTCCAAAGGGCGGGTACTTTACGCCGTCCATGTTCCTGCCCATGATGTCGTACATCCCCACCAAGATCTTCCTGGAGAAGCTGGAGACTGCGGACTTTGACATTTTCTCCAACAAACTGCACACCAAAGACAACATTTCCCTGCCCTACAAGAGCTGGAGAGCCAGTCAGACAAAGTCGTTGCCTTAGAGATGAGGGAAGGCGGACTGATCAGTCTGAAAAAGACACTAATATGTACATAGTTGAATCATAGATGAATACATAGCGATATGTTGATAGCACCCCATAGCGTAGTTGGAGCAGCTAAAGACATGCAAAAAGATCTTTCGAAAGTTTAGAAGTTGGAAAAGAATGGGGTAAACGTGGAGCTATCAGTCCCCAACGACTTTTCCCCGTCTACATTTCATCACCGATTTTATTTAAATTTTCAGTTGAGTTTTCAGTTGAATTATTTTCGAAAATAACAAAAACAACCCATAAATGACTAAGCAAAGAGAAATACCCCCGAAGACGGCAAAAAGAGACTCCGCAACGGAGAATTGAACTCCGGTCCCCCGCGTGCTGAACAGATGCTCTGACAGGCGGAAATTCTAGCCACTAAACTATTGCGGACGGGTGGTGGGATCCGGGCATGAGTGGACGCATTAGAGGAGGGAAAGATGCATGTGCAGCCGCGCCAATATTGGTCACGTGACGTTGTGAGTGGTATCAATAGAATCTCCAAATCTAGGAGACTCTAGATCTTCTTTCAAATCTATTCTAGTACCTCTGTAGCGTTTGAAATGTGGGCATGAAGCTACAACTGTCTGCATCATTCTACCATCACAAGCATACCATTCAAACAGATGAGCATCTAGCGTAATCACTTGTACAAGTACTATCATTCTACTATCCATTCAACCTCAGGTCCAAGAAAGAATTATATTTTATTGTGTTATTGCTGACTCACGCCAGCCGTGATTGTGTAGATTGTAAAGATGAGATGATACCGGTTACACCGGCTTTTGAAGTATTCAACCTGTCCTCCGAATAGTGCCTTCGACTGTTCACTTGCGGTCGATAATCCTGCCCAAGTTTCCGAAACAAATGGCTCCGCAAAACAGGTTACTGGCGAGCCAAACAAGCCCCGCCCATTCGCCCAGGCCCACGGGAATGACACCAATGGCAGACATGACTGCGGCTCCAATGAGCGACGAAACGGCCGCCAGGCCAAAGCCGTTGCTCGTGGTGTCCAGCAGGTACCACAGGAACGGGTTGAGCAGCGCCCAGATGACGGCCACCTCGGTGGTGGAGTGCCAGTTGAGGTTTTTGACGCCGTAGACCACGCCGAGGAACGCCCCCACGGTTCGAACCAACGAGCCCCACTTCTTGTTGGGGCTGGAGCCTCCGTTTTTGGCCCGGATTCGCTGCAGGCCTCGGGTGGGCGCGCTGGTCGAGGGCTTGTACTTGTCCAGAAGAGGCAGGCCCAGGCCCAGCAGCACGCAATGGACGCCCCACATGGGCAGTGTCAGTCGGTCTGTGTCTCTCCGGGTCCCCACCTGTTTCTCGTACAGAAAGTGCACGACACAGCCGTAGCCACATCCCAGAATGAACAGCAGGGCTGTTTTCAGTAGCGGCGAGTTTCCAATGGCCAGTCCCGTGGGTTTGGGTTGTTTTTTGATGGGTTTCGAGTCGCGCTTAGAGGGCGCCTTTTTGGTGTACGAAAAAGACGATCGCCGTCGTTTGGCCGGGCCCGAGGCGTCTCGTCGAAGAGCGGCAAACTCGGGGGCGTCCAGACGGCCCAATTCGACGGTTTCCGAGTCTTCGCCGTTGAGCTCGGACAGGTTGGTCTGCGAGCCAAACACGCCAAACAGCGTGGACGTGGTGAGGTTCAGAAACGACTTGGAGTTGTCATTAGACTGCATTGCGGTGGTGGTGGTGGGGTGGGTACTGTAGTGAAGTTGTGTGTGTCTGTGGTTCTGCAAAGTCCTGTTTGTGTCACCTGTCTGTGTCGTATGCTGATGTCCTGTTTGTGTCACCTGTCTGTGTTTGTTGATGTGTCTCTGAAGATGACTGTATCTGTGTATCTGTTGCCTGTGTATCTGTGTATCTGTTGTCTGTCGTCTGTGTCGCTTGTACCACTCAATCTATGGCGTCACTCTATCACTGGACAATGCGTAATATATGCGGCGAGAACCGTATGCTGCTCGAGAGGGCGCTAGTAGGTAAATCTGTGACGTCGTCTGTGTCGCTTGTCGGAAAATCGGCAATCAACAAAATGCTCAATCAATGGTACAAGAAGCTACCAGAGTGTGTCGTATGTAGTATGTGTGCATCGAGTCTCTTTCGCTATCGTACTAACCCCACATTAGGTCTTTGAGCCAACCTTATTTGCGCCTTTACCGAGGATATTTTTGGCCACCAAGAAATCGCAAAATTCGCAAAAATTGCAAAAAACCGCAACAATTCGGAGAAAATCTCCAGCGGCATTTGAATAACATCAAACAACACCTTAATACCACCTCTTCACTCACCGAGTCACCTGGATCCACCACCCCCCTCTAGATACGCCACACACCTCTTACATGTCGCATCTGTCGTATCTGTCGTACTTTATCACACCACCGTTCACGCCTCTTTTGCGGTGCCAAATCAATCAACATACGATACTTCGTGCGTGGTAGTCGTCCTGGTCCCGTAAAACTCGGTTAAATCGTGTTCTACAGCATTTATACGATCATACGCTGTCCGCCCATTTTCCGTGCCGTTACCCCAGCAACTGCATCCAAACAACATCGCAGAACCTCTCCAAAGTCGTCAATTGCTAGTTAAAGAAGTCGAACAGCTGATTCCGTGTTTTCCAACAGCTGATTTTCTCAATTTCTTCATCTCACGATTTAACCACGATCAAAATACCGACTACAATCTCCATATTCGCCACTCAATCTTAGCCGCACATTGAATACGGCTGAGATGAGACACTGCGCCTGAACAGAGTGTTTTAGATTGTTAGATTGCTCATGTGACAGTGACTGGGGTCACGTGACGGCTGATGTCTGATTACGTAAATCGAGCTTGCCCACATTCTTGTGTTTGGATGCCTTGATCTATTTTGGGATGTCGATTATGGGCGAATTTCGGGGAATTTTGGTGTACTCGCTTAAAATCGGCGAAAATCGGCGAAAATACAAACAAATTCGCAAAAATGCAAACAAATCAATGTAAAATATAAACAAATTCCCCGGACGCCAGAAGCAATGCCAAGAAAGCCCCAAAATCGCCGAAAACCCCAAATCAACTGCAAAAACACAGTCCACTACTCTCCTCCCCAAACTTGTTGTGTTTCATCGTGAACAACAGCTGCAGGGTTCACAGGGGCAGTGCAGCTGTGCAGGAAATAGACGGGGTTAAGGGGAAGCATAAATAGGGGTTTTGCATCGATTTAATTGTTGATAATTATGAATTAATTGATTTCGAGGGGAGTGGATATACAGTGTATCGCAACACGTGGCTAATAGCACGATCCGTACCAACTGGTTCATGCCTTTCTAGAGGTACAATCTACATTGTTGCGAGATCTTGGCGTTTTGGTTCAAGATCAGGTTCAAACGACAAGACCAGGCTCAAACGACAAGAACGATACAGTCGTACAATCGTACAAGTACAGAACACCGATCTGTACACCAAACACTGTACAGATTTCGTACACTGCTCCTACAGTATCATACCAATGGGTATGTACATGTTCGTATTTGTAACAGAACATGCACCTCTCGTACAGCACTGTGCTCTTTAAGAACACACCACCCCTCCCCCTGCCCCTCCAATTAAACATTATTCATTAGGATATGTGTCTGTTGTCTGTTGTTGTCTTTTGTCGTCGTCGTTCTCATTATCTTCGTCATATGCAGTGTCCTTTAGTCGTGTGTCTCAGTGCGCCTCAGTGTCCGTCCTTGGCTTCGCCCTTGGCTTCGCCCTTGGTGAAATCCTCCTTGGCAATGCTCTTTATCGCCACGAGCCACTTTGTGAGCTCGGGCTCCGAGTCCAGCGAAAAACGGATGCGTTTGGCCGGCGTGATGAGCTGCATGCAGTACGGCTTGGACTTGGACAGCGGGTCCAGCTCCACCACGTCCAGCAGCTGGTCCACGGGGATCGTCTTGATGGGCTTTTTGTGCTGGTGCGCCGAGCTCTGCGACTTGTAGAAGCTCAGCGAGTCCACCGTCAGCACCGCGTACTGCCGTTGCCACTGGTTGTATCGTTTCTTGAGCCGCAACAGCGATCCCTCGGCTATTAGCGAGCTTTTCGACGGACTGGGAGGTGTCGGTGAAGTAGGCGACGGTCCCGACGATTGCGGGGGACTGTTAGTGGAGATTGTTGGCGGGGTTACCTTTGTTGCACCCCCGGTTGTGTTTGTGTTTGTGTTTGTGTGTGTGTTGTTGGCGTGAGCCGTCAGGTCGTGGAAATGGTGCTTCTCGCCAATCGGGCTTTTGGACAGCGGCGACTTGTCTTCGTCCCATTCGCTCTGCGACGAAAACACGTCGTCGCCGCTGTACTCGGTGTGCGAGTGAGTCCCCGAGGCGTCCAGATGGGGGCTGTGGGGGTGGTTCGAGTACGAGTGCAGTTGCGAGTGTGGAGAGGCAACCATGCACGTGTCCACCACGATGGGGATTTGGCCTGGAGGAGGGAGGGCTGCTGCTGAAGTGAAGGCCGAGTTGGAGGAGGCCGCGCGTTCCCGGATCTGTGCATCGACAACGTTGTCTGCGGCCCGCTTGCCCACCTCCTTGAGTTGGCCGACCCACGACTCGGAATCGGCTCTTGAGTCGCTCTTGAAGTGGTGGTTGATGGAGGAGGTGAAGACGGCAAAGTTGAGGTCGTCCAGCAGCGCCACAGACATGATCTCCTCGGCGGGGATCACGCGCACGGGCTCGTACTCACGCTCGTCCTTGTACACAGACAGCCCCTGGGCGCGGAGCACGACCCACTGTTTTTTCCACGACTGCGTTAGGAACGACTGCTGCGACCACGCCGACGGCACACTCACCTTGCGCTTGTTGCGCACATGTAGCCATCCACTTTTATCCATGGTGCACGGGTGATGTGGCGGTGGAAGACATATGTTTGTGGTGGTGGATTTCCAAAGGGGGGGGAGGACCCGGTCTACATCTTGTGAAGCTGCGAGATCATGTGAGGTAAAGTTTCGCAAAGTTAATTTCAAAGTGTATTGCGGAGCTTATATCTGGGGAGCTGAACATATTCTTTTTTACTTCTAAACATGGGGTTTGCCAGAGTCCCATTCTAATTATGATAAATTGAGCTCTGGTGAATTGGCCTTATGGTGCTAGCCATGCCAGAGTATATCAACAGCTACTTGTAGTGCAGATTTTGCGTGCTAAAATCCGACGGCGACTAGAGACACTGGCGTCCAAATTTTTTGGTCGTAAAAGATCACCCTCCGCTTTCAATACCCCTTTGGGCACTGTGTCCCTTTGGGAGCCCGTTTTTCTTGTCCCTTTTTTTTCGGATTTGTTTCCCTTTTAACGTGCCTCCAGGACGTGCATGAGCAACCATGGAAACGAGCGTTACGGATTTACCATTTACGAGCGCCATGGATTTACCAGCAGATTCACGACCGGATATAAACGAGCTACAAGTAGGTGGTGCTACACGAATACCAACGGACAGGGTGGATTCAAAACGCTTGTAGAGTTTCTCTTGATTCTACGAGAGCTACTCTCGTCTCTTGAAGTGTACCTGGATTGCAGGCATGAACTCGTATGAACTCGCGATGGTCTGCCTTTCAATGTCACATCGTCCAACTACTCCCACCTCTCCAACTGCCTGACGGCCCGAATGACTCTCACCCACTCAAATAGTCTCCCGGTAGTCCGGCTTAGCTCCAGATAAACTTGTACCTACTATGGTAGCTTATCGTTGGGGGAAAGACCGGTACAGTCGTTGAGGCATGAGTTAGTTGTATGTGAAAAGTACCTTGTTGTACTGCTAATCCCCGCGGAGTCTTGGCTTCGAATCCCACCCTGCCAGAAGCTGCCACTCTCAACCAACTCAATCACGGCAAATTTGCCCGTATTCCACCACATGCCTGGTCCAGAGATTGGAATGTTGACAGTAATGGTGAAAGAACGGCATTTTTCTAGCTGAAACAGGTTCACAGTGAAGGAACCGTCCTTAATACGAGCTTCATCAACTCACCAATTGTTTTCACCACCTCCCCATCCCATACCACACTTCCCACGATCCCCAAACAAAGTTGCTCCAAATACACCTCGTCCGCACGTAGGTTGCTGTGAGTCATCGCATTGCTGTTGCCAAGAGATACGAGCTGAGCGAGAGCTCGATTGGGAAGTCTTTTTGCCTTTCGGGGACGCTGTCCAAAAGTTCGAGGGCAGTTCGAGGGCAGATCAATGGCAGTTCGAGAACATACGTCTGACTAAGCCATTTCCCCAGAATCCGTGCCAGCTGGTTCAGTTTGGATCACAGAGTGGAAACGACTACATCGTTGTAATCAGCTCGATGGGGGCTACAAACTGATATCCCTACAGCTCCACAATTCCTACTGGATCCGTCTCAACACTTACCGTAAACACCCCGCATAAGCGACATTAAGCGAGATGAAATCGGAAATGAAAGATCCTTGTCAATCGTGAGAAAAAAGCACTGCATTTTCAAACGCCAAGAATGGTCGTTAAAAGGGTGTGATTAAAAAGTGGTGTGGTTGTTGCAGCCGTTGCAAAAAGTAATTTTTCAAAATTCGCCAAAAGAACGCCGTCAAAAAGAAATCCGCCAAAAAGCAATGAACTGCGTGTAGGGGGGCAAATGGTAAAAAGTCGGGAAAATGGAAAGAAGTCGAGAAAAACAGCGGGAAATTGTGATTAGTCATGGAGACTCGAAAAAAATCCACATCTTGTCTTACTAAGCACATGCAATCACGTGACGTCAATCTGTAAGCAAGAAGACTTGGACTTTGCACTGGACCACGCATTGTGCCAATTGAGCCAGCGTATTTGAGGGTCTGGTCACATGTCCAGCTGCAGACTGTCACGTGACCGTCATAATACGAGCTCCTTTCGCAAAACACGTGACTTGACCTCCCCCTCACCCACGTGCTCTCTTCATGTCGTTCACCAATCACATCTATCTCAACTTTATTTCCCCGCTTGATTGATTAGTCATGATTCACTTCTCGATATAGTGCTCCAATCTGACTCATAACAACTTCATTGGACTCCTCTAATCTCCAGCTTCATTTTGGTACCACTTATACCCCCTTATCTCCTCTCTAACAGCTTGTACTCTCAATCTTCCAAATCGTCCACGTGCAGTGACGATGCATAATATATGCTTGTGCAAGCCACCACGCATTAAGTACACTCGAGCTCTCCAAATCATCCTGTCTTCTACACACCATCATGAAGTTCTACTACCACGACAACGACTCCAGTGTGGGCCAATGTGCCCCCCACGACTCGGGTGAGCCCGTGAGTGCCGAGCAGCTCGAGAAAATCGGCGTTCTGGCGTTCCATTACCCCGATGTCGAAGATGTCAACCGCTTGGCCAAGGAGCGAAAGTACACAAACCGAGACGAGGTAACCATCACTCCGGAGGCGATGGGCGGCCAGGAAAACTACGAGAAAAAACTCAAGGTCTTCTACGAGGAACATCTGCACGAAGACGAGGAGATCCGGTACATTTTGGACGGAGAGGGATACTTTGATGTTCGAGACAAGGAGGATCGATGGATTCGGGCCCAGCTCAACGCTGGCGACCTGTTGATTCTTCCCAGCGGTATCTACCATCGATTCACGCTGTCGGAGAAGAACTACGTCCATACCATGCGACTATTTCAGGCCGAACCCAAGTGGGTGGCGTTGCCTCGACCTGTGGAGGATAATCCTTACCGAGAGGAGTATGTGAAGGCGATTAGTGCTTAGCGGGAGCGAATGGCCGTAGGTCGTGAGCGGACAACAATTAGCCGACAGCTTTCCAGCCGACATATGCAATTTTTCCAGTTCAAACGACGCAAGCTGTTGGAAGCAGATGTTCCGTCTGAGTCAGCAATAAATTATTATCACGTGACGGGGATTAATTGTAGGATTACACAGTCCGTAGAGCAGTGTTCGGTGCCTCTCGAATTGGTATTATACCGTTAAAATCAGCTGAATTCAAGAGCATCTTGTTATCATACATCACGTACAGCAGTTTGTAGGCCAGGTTGTCGTTAGCACACTCTGATAGAGAAGGTTGATGATCTTAGGACGTACAAGTAGCTGGAGCACCGAAAAGGGGATGTCATTTGAATCAGGGCAAGATTCTAATTCGAATGGTGCTGTTTTCATCCCTGTGAAATGGCTGGTGATGGAGTTACAGTATTTATCTGTATATGGATCTATAACACCCAGACGATTGGAGACGAGTTAATTAAAGAGAAGCAGCAGTCGTGAGTAGAGATGTGGGTGTTTGAACAGGTCTAAAAAGACATTTTTCGTAGCTTTGAGTGATTCTTTCACTTGAGCATGTTGACCATGAAGAACGTACTAAGGGTGGACATTATGGCCCCGTTCGAATCGGAGTAGACCAGCGAGAACAGCCGTGTGTTTTGTCCAACACTTGTTCGTAGCAGGCTGTGTCTTTAGAGGCAGTTGAACTTTTGCAAGCAGAATGTATGTTATGTACCGATGCTGGAGGGAGTGCTGCTGGTATCTACAGTAAGAACCTCTCAAAACAAGCCCAAAATCTTATGACTAAACGGGAACTCAACTAAAGTGACCACGGCATCACGTGACACTTTTATATTCATTCAGAACATTGCCATGATTCTACAAGCAGCTGGAAACCCTCATACCCCCACAACAATGATTGTGCTGAGTAGACTGCTGACTCATGAGGAGATTTGCTAGCCTAAGAACACAATTACGAGATCTGAAATGAACTATTAGACACGGTACCAAAGTGATGCTCTCAGCTAGGCGAATCCATCTAGACTGTTTGGTTCCTGATGACGACCACCCTCTTATGGATCTCTCCTACAAACTGAAATACCAGTATTAAGTATACAGCAGATCCCAGGACTACAAGTCTCACAAGTCAGATTACGGGTAACGTGATCTCCGTCAAATGAGACCCCCTTTAACATCTCTATCTCCGTCTGATCGTGTCAGCTTTTCTCACAATCGTGCGATGACACCTACCTCACGTCATAGTCGTCCTACGGGAATAAAAATAGTACCATTGAAATTCTCGCATCCAGAAGGTCACTCTGATAATACTTTTGACTCTTTTAGATCAGCACTTTCCCCATCACTGATACCACACTCCTGTTCAACAAAACTTCAACTAATTTCTCCAACCACTTCGTTTACGCATACCTCATGCACAATAAGGTTTCCCCCGGGCCATGGTTGTGGCAGACGCTAAATAGGGTTGCAGTGACATCGTATCGGATCCCAAATCTTTCCAATCCGGCAAGACCGAGCTGGACCAATCAGACCGACGTATCAGAGCGTATAATACATGAAACCCAGACAGCCCTAACCCACATCTCCGAAACCCTAACCCCGACCATTCCCCCCCCTGGGCCACCTGCAGCTATACCTCTGTCATGCACGCAAACCTAACCCCACACCGAAACATGCCCGGCGCATTACTAACCACCACTACACCATCACCAAAACAGATTACACGAAGATGACTACATTTCCGGACGAGTGTCTGCCACCACGCGACGGGCAGGCACGTGATCCGCTGCTGTGGATGATCTTCGGCTCACGTGACGAGATCACCCCGCATCTGGTCTCCACCTGTCTTGTCAAGGGCGACCGGGTGTTTGTGGTGGAGTGGACCGAAACCAATGAATCTCGACCTGAGATCAATATTTCGACCGTGACTCTGAACGGGTTACCCGGCCCGGTGATTGAGGCCCGGGCTTCGATTCCCGCGGCTGTTTTCCCCGGAGGAGGCGAGAACATTGTCAATGAGCTTCTCAATCGATGTGTGGTGATTTTTGGAATTCTGCCACAAGTCGTGGTAAACTTGGAGGAACACGGTGTGGTTGGACCAGGAGAGACGCAGCATGAACACGAGTTGCGGGCGACTTTCTCGCACAATTTCGGACGAGTCTTCATCGTTTGCCGAGCAGTTTTGGCGGCGTGGAAAAACCGAAATTGTACAGACAAACGAGTGATCATCAACAAGACCGGCACGTTGGGGATTCTGGGAGCACCCGGTCTGGGAGCCTTGTGTGCGTCTCAATTTGCCATCGACGGCTTTTCCGAGACCGTGGCGCTGGAAAACGAAGGGTTTGTGAACGTGGTCATTTTGGAGACTTCCATGCTCCATGAACGGGGAGGTGGTAATCCTGTAGCTGCGTTGGTGGAGAGCGAACAACAGGGCAGCCCGATGATGGCGAGCAGTCCGATGAGTCATCATTCGGCCATGGTGGGCAGTCCGCTTCATTCGCCGGTGACTAATCAGATGACTCCGATGCATCATGCGCAGACGCCCGTGAACCACTCGCAAACACCGCTGAGTCACCACTCGCAGTCGCCGCTGAGTCACCATTCGCAGTCGCCGCTGAGTCATCATTCGACGCTTAGTCATCGTTCGCCGCTGACGCGTTCGGAGACGCCGCTAACGTCTCTCCTGCAACATCCTCTGCCAGCAGTGGAAGAGCGACAGTTGCCCGCAGCGTATGCTGACTCAGCAGCCATCTACGGCGTTCTGGTTGCCCAGCAACTGCGTGATAAGCGACCCGTTCAACCTCACGTGACTTATGTTCCCTGCGCAAAACCACGTGTAGAAGACGAGCCCGTTGTGCCGAAAAAACGCAAAGCTGAAGATGTGCCTCCAGTGGTGACTAATGACACGACCGAGGTCACGTTTGTTGATCTGGTGGCTGCCACGGTGTGGGAAGCCGCTCATTGTGCCAAACCTCCTCTTCGTTTGTGTTTGGGAAGGCAAGCGGTGAAACTACACAAGGAGAAGCTGAGACTGAATGTGGAGGAAATTGAAGACTGGAAGTATTTGTATGGACATTGGGAGGATTAGCCGATGGGAGAGGGAGTGTATATAGTATTTATAAGATGTTGATGGGTGAATTGATTTCTTCTGGCGTTTTAAGAGAGTAAAGTAGAGTCCTTACTTGGATTTAGTTGAGCAATGTCTTTCATACGTAGATTATTACTGAGAGGAATTTTAGCTACTAACAAATTAGCTAGACTATGTTGGATGAAAACTCAACCACTGTAAAGCGCCTTAACCTCGCTCAATTTTGATTTTTGGAAATAAAGAGCTCTCTGGTCACGTTATGGGCTGTAGTGGTAACTACTGTTCAAGTCTCAGCCTAAAATAACGAATAAATGCCATTTTGAAGACAGGCCAAACACCCACCCCCAGGCGTGCGGCTCGGAAATTCAGCCTACCTTAATTGGCGGCTGGAATTCGACATACAACAGCTTCCTGAGTATGGGTTCTATCGATTAGTGAGCACTACCGTTGAAATGGTGTGGTCCCGACGAGCATTTTGGTACTACTTTCTGGGGGGTTTGTGTTTAAAATAAAGGGTTTTAATGGGACTGATTCAAAGTGACACAAAAACTGCAGGTAGCAGTCGTGGTATCGTCGAGGTTGTGTGGAGACATTTGGACGTATGAGCGTGAGGATTAGGAGACAACTTTTCCGGTCCGTTTATAGCCAACATTCATCGTCTTAGACCGATATTAATATCAAGAAGGTAAGATAGATGTAGAGTGTTGTAGAGAACGATCGAGAAACCCTACAGCTGAGCTTGTATAGACACTTTTCATCGTTTCCTCATGACCCGTTGACTTCCTCTTCATCCTTTCAAATACCTCAAATACTCACCGTTCTAGCCCATCCAAATAATCATTAAATGTACCTACCCCACCCCATCTCGAACCGCCAACCTTTGCAAACATTGACTTTACGAAATCGCACGTTGTGGCATCTCCAACGAGTCCCCTGGCGAACGAAATTAGCGCCTCCAACTCCCCCTTGCGTCCAGCACAAAATCGCTTCAATCATTACCCCCTGTAAAACGCCTACAAAATAGTCACCCTTTCCCTAGCCCTGTTTTCACACCAAAAATTGCCGTGTTCGAACAGTTATCGACTCGATGCAGATATCTCACGTGGCCTGCATTTGCTGTGTCCCCTTGCCTGATGCCTCATGGCCCAAGGTGACTCGCAGGATGCATCACCACATGTGGGTTAGGGTAGAAAAAGTGGCGTTTAGGGCTCTACAGGAGAGCACTTGCGGCAATCTTGAGGCTCTAGGCCGCCATTGGCTGGCCCATTATCTCCCAACCTCTTTAGGCGTTTATTTTAGACTCGGCGTATACAAGTACCTGGCAACTCTAACTTTACCCTTGCCCCAAAGTCCCAGCGTGAGAAGTCATGATAAACGTCATACCGGACATGGAGTATAGTAGCCGCTTGCGGAAGTTTAAAGTTGGGGAGCCTATTTCAAAAATCACTCTATTTGAGACGGACCAAACCCTAAATAAGGTTGTGCGTCTGCGAGCCCCCTCTTGGGGATCCCCCCACTTGGAGTTCGACGATGGTTGAAATAGGGTTCGGCCCTAACCCACACAGACCCAACGGGGCATGACAGCCATCTTTTAGAATTACCCGACCTTGCACTACATCTTTGGAGCTTGTTTCTCACACAACACAGCACTACTCATTTTCAGCGCTGCAGGTGTATCATCGACAATTGGCAATTGTGCTTGAGCCATCCCCGAGTTGTACAATAGGACAAAGGTGAGTTGTGGCGGATTGCGAATGTTTGCTGAGATGGCGTGAGGATGGATGGATGGAGACACACGGGCTAGGGCCACAGGATTGCCCCGCCAGTTCGTCGGATACACAACCCCGGGGCCCGAGTTTTGTTTTTCGTTTGACATGA
This sequence comes from Yarrowia divulgata, assembly GCA_900519045.1. NCBI lineage: Eukaryota > Fungi > Ascomycota > Dipodascomycetes > Dipodascales > Yarrowia > Yarrowia divulgata. Next base: position 95,468 of record ULGQ01000008.1, read on the forward strand.
CACGACAAGGTACACGACACGCAAAAAAAAACACAAGACACAGACACAAAAGCACGGAGCGCCCCAAAACATGACGACACAGAAAGATGATGCCACGTCGACGGATGATGCTGGTGATGGATGTTTTGTGGATGCGCGCGGCAACGGATGTGATGATGGATGCGCGACGATTGGTGATGGTGGTGATGGTGATGGTAATCGATCATGTCGGTGAGGGTGAAGATGATCATCGTCGGTGATGATGGATGGATGAGCGACAGCGAAGGTGTAACCGGGATTACATCACGTGTGTCAGACTAGGACGCGTCGCCATCGGCACGATTGAACACGTGTTCCTGTTTCTGCCGTCGTTCCATCGTTCAATCGTTCCATCGTCGTTCCATCTTCGTTCCATCGTCGTCTCGTTAACATCGACATCAACCGCGAACCAACTCCACTACACATACTAACCCAGATGAGCTTCCCCCAACAAGTAATAGCGCCGGGCCAACGGCTCAACGAACTGCTGGAGGCCATCAAGCAGGAGTTCGACTCCGTGACCAACGAGGCGTCCGTCTACCGGCTCCACAAGGACGAGTTCGACGTGAAGGTCAACCAGCAGACGTCGGATCTGGGCCAGATTCGGCAGTCGGTCTACGAGCTGGAAATGGCGCACCGAAAGATGAAGGAGCGATACGAGGAGGAAATCATGCGGCTCAAGAGCGAGCTGGAGGCCCGAGGAGGCCCTGCTGCCAACCCCGCACACTCCCAGCAGCAGCAGCAGCAGCAGCAGCAACAGCAACAGCAACAGCAGAACCAGCAGGCCCAGGACCAGCAGGCTCGAGCGGCCCAGCAACAGGCGGCCCAGCAACAGGCCCTGGCCCAGCAGCAGGCCGCGCAGCAACAGGCTCTGGCCCAACAGCAGGCCCAGGCCCAGCAACAGGCCCACCAACAGGCCCACCACATGGGCGGCGTGCCGCCCTCCCAGGGCCAGCCCCCCTCGCTGCTGCGACCGTCGTCCAACGTGTTCAGCGGCATCATGTCCGGTCAGCCCGGCACCACGTCTCTGGCTCCTCCCCAGGGCCAGCCCGGCCAGCCCCAGCCTGGACAGCCCGGTCAGCCTGGACAGCCCCAGCCCTACTCCGGCTACGTGGGCGCAAACGGCTACGCGTCGTCGCCACACAACGGGCCTCCCGTCAACAGCGCAATGGCCTCGCCCAACAGCAAGAAGCGGCAGGTGTCCACCCCCGTGCCCGGCAAGGTGTCGTCTCCCCAGGTTGCCCCCCAGGAGATGCAACAGCAGCAGCAGCAGCAACAGCAGCAGCAGCAGCAGCAGGGCCCTCCACAGCAGCAGCAACCGCCCCAGCAGCAGCAGCAGCAGCAACAGAGCCCCGAAGAGATGGGCAACTACCTGGGCGACATGGACATTGAACGCGTGCCTCCGGAGCTGAAAAAACAAAAGGCCGACTGGTTCGTCGTGTACAACCAGCGGGCACCACGGCTGCTGGACGTGGACATTGTGCAGTCGCTGGACCACAACTCGGTCGTGTGCTGCGTGCGGTTCTCCGCCGACGGCAAGTACATTGCCACCGGCTGCAACCGGTCCGCCCAGATCTTCGACGTGCAGACGGGCCAGCTCATCTGCCGGCTGCAGGACGACTCGGTCGACCGCGAGGGCGATCTGTACATCCGGTCCGTGTGCTTCTCGCCAGACGGCAAGTACCTGGCGACCGGCGCCGAAGACAAGCAGATCCGGGTGTGGGACATCAAGTCGCAGAGCATACGGCACGTGTTCACCGGCCACGAGCAGGACATTTACTCGCTGGACTTTTCGCGAAACGGCCGACACATTGCCTCCGGCTCCGGCGACCGCACGGTCCGAATGTGGGACATTGAGAGCGGCCAGTGTACCCTAACCCTGTCGATCGAGGACGGCGTCACCACCGTGGCCATCTCGCCCGACGGCAAGTTTGTGGCTGCGGGCAGCTTGGACAAGTCTGTGCGGATCTGGGACACCTCCACCGGGTTCCTGGTCGAGCGTCTGGAGGCTCCCGACGGACACAAGGACTCCGTCTACAGTGTGGCCTTCACTCCCAACGGTATGGATCTGGTTTCCGGCTCGCTGGACAAGACTATCAAGCTGTGGGAGTTGCAGGCTCCTCGAGGCATCCAGGCCAACCAGCGGGGCGGCGTCTGTGTCAAGACGCTGTGTGGACACAAGGACTTTGTTCTGAGTGTGGCCAGCACGCTGGACGGCCAGTGGATTCTGTCCGGCTCCAAGGACCGAGGAGTGCAGTTCTGGGACCCCCGAACTGGTCAGGTGCAGCTCATGCTGCAGGGCCATCGAAACTCGGTCATCAGCGTGGCTCCCAGCCCCATGGGAGGCCTCTTTGCTACCGGCAGTGGAGATTGCAAGGCTCGAATCTGGCGATATTTCCCCGTCAACAGATAAGTCTGGGACGGTCGGAAGGCCGGACTGGGGTCTGGCGGTAACAATGACATGTTTCATGTCTGGAAGAAAGCCTGCGCTCCGTTTGCACGCAAACTAGAGGAGACCAAGAAGACAAGGCTATGTAGTGTATAAAATTTTGTGGTATTGTAACGACGGGAACGACAGGCCGAAGGTCTGGAGTGGACAACAGCAGGCAGGGTCTGGAGTGGACAACAGCAGGCAGGGTCTGGAGTGGACAACAACAGGTAGGGTCAGTAGAACGGTTCAGGTTTGTGTTGAACTAGAGAAAACAAGTTGTAAAGAGCTGTATGTACTGTCGACGGTGACTTTTTTCTGAATGAAAAGGCGCGTAATTCTGTGTAGATTTGTACGTAGAAGGATCGAAACTATTACACCATTCGATTCAGCCGAAGACGAGGAGTCGAATGGTATTGTATTAATGAGTGGACACTGTTCACGAATGTTCCAGTCGACAAAGTCTGCCAATATGATTCCGGTGTTGGGGAATGATGATTTGATTATCTAAAAGACGTTTCAAAAGGCTGATTCATGGGTTGACTGGGTGTGTCAGTTTTTATATACAAGAGTCCAGGCGAGAGACCGTTAAAACCAGTCTTGGTTGCCTACATGCTTGACTGACTGTATTCGCTATAGACTACAGTAGCTAGGGCTACCCTCCGTTATTCCAGTATCGGTGTTTTGACCACCTTAATTCACCGCCACTCTATTGACCGTCTCTTTTTCCCCACACTCTGTTCACCATGAGTGGACCGCCTTTGCTCGATACCTCCACAGCTCCACGCGGTACCCATGTGATAGATGCCCTTGGAACGTTTGTCGGTGGAGTGGGTGGAGTTCAAGGGATGTCGCAAGGGGCTCAAGGGAGGACGTTAGGGGGATCTCAAGGGGGGGCGCAAAGGACGTTAGGGACTCAAGGGAGGACGTTAGGGAGAGCTTCACGAGGAGCTACAGGAAGACGCGGAAGGGCCGCCAACTCTTCCAGAACCAACGCAAACAGTACAGGCCGTACAAGCGGTTTGGCAAGCAACCTGACAACCGACCCGACAACCGACCCGACAAGCAACCCTACAACCGACCTGGCAAACAACCCTGCTTACAACTTCTCCAGCAGTTTCAGGAGTGGAGTGATACCCGACGGCTCAAACGGCTTGACAGACGAGCAAGCCTACCCAGCCTTCAACCCGCCTGTTCAAACCCTCAACGAACTTCTGGAACTGCACAACGACCCCCAGCTGGATTCCCGAGTTCCTCCGAGAGACAACAACCGGCCGGTCATCAGACACCAGCGCGAGATTCTGTCCGGAAAGTGGAACTGGGGACCGTCTCGAGGATTCCGGCTGGCCTACAAGTTGCGCAAGGCTCTGCATCCCAAAGAAATCCGCAAACGCAAGGAGCTCAAGGAAAAGAAGAGAAAAGAGGCGTCCGAAGAACAGCCGCCGAATTATGTGGAAACGGACTACCATCACCAGCTGGAGCAGGAGATGCGGGTGGTCATCGAAAACCAGGAGGGCATTTTGGAGATGATGACCGACTTGCTGTACCAGAAGGACGCCGAGATTGAGAGAATGCAGTATGATATGCTGTTGGCGTCCAGTCCACCGAGAAGTGCTCTGGCTAGTATTAGAGAGGAGGAGCCGGTAGGGGGGTGGGGAGGGGGTGGTGGGTGTGGGAGGTGACTTCTGAGTGAACTTTCTAGCGCGACTTTTGAGCGCAGCGAAAACGACGTCGCTGGGAAGTGAGCGAGGAAGTTTACCGAGAGATGGGAGAATGCTGAGAAGTGAGCGAAGTCACGCTGAGAAGACCTTGGAAGTCCACCAACACAAGTACTGAGATGGGAAAATACATTGCCGAGAAGTGAGCGGGGCCTTCGTACATACGATGCTGAGACGGGAGAAGCCCTTTTGGTCAACCATACCGATATCGCCTGCCTTGTCTTGCCAATGAATGAATGTTTCGGGATCCTCTTGCGACCGGTCAAAGAACTCTGCTGACGACTGAGGGTTCTTGAAGTACCCGTCCATGATCATGGGTGACTCTAAGGGGCACTTCTCCCGCGGGTAGATGTTCGTCTCGTTTCAACGCTGAAAGATGTATCTAGGAGCTCGATGTTCCTGTCACTCATTGTTGCTTCAGTTGGCACTTTCTTACCGGATGATCAGGGTGGCCGCCGAATAATTTTGGCATGACGCTTCACAGTCGGCTACCAAATCAGTGTTCCTGGGAACCCCTTAAGTGCTATAGTCAGGTACAGTACATAGAAGATCCATAGAAAAGAGTCGAGAGTCATATGGTGTGAAGCTACAGGTAGCTAGGGTACAAGATACCGTCAGAGCAGGTCAGCTGTTGTGTGACAACTCACGCGAGTCAATATTTCACGTGTTCTGGACGTTTCCGTCTGACATTCGTCTGACATATTCCCATCACCCATGTTCCAACTTTGCGTCCTCTAAAAGGGCTGGACATATGTTCTTGAAACTGATTTTGGCCCAGAACACGATTCAGAGCCCAGAACACCCCCAAGAGTTGAAAACCTGGACCGATGGACGCATCCGATGCTAGTGATACCACTTTTACTTGGCTTCTTATAATAGTCTCCAATTGTGAGTCTGGTCCTGTGTTGAACAACAGCCCTCGCAAAGGGTTGAGACGTGACAGTAACTGTCTGAGCAAAAGCTGTGGTTTTGATAGTGCCGTAGAAGCATCTTTTCAACCGCGACAGACCTCAGCTTCTACAATTGTAGCCTCAGTCGTACGTTTACAGCACCGATTCATACTGTTCTCCAACCAACTCCCTACAAGGCTCCCTCATCTTCCGATGTCACTGATTCGTATAGAAGTGAAAAATACAGCTATTCGCATTTACTCGATCAGTTCCACGTAGTAATCGGAACACAACAAAATCCCTCTCATTGTGTTTCACCCACCACCGCAACATCACCAACCCACGGAGGTTCGCCCCCCCTTGTTGGACGTTGTTGCTGTTCCAAATAGGCTTTCTCAAATAAGCTTTACCATAATGGCGTGGTCTCAAATAAAGTTATTACCCGGCCGTAACTCCCATAACTTTATTTGATTAGTCATCCGGCCATTAGTGGGTTATACAGGTCAAACATCTTATACAACGACGAGCTCAGACCACGCCCCCTCAGACCCGCCCACCACAATCCGTTCCTGACCGCGCCCACCCCCCACACAAAAGTTTAATACTCGGTTTCTATCAAGGGTCAACTTCCATAACCTTCTCACGCAACCCTAACCCACAGGTTTGGGAGGAGGCGTCCCCCATCACACGAGGCTCGAAAAAACGGCGGGAGGAATCGAAAAAAAAGCACGGCACGGACGGAGAGGCGAAAGAAGCCGTTTGGACACATTTAAGAACGAGCAAAGTGACGACAAACCGACGACAAACACAAAAGGGACCCACTCAAACCACCCCACAAATCACACAACGCCATGGCCAGCCGAAGATCGAGATCTCATGCGGTTTCGTCTGCTGAGCCGGACTCCAAGCCGCCGTCGCCACCGCCCACGGACGCTCTGCTGCTCAAACGGCTGCAGAACGCGCTGACGCTGCCCAACTCGTTTCTCAAGACCAACGGCATCGATCTGTCGGAAGATGCGCGGGTGTCGGTCAACGGGCTGGTGGAGCTTCAGAACGAGCTGCGGCAGATCCGGCAAAGGACACGCGGGGTGCTGGAGAACCACAAGGCCGTGATCAGGGCCATCGACGAGACGGTGGGCAGCCGGGTGCGCAAGGGCGGCAAAAGCGGCGGCAAGGGTGTGGGAAAGGGTAAAGGAAAGGGGCCTAAGCAGAGCAGCAACGGTTCTTCAGCGACAGCGGCGGCTGCTTCTTCGTCGACGTCTTCTTCGTCTTCCTCGACATCATCGGCAACAGCAGTACAGGCAACCAAATCGTCGTCCCACGAAGATAACGACATCAAAATGGAAGATGTGGACGAGGAGGAGACGGATGAGAAAGACAAGAAAAAAGTGGAGCCGGTTAAACTCAACATTGATAGCGACCTGACCACCATCCAAAGCTCGCCGCCAGGAGGAGACGGCTCGCCCAAGGAGTACGAAAAGAACCCCAAGTCCGAGTTCGTCGACTCCCAGACCCTGCCTCTGTCGGTGCTCAATCTGTACGACGAAAAAACCATGCCCTACACCGGCGAGGAGGCGCTCAAACTGAAATACGGAGTCGCCTCTTACCCCACCACCGATCTCAAGGACCAACTGGCCGGCCCGATCCCCGATCAAGACTACACTCGGGCCAAGCCGCCCAACCAGGTGCAATTCTCGACGTTTGCTACCGCCATCGAGCCGTACTTTCGGCCCTTCTCCGAGGAAGACGTGTCTGTGCTTCTGCAGCAGTCCATTCCTCTGGGAGCCACGGGAGCTCCTCTTTACGCCACCGGCAAAGACGGGGAGATCTCGTCGTATCTTGTGCCTCCGCTGGGTCCTCCCTACACGGACGCGTGGGCTGCGGAAGACGCTGAGGCCGGCATTGCTGCTGGAAACGCAGCGTCGGCATCTCGGTTTTCTCCGCCTCCGAAAACAGAGCTCGCGGACATTGAGCCCAAGGGCAAGAGCGAGGATCTGGTGGACGACGTGCTGGAGAACTCGGACATTAGCTGTGGCCCTCTGGCGTCGCGTCTCTTGTCTGCTCTTCTTCCTGACCCCAACAAGAAGGAGATCAAGGAGGAGCCCAAGGACGAGGATCACAGCACCAACGGCAGCGCCACTCCCGGAGCTGCGACCGTGTCGTCGTCGTCTCCTCCGCAGAGTCCGCTCATCAACCCCAGCTGGAAGGTGGCCACCGCCAAGGGCGACTATCTGACTCTGGAGCAGCGGCTCAAGCGCGAGTTCACGTACGTGGGAATCATGGACGTGAACAAGAAGAAGCAGGGCAAGCGGTTTTCCAAACGCGAGGACGAGATGGACCTGATGGACGATCTGGACGACGACGAGACCAACGAGGATTTGGAAATCGACTGGGTGCACGGCCGCGAAGACGACGAAATCTGCCAGCAGATGCGCGTGCTGCAGAAAAAGCTGCGCCAGGTGCACAAGACCAACCAGGCGCGCAAACGCATTCTGCTGCCCATCGTCAAGGAGCAGATGGCGTACCAGGAGTTCCGGCAGATTCTGGAGGATCTCGACAAACAGGTGGACCAGGCGTATCTCAAGCGGATCCGCAACCCCAAGTCGAAAAAGAAGAAGCAGCAGGCCAACAATGGCGCCGGCGCGGTGCCTCAGGAACGGCCCGGTCTGCGGGTACTGCTGGACAAGCGGAACCGGTGGATCGACAAGATTGGACCTGTGTTTTCGTCTTCTCCACACGACATGAAACGAGTGCCGTCTGTGTCTGTGTTCAAGGATATCGAGGGCAGTGACGATGAGAGCGATGGAGGCGAGTTCGACGACTCCATGTTTGTTCAGTAGGAGAGCCAGGACAAGAAAAGTTATATACGTAAATGATAGAATGGATGGGATGGTTAATGAGACTGTAGCGTGTAGACCAGTTGTAAAGCAGTTCTGAGGAGTCATGTTTGTGTCAGACATTGGTGAAAGAAATCTACAGTTAGAATCATCAACGATCTCAGCTTGAACATTGTATGTTGGATAGCTAAGCCAGGTATAAAGAGTGGCTTGAGCACGTGTTTGTATGGGGAGTGGTGGCAGCAAACAATCGCGAATCAAGCAGTGTAATTTACAGCACTACTTTACGACTTGACCGCTGGTGATGTTGTGCTCATCCTCTACTCTGGTTGTAGCAATACCATCGATGGTGATAGTTCAGCTTCACCTAAAACCACAGTACACAGACTATTGAACAGTGTCAATTCAGCTGAGAATTATTTGGCACAATCGAACCTCGAGAGCAGTGGTATGCTCGAAAGTGGTGCAAGGTATCGTCAGTGTATCAGTTATGGTATCGTCGGCGTGCCTCTCTTCATCTCAATGGTACCGACTGGTTGCAATAACGCCTACCAGTCTTTTGAGTGAGGCTAGCAAAAGGCCAACGGTGATACAGTATGTACTAAGGAACAATGAAGATTGTATCGTTGGTCGACCCTGATCTTCTGCAGAAATAGCAGAATGATTCAGATCAAGGACCCAGATACGGACCGTGCCATCAACCAGATACCAGAGACCACTCTTTTCTGACGACCTTCCAAACAAGTCCAGTAAGCTCTCTGTAGGGACAATAATATAGCTCCAGAACAAGATGAATCTGAACTAGAACAGCATCTACTGTAATTACAAGCACTGTACGGTAAACCAAATCATCATCACTTTGGCACTATCCGGATACACGAAAATATACAGTACAAACCAGACTATGGCTGTAGACGATGTTACAAGAGAGGGCGTACACGGGTCATTTGACGTGACGTTATGGCTGAGAGGAAAACCACCTCATTCTCGAAGTGGTCACGTGACCACCGTGCCAGATCACGTGACCAAAAACCTCCCTTGTAGCAGACGTTTTGGCCGTCGTACCGGTATCGTAGTCCAGCACATCGCAGCTGCATTTGGGAAATGCGTTTCTCAGGCAAAAGGTCTTCGGGCGTGCGCCGACGAGGTATCGTAGCCACCAACTACAGCAGGGCTCATCTCCATAATTAAATATATACAGGCCATTCCAGATGGCTATGCTATGCAATGGTGACAGGACGAGCGTACAAGAGCGTAGCGAGTCATGTCGGTGGTAGGCGAAGGGCAGAGTTGTAGGAGGCAATCCGTGGTTGTTCATCTCAGGAGTAAATTCAGGGGGTGGATAGAGTCAGAATAAACTCGTAGTAGTAGTCTCCAGAACACTGAACAAAACTGGACTAGACTCACACGGACTCGCTGCGCTCGCCTAGTGGACTCGTTACGCTCGCCTAGTCCTCTGCGCAGTTCTCTGCTCATCGCCCACTCTCTTTCGAGGACAATAAGGACACAGTCCATGAGTGCACCGCTTGCAGTCGTAGCGGGTGGGCGGTTTGCCGTGGTACTCGCCGCACTGGCAGCAGTACCATTCGGTGATGGTGTTGGGGTCCGACGGGTCTACCATGGTGGAGCAGGTGTGATGTGTGACGTTTGTAATGTGATGGGGGGAAGGGGGTCGAGTATATAAGTACCGATATTTCCTGGCGCTGTGGGGCCTGATTTAGGGTCGATTGTTTGGGGCCTGGTTTGAGGTCAATGGTTTGGGGCTGTCTGATCAGTCGTGTCCAAGGAATGTGACCAATGTGGTGAGTGTCTTGAAGGTGTTGGAGGTGTTTCGAACGTCTTGTCGGTGGTCTTTCGAACGTCTTGTCGCTGATCCTTTCGTTGGTCTTATTTCTCGTCGGTAGTCAAAGACTGGCGTTGTCTTGTCAAAGTCGTGATTCTCCTGTCTGATTCCAAGACTCGTTCCTGTCTTCGTCTGTCTTACGTCTGTGCGTCTGTGCGTCCGTGCGTCTGTGTAAAAGCCGTGGGGAAAGCCGTGGGAAAGCCAGAATTGCGTGGGTGCTCGAAATCGGGGTCTGGTCGTGTCTTCCGTCAAAACGGGTGGTGGCCCGTCTTTTGTCGCTTTTCTCGAGACAAGTACACCCGCCCAAATAAGCTCCTGGTGGTTTCGGCTCTTTGGGGCCAACTCAACTCTGTAATGCACCCCGACGTCCCATTGCATCACACAACGCATTGCAAAGATGCTTTGGGATTTGGAGACGAAGGATACAGAGCAGTTTTTGGGCTGGGGAAAAAGGGATTAAGAAAGGGGACTACAAGTACCGTTAGCTTTAAGGGAGACGATTAAGGAGATTACAGGCAGAACGACATCGACCAACACAGCCGTCGGTCCTGTCTTTCGTCTTCCGTGCTTGTCTCTCGTTTTGCACTTTTTGCTTTCGCCTTCGCCTTCGCTTTCGCTTTCGCTTTCGCTTTCGCCTTCGCTTTCCTCCGTCGCTCCCTCCCAAAACAGCAGCAGTTCCCAATCCGGGGGACGCCGATAAAGAGAGAGAGACGGTTGCAAAAAGCGTAAAGCGGGCTAGTGCCTGGGGGTCGGAGAGAGCAGTCGTGTGACGGGCTTCCACACGTCGAAAGGTCGGCCTGACCCGGCCTAAAAACGGGCCAAACTTTTGTCACAAGATTTCGGCCAAACTTTTGGGCGCTACGCCTGCCAAGCACTGCCTGTCATGCAGTAAAACGAATCTGAAACAGCGTCAGGATCCAGGTTGACGTGACGGAGAATCGCACGTGATGGAGCAGGGCACGTGTCAGGACTATTGTGGTAAGGTGGTAAGGTGGGCGAGGTGGGCAGGGGTATGGTAGTATCATACTCGTTTCAGTTGTACATTGTAACCAGAAAGACGCTGTGCAGAAAGAAAATGTGCTCTGTGGTAGCTCTGGAGGACATTGGACACCAACGAATCGTACTCGTACATACCAACTTGGCCGGACTGTACTGTGAGTGTGGCTTTGAGACGGTCGAACAAAGCCTTGACAGAGCAGTGGAGTCTTGGGCCTTGGCAGTGCCAGTGTTATCGTACGCTCCCCAGCCAATTGATGGTCTTGTTTGGTTATAAATCAGATAAAACTGTCTACAAGGGTTCAACACAGCGTCTCTCGATTAACAGCACTAGAATATCAGCCCCTCAGTACGAGTACCGGTACGAATATTTGTAGACATCAGAACTTGATACTCCCAACTCGTCAACCAGCACAAGGACCACATTGTGTGAGCTTCATTGTCTGCATGACATTTTGACGATGTTCATTGGGGCAGCAGGGAGGGAACGGTAAACGGTACGAGTACGTACGATACTTGTATTTACGAGTACTCGTACGATCCCTGGTATAATACGGGTATATTGCTTACGTCATTAAACTCATTGACAGTTCACATCACCTCCAGCCTTCTCTTTCCACCACCACCACTAGCCAGGAACACGGTTTGGGAATCAGGGGCTGGCGATAATAAAAACGGGCGTGCACGGATGCGGATATTTTGCCATGAAACGGGTGTGGGGTTGGCTGCACGAACAAGGACGAATTATGTAATACTCGTAATACACACCGGATCGGTGGCCGCCCTCTGTTTCAGTCTGGTCTCGACTTAGATCAACAAAAAAGGGTGCCATGTTTTTCCACGGGGTTTTCCCCCCGGTGACAGATGTAGTCGATGTGAAGCAGAAAGTGCTTAGTTCAGCATCTTGGTGCTGACAAACGTGGACCCAATGATGTCTCTCGAATCTCAAGAAGATGCCGAGTAGAATTGTATAATATTATGACCCTAGAGTTCATAGCCAATGCTCCACTGGCAGTGTGGGGATGCGGACCAATCAGTACGGAGCGAGAACGGGAGCAAGAACGGGTGTTGAAAATCGAATAAAAGTCGGAAAAATGGATTTTTGCCGGATATATCTGTTATACACCTGTAGGTACCGATGCATTTAACTCCTACACTGATTGGGCTCTTGGTAGACGTTTTTTCAGACGTGCTGGGGTATTTAGCAGTTTCGTTTTCGTTTCCTTCTCCGTTTCAGAGACAGGCACGCAACTCCTAAAGAATGAGTACGAAAGGGACAAGACCGAAAGAGACGAGTTTGGCCGAGACGGGGTGTTGAGCAGAAGAATCAGCAGCTCAGACGTGTTTGGCGTTTTGAGAGAAGGCCGAAAGTTTAGTTGGAATATTAGTTGGGATATTGTTGGGAGGTTGTTGGGATATTGGTTGAAGATAAATGTAACTCATCCATATGAGATATTGGCCACTTGATGAACTGATCGTTTATTTCAGTCTGTGACATCACCCCAGGATGGAGTCTTATAACATTACACTGTTTTTGACATGAACGCCACTCATCGAATATGTCTACATTCAGCACAGTAACTGAAATACATCCGGCTCCGAGAGTCTCGTAAAGACCCCAACTCTCGATCAGATCACGTGTCACATACTCCCTCTCCATTTGGCAGATGTTACTGATGTAAACAAGTATAATATAGCACCGTACTAAACAGATCTATAGACCCCAGCTATCACCCTGGCGTTTATCCTACCGAGGTCAAGTGTCTCGTGTAGTTGTCGTATTCACCCAAGCAACCATTACGTACTGATGCACCGGTGGCTCCACTTTGACTTGTGACAGCTGGGGATTAAAAAGACGGTAGCACTCTCGACCAACTCGTTCTTCGCACTCGCCTCCGTTGATGCTGCAGAGACCTCGGAAACTCTTAGCGAGCAACTACAGGGTACAGTGTAGCTACCCCACATTGTTTGTCTTCGTATAACCCACTCCGTAGAGTTGTACATGGCTGTGCATCGTAGATGTTGAAGCGACAGTGCAGAGGATTTTTCTCACCATCAAACTGTGTGAGAAAGAAGCGTCAATAGATTCTCGTAGACGTCCAAGTGACTCAGTACCAACGATCACGTTCATTTCGAAACTACGAGGACCACCGCCTCCACGTAGCATCCCGATGCAGCTTCATATCCACATTAGTGGGTACCCCTAGTCGATCACAAGACCGTTTTAGCGCCTTTGGAGTCGCTAAAGTTCCGTGCCACTTTTTACAGTTTGCGATTATGCAAGACAACACAGAAGGCGGGCTTGGCAGGGCATGGCAAGTTGTTGTGGAGGTGTTGGATTTGCGATCTGAAAGTTGGAATCAGCTGGGCAGACGCAGTTTAGTCTACTGTCAATGTTTCATGTCCATTGAGATTTTATCCGCTGATTTACAATCCCCCCAAACTCGGCCGAGACCACCCCACAAAGCTTGGTATGCATACGAAGTACGGAACGGCAGAAACACACAAGTGGCGTTACATTGCGAGGGGTAGAGGTCAGATGGTAGACGAGTATATAAGGGGGAACGGCTCTTGCAGCAATTACAACCACCAGACCACTACAACCACATCTACAACCACAACCAGCTACACTTACAACTACAACCAAAATGCAGCCTTCCATGTCGCCTACAATGTCGCCCTCTCAGCAGCAGGCTAGCAAGCCCACGCTGTACACGATTCCTAGCTACGACTTTGACGCCGACAAGCCGCAACTCAACTGGTCCTTGACCCAGACCATTCTCGAGTACCTAGCTCTGCCCTTCAAGCGACAGAAGTGAGTTCAATAAAATGGATACATGTGCTGCAGTAATCATACTTGTAATTGAGACCAATAGATCTGTACTGTATATAAAATCACTCCACAGATCACGTGATATATCACTAGTGGTGTACTCATTAAAAATGTTCAAGAAATACTAAGCCTGATCAGGACCAAAACCCACCCAGTTCACTCCACCTTAAATAGAGTGAGAAAAAGGAGCAGAACGGCTCAATGGGTAGTGGTCTGATAGTGTATAAAACACCACAGCTCAAACCAGCTGATTTGTGTGATCATTTTCGTACCTCTCTTTCTAGGTTTCCAACATGAACCGACATTCGTACATCACCATGTATGACAAACCACAGCCTCCAGACTCACGAATATGATCGATATAAATAAAACAACCACACCGATCAATATTCTGACGTACAAGCTCACTACAATCTAGCTCCCCGCTCTTCTCGATTTCGTTTTCGCCTCGATATGACCGAATCTCATAACACCATCATGCTGACTAAGAACAACGTACAGGTTGGAGACGGAGCAGAACAAAAAGAAGACCTGTCTGGCAAAAAGAAGAGCGTCACAAATGGACAATTGCAGCACCCAGGATTCTCGTATGGTCTCCCACTACAATACTAACTGGGCTCTCTGGTGCTTGACTATGGCTGATCGGACGGGAAGCCGTATTTTCACCAGGATATGGCCGCAACTGGCAGCGAGTGGTGTTGGATGAATGAGTTGGCAGATGGGATTACGTAAAGCAAAAGAAACGGATTCATTCGGACCACATTGACGTTTCCAAAACGTCATGTGGTGTGTCTCCAGAACAAGTCTAGCTGTAAGAACGGGAAGTTGTACATGTTTTAAGGACAAAACACTGAGAGTCAAAGAAAAGTCATACACAGTCAACTTTCACAGAATGTGATAAGATTGCTTCCCCAGATCTCCCACTGGAAATCTCGGAACTGATTCTGATCGAATGTGGGCTACTCGTAACAGGAAGCAAGGAAGTGGCTCAGAAGAGAAACAGTATGACACAAGAAGAGTGGAGTTCTGCCTAGAAAAGCTCCCCACACACTGGGGTCATAGCAAGCCTCAATTATCCCATTTACTAAGCAAACATCGTCCCGACTGCCACCTTCTCTGCCCAGGCATCATCATCTGGCATCCTGGCCGAGCGGTTAAGGCGAGAGATTAGAAATCTCTTGGGGTTTCCCCGCGTAGGTTCGAATCCTGCGGATGTCGCCATCTCTTTTTGCTTCATGGGTTTGTGACCTATTGGCCTGTATTTCTGTTCCTCCCGTGATGTCCTCTGGTAGGATGCCTTACAGTCGAGTTTACAGAGGAGGTAAAGGGGTTGGGAGAAGCAGGAGGTTAAATGGCGGGTTGGAGGGTGTGTACAAATGTGCAGAAGTGCCGTCGTTCACGGTTTTGTCCAAACTGCGTGTTCGAGTCAATCTGTGATTCGCTATAGTTGTGACTTTAGTTGACAAGAGAATCTTTAGTTAAGTTTCAGAATTGGCCATCGAGGTGCTTAAATAAAGTCTCCACTAAACTAGTACTAACCAAAGACGAGCCTAATTGAAGCCAGGAACCCACAAGTCGTCCAACTGCCTTTTTGTCAAACCTCTTATGCCAATATGGGACTTGCACCAGTCAAACATGACAATACAACTTGAACAGAGTCTAGTCACGAGTTTGGGGAGGTAATACTCGAGAGGCTACAGTGTGTTGTCTTCGTTAGTAATGGCTAGGATTGGCCTGAGCCATGGCTATGGTTCAATTGGAAGTCTGTTTCGTGGAAGTGGCTTGACGTTTTGTCACCCTAGCCCATTTAACCCCACCAGCCCAGTTAACCTACTGGTTGGGACTTGTTAAGCTCAACTCCCAAACAAGTAACTGACCATAATCATCGCCATCGCCCCCCCTTCATAAACACCGGGTCAACTGTTGCAGAAAGGGGTTCCGAACCGTGCGTCGTTTCGGCGGCGCTCGCATGCCTTTCGCATTGCCGCGATACCGCATTCTCAGGCTCCGCCCCTTGTTTATCAGCCGAGGTTCTCCTTGTTCTTTGCTTCGTACTCGGATCGGAGCAAATCTCCGAATGCCGATCTTGCAGGCGGGAGTTGACAAGACGAGTTGACGAGCTGCGCAAGCAGAGAAGTGGGGCAGTTGAGCCAGAATGTGGTTTCGTCTACTATTTTGATCACGTGACTAAGAAATTACAGCAATACTGGTCCGTATTCACCGCCTCAAACACCGCCCCCCTTCTACCGAACCTCGGCTCATTGGACGCCGTTGGAAAAAGAAACTAAGCATGAGATGAGAGGCTTTATTTAGAGTGGTTAAAAGAAGGTTGGGAGAAGGTGAGACAGGGAGTGATGTGGCTGATGTTAGACCGAGATGAGGCGCAAAATTGGGCGTTCTGCATATGTAAATGATGAGCGAGATGTGATAGTTTTAGTGGTACTCTTCAAATGGGGCTAAACCTTTCCTTCGGCCCACAGTTGTCCATCTCCCGAGCTCGCCAAATAAGGTTGCCGATATCACAACCCTAATCCAGATGTTTCCGCCTGACACATTCTAGAAATGAGTCTAAATAAAAACGTGTCAGACGTTACATTACGGTTGAGAAGGGTCGTGGATTTGCCCTGGAATCGGCAAAATCACGTGATGTAACTCTGGAATCGGGTCACGTGATTTAATTCGTCGACATTTTGGCCGATATCGGCGACAACGACCGTCTCCATCCACACATCATCGAACCAATGCAACCAAAGTCTGCGGCGTTGATGTGGGCGATGCTTTAGTGTCGTTTTAGTGTTGGCTAGAAGGTGGTATTTTGAGCAGCCAAGGGACTGACATTGGGTCGATGTACTGTATGTTAGAACGAAATATGTGCAAGTTTATAAATGTGGCCTGTATAATCGTTGTGATCTATCGTACAGGTGCTGTGGTTTTAGTGAGCAGTACTCGTAGTGACACCCCGTGCTGGTGACTAAACATTGTGTCGAACACATTCGGCGAATCTAAAAAAAGACAATCACTGCATGGTGTTATCGCGCCGTATTATCGCACCGTATCATCTTTATAATTATCTCGGCTAGAAATTACCACTGATGGGGAGAGTGGTTCTTGGGATACAGTTCTGAGTGGATACACTTCCGAGTTTCATGATGGTTACAGTTCTGAGACTCTATCGGGACGTTGAATCAGGTAAAAGTTTCCGCTGTCAAATTCAACGGTGCCACTAGTATGTCCAGTAAGAACAGTTCGTCGTTGTACCATTCACCAGACAATTACACGATCATACAAATACACGTGACACCCCACTGTGCACCTGCCGAATAATATCGCATCTTGCCAATGCGCCAATCTGTCATTTTCGTCGGCCATGCTTCTTTGGCCATCTCTTGCCCCTGAATGAGAAAGAAGGTGGTGTCCATTGTAGGTTGTATCACCCGATTCGGGTCACATGACTCCCGTAGCGATCACATGACCGGGTTGTGCACGTAACCGACTACAACACATGATCTCAAGAAACCGCTCAACCCTCTCATCCAGCTTCGCTGTCTGTTCTCCGTCACCCACAGTAGCTCCGTTCTCTGCATTAGCCAAAGTCTAACAACGGCGTAGCAAAAAAAGATATACACGGCTACAACAAGGTTCCACAGACTGCATATGCATACACGGCAGACATGCAACAATAGACAAGTATATCATAACACCATCAACAGCAGCCAACAAGTTCTCTTCTTTCTCCTCACAAAACCAAATGTCCGACAACACGGGACCAGGTCATGTGCCTGTCGACTTTACAGAGCCCCTCGACACCCACAACAACGACAACGACCAGTTTACAACGCCGCCAGGCTCCCCCAGCGACACCTCCTCCACGCGAGACCAGAAAACGTCTCAGCTCGAGCCCCAGCCCTTTTACACAGACGAAGCTACCGATGAGGCGTACAACCGGTACGAGCAGGAGGAGGAGGGCCTGCACCGCATCCAGACCAATGCCACCACAGCGTCCATGAAGTCAATACGGCGCACCAACACGCTGCTGGGCAACAACATTCCGTACAACCGGGCGTTCCCCAACCGTCCCCCCGGAAGGAAGCGACAGAAGTTCTTCCAGTTCTTTTTCCGGCCAGCGTGGCTGTTTGACCACATGGACATCATCAGTTTCAAGACGGTGATTCGGTCGTGGATCGGAGTGTCGCTGGGATTCATGCTCATGATGTTTCCCGAGTTTGTCGAATGGTGCGGCTCGGCCCCTTACCTGCTGCCCGTCGTGGCCGTCATTGTGCCCGCGGGATCCCAGCCAATCACCGTCTGCTTCCTCATCAACGCAATCATGTGTCTCTTCACCTGTATGGGATACGCCGTCATGGTGATCGCCATGCGAATTAACAACACGTGGTTCCACAACAGCATCAACGCCGAAGGAATGGCCCGTCTGCTGATCCAGGAGGGGCTTTGTGCAGCTCCAGAGAACACTAGCGACCCTGCTGCAAGAGCAACCCTCCAGGCGTGTGTTATCGACCAGGTCTACGCAGGCAGGTTCATGACCGCTAGAGGCTCCGTCGTCTACTGCGTGCTGCTCGGAGCGTTCATGTTCTTCATGCTGTGGATGAAAAACAAGTCTCGAATCCTCATTCCGGGCTACCTCTGTGGAGTCATTGCCGTGGGAGCTCTCATGCCTCTGGCACACATGTTCCCTTACTTTTCGCCCAACACCATCGGTCTCGTTCTCATCAAACCCATGGGTCTGCAGTTTGCCATGAACGTGGCCCTTTCGATTCTCGTGTTCCCCTTCTCGTCCGGCTTCCAGTTCACCCAGACGGCTCTGGACGAACTCAAGATTCTCGTGGGGCTCGTCAAGTTCCACGAAAACTTCATGACGTCCACCGTGCCCTCCAACGAGGCCGAGTGGCTCAAGTTCTCCAAGGTCGAGGCCGACGTCCAAAAGGCCCGCCAGCTGTACCCCAAGCTCGAGGCTGAAGCTGCCCTTTTGCCCATCGAGCTGACCTACTCTCGGTTCGCGTTTCCCGACTACACCGCGCTTAAAACGTCGGTTGGCCGCGTCATTTCGGGCATGTCGGGTCTCGTCTACTTTTACGACAACATTGAGAACATCCGACGGTCCATTTTGCTGGTCGACACTGCAGGAAGACCCATTGACATGTCTCGACAGCTTGCAGACTCGACCGGAAACGATTCGCGAAAGGTCGACAACCTACTTAAACGTCGAAAGAAGGACTCTGGACGTTTCAGCCTGGACGAGAAGAAGAGCAGCGGCAAGAAATCCGGCCCTGCTCCTGTCGGTGTCTACGAGATCAAAACGGGTATCAAGGGAGTCAAGACCCAGTATCCCGATTCTCTGACCATGCAGGAGCTCGATACCCTCGTTGTCCAGCTTCGAGAAATGTCTCTCCCTTTCGTTGAGCAGGTCCGTATGGCTCTGGAGACCATGATCAAGTGGCTGGCTGCTGCCAACGTCTATCGAGTCAACAGTCTGTTTTTCTTCTGGCAGAAACGGGGCCACAAGCAGCGTCAGGCTGAGCTGGCTGCAGAGCTGGCTGAACGACGGCAAGCGTTCAAGGAGGCTGCCCACGATTTCCTCAACTCCAAGCGTTTCCAGCTGTTCCAGTCGCTGGAGAACTCCGACGAAAAGACCTCCTTTGTCACCTTTTACTTCCAGGGCGCTCTCTACTGCACCTACATGAAGGGCGTGGCCGAGACGATCGACCTGCTCTTCACCACTCTTTCCAACATGGACGAGACCGAGTCCAAGCCCTCGTGGACGATTGGTAAGGGAGGCTCCAAGAACGACAAGGCCAAGTCCACCGAGGCTGCTCCTGCGGCTGGCAGTGAAATCGCCGGCCGAGGATCTTCGTCGGAAGATGGTGAGGACGAAACCGAGTCTTCCGAATCCTCAGGAATCTGGACCGGAGTCGAACGAGAACTCAGAAGCTACGCCCATGGCCACGAGGAGCATCTGTGCAACAACAACGACGATCTGGAGGAGCTGTACGCTCAATCTATCCACAATGCTGGTATTAACGGCGATCGAAAACGAAACCCGGACGCCAAACTGCCCACCACCCGGGTAGGCAAGTTTGGAGTCAAGCTCAACCGCGTCATCAAGCACCTCCTGTCTCCAGATATCATTGTGCCTCTCAAGGGTGCGATTTTCACCATTCTCTGTGCGCTGCCGTTCTACTTCAAGACCACGGCTCCCTGGTGGCGAGAGAACCGGCTCGTTTGGGCCGTCATCATGACCGGTCTGTCCATTTCCGAAAACATGGCCGACAACCTGTACGGCTTTGGCTCGCGAATTCTGTACACGTTCTACGCCGGAGTCATTGGAATGGTGGCCTGGTACATTTCCACGGGTAACGGAGACGGCAACCGAGCTGGCTTCATGGTCACCACCTGCGTCCTGTATTTTGTGCTCATGTTCTACCGCGAGTTTTCCGTGCATTCGACGCCCATGCCCCAGATTGTCATGGTCGTCACTACCGTCATCATTCTCGGCATGTCCTGGACCGACGGCACCGGTGTCACCACTCCGTCCATCGGTCTGGGCTTTGCCGTCGCCTGGAAACGGTTCGTCACCGTCGTCATTGGCCTGTCCTACGGCTTCATCTGCACCCTTCTGCCTCGGCCCGTCACCGGCAAGAAGATCATCCGAACCACTCTCGCCAGCATCATCAAGGACACGGGCACTCTGTACTGCCGAGTGTCGGACTTTGCCGTTGGACGGCTGGCCCACCCCCACAAAGACGTGGATCTCAACAACGACCCGATTTTCAAGTCCATTGTCGGCGCCCAGAACCGTATTGCCGGCTCCGAGTTTCTCGCCTCCATGGTCATGTACGAGCCCTCGCTCCAGGGACAGTGGCCCTCCAAGGTGTACCGCGAGATCACCACCATTGTCTCCGAGCTGGTCGAGCTGCACCACCATCTCTACATTGTGCTGCGGCGAATCGAAGACCCTCGCTACTGGCTGCCGCATCTGTTGGATCTCGTCGGCTGGGGCGACCAGCCGCTCATGTCCCACTACTTTGCCGTGCTGTACATGGCCCAGGGAGCGCTCTACGACGGCTCTCCTCTCCCCCAGGTGACGCCGGCCATGCTCATGGTCGAGCATCTGGACCATCTCGAGAGTCTGTTCAGAACCTCGTTCGACGGAGAGGCAAGACACGCCATGGGCGAGAACTTCCAACCGGACTTTGATTTGCCGCACGAGGCTGGCCAGATTTCGCTCGAGCGGCTCAAGAGCAGCGACGGGCTGATTTTCTCGGCAGCCATCGTGCTGTCCAACTGCATCTTTGACCGAATGGACCGACTCATGTTCCAGGTCAAGACTCTGGTGGGCGAGCAGTTTGTCAACTCGGAGTATTACCGAGACCGCACTCGTTTCAAAAACGAAAAACTTGTTTAGTTGTATATATTATTTGTTGTATGAGAAGCTAGGAGTCGTAATACAGTATGCCGTAGCTAATTGGTTTATTCCGTACCCTAAGGACAGGTGCATACAGGTTCAAAATTGATATCAAAGTACATGCCTGGCCACCCACCCATACAAGTGCAGGTTTCGCTGTGATCACCTAGCCATGGCAACAGCGACATCCGAAAACAAACTCACCACCTCGTCCTTCTCGAGTAACACAATCTGGGCGTTGAAATCACTCGTTTTTGGAATCAGACCTTCAATCTTACCCGCCGAATACCCCCTGACATCCTCGTTCTTTGCCTCAAACGCCTTGCGCCATAAAAAGATGGCCTGCCGAATAGTCAGAGTTACGCTCTTGACCTTGGTAGTGGCGATATCCAGCAGCTCTGGCAGATCATACATCTGAGCACACACAATGAGGTTGGCAGCATCCTCAAATTGAAGATCGAGCTCTTCCCCGTAGAGGTATCGAACGAGAACATCCATGGTACTTTTAGGCATACTTAGTTTGACGCGTTTGTTGGACGTCTCTTCCATGTTAGACTCAACCATGCCTTTGAAAAAAGGCCACAGCCCCTCCATGACTGTTTTGTGCACAGACGTGGATTTACCGTCACTACTCACCAGTGTGAAATCTGAGTCGGCTGTCTGCCTAATCCGAGACAGACCAGTCTTGTGAACGTCTGTCTGTTTAGACAAGAAGTCAGCCAATGCGGATTTGTTGGAGGAGCTCCAGCTGATAAAATTGCTGCTGGTCCAATCTGATTTCAGTGAGATCATGTACCCTTCAAAGCAAAATGTGTTTTGATCAATGGCATAACAGGGCCTAGGAGGGGTCCTGGAAGTTATGCATACCCCACGCTTCGACGTGTGTACCATACTCTCTTCATCATTGTAAAACTTGAGGTGGACCATGTGCCGCTTATCGTCAACAGTCTCACCAAAGATGAAGTAGAAAGTCCCCACGCCATCCAATGAGCATTGAGCTTTCAGGTTCCCTTCAATCTGCTTATCGAATTCTTCTTGCGTGCATGCTGTTTTTGTCCCTCCAATGTTGAGTTCGCTAATACTATTTGTCGTGTCACTTGTAGCCACTGATGTAGCTTCTTGGTCACTCATTGTGTTGTTGGTGATAAGAGAATAAACCGTCGTGAATGTTTAAAGTTGTATTGGGATAAGTGCGTCGATAATGCATCTCTTCGTTGAATTGAAGAAGCTGAGTAAATTCGCAAAGCCTACATTAACGATATGGGCATTTTAATGATGGCATATCTACATATCTCTTACGCTCGTAAATCATCAATTCATCATTCAAACAAATATAAATAGGTTTCAAAAAAAGGGAAACAATCGGCGCCATCCGCCCACCTGCCGCTCCTCCCGGGCATCCTGCTCAATCTGCTCGTCAATGGCCTGCACGTTTCGCTGCACAATCTCGTGCGCCAGAGCAGACGCCTCTCTGTTTTGGTGCTGGGTTTCGATTTCACTCTCGATCTCAGCCTCCGCCTCTGCTTCCGCCTCTGCCTCCACCTCTCTCACTCCTTCCACGGTCTTTTTCTTTGGTGGCAGTTCCGATGCTTCCTCGGCCACTGAACCCCCTGCTGACCCTTCACCCTCAGTGGTGGGTGCCTCCACGACAACAATGGTTGCGGGGAGTGTTTCGGACTCGCCGGGCTGAACATTATCGCTGTCGTCACTGGACCGTCTGCTCGCCCGATCCTGCAACTCAACATCGCCATCCAAATGCTCTCCTCCAACTCCACTGCCTCCGTTTTCCCGCAGGTTGGGATTGTGGCGCTCCTGGCGTCGTCTGTAGGCGCTCAGGAACCCTCCCAGGGTGAAATCGATGCGTCCCTCCTCAACATCCCGCCCCAGTCGGATCATGCGTTCCCGCCGCACAGTCACGTTGGTGATCCGAACCCCAGGAGGAAGATAGCCCTTGGGCAGAATGGACTGCTTGCATAGGGGACAGAGACACGACCGAGACTCGAGAAACGGCCGGATGCAGTCGGGATGGAAAATGTGCCGACACGGCAGCTCCAGAACCACGGTGTCGTTCTCCTCGTAGTCATCTAAACAAATGGGGCACGATGATTGAGAGTAGCCTTCCAGACTGTGCTCGGGTTTGGAGTCGTCGTCATCATGCTCGTTTTTGGAGTGAATTCCAAGCCACTTTGCCTTTCCCCGACGTTTTTTGCTGGTCGAGAGATCCTTATCTGTCCACCCTTTCTCTTTTCCGGTCACATTCTCGTAGTGCGAATCGCCAGAATGGTACACCTTTTCGGGCAGGCGAGCAATGACGTCTAAGGGAGCAGAGACTCCAATGAAGCCAAGCTGCTCGAGATCAACCTCGCCGTTTCGCAGCCGGGTTCGCAGGTCGCGTCGACGCTTGTACTGGACAAAGTTGAGGATGCAAGAGAGCGCCAGAATGGCCACCAGAATCGAGCCCACGACCGCGAGCACCCATACCCACAATTTGGGCATGCCGGAGCCCGCCTGCAGGGGCATGAATCGCAGTCCGACCCGCGTCACGGTCGGTTCGCCCACCTCATTGTTGTGGTAGTAGACGGACCGAGGCAGCTCTGCCGTGTGTTCGACCCACTGACTCATCATTTGGGCCGTGGAGTACTCCACTCCGTAGATGCTGATTCCGAGACCCGGAGGCAGCAGCTGGGAAATGTTGGAGACGGAGTACGCCGGGTCGTTGGGGCCCGAGGCAGCCACCAGCACCGTGTTGGCCGACGAGGAGGTGATGGACTCGAAGAAGGCCTGGTTGCATTCGTCGGAGCCGTACGGAATGAGAGCGGCAGACTCGACGAAGGTGATGGGGCCCTGGAGGTCGGTTTCGGTGTAGTTGGAGGGCGTGTACCATTCGGGGTTGCACTGGGGCTTGTTGCTGAGGGTGGGTATGTACAGCATCTGGACGAGAGGCTGGTCTCCTGCGTCCACCACGAGCCCCACTCCCTGGAACTGGGCCGAGTTCATTCCAGGGGCGGTGAGGGTGGGAGAGTTTTGGCGGGCGGTGGCGTTGATTGGTACGGAGTACGCCCGGGTATCGATAAGTACTGGGTTAGCACGGAAGCACGGAAGCACGGAAGCGAGTGGCCGTAGGTCACGAGCGGACAACAACAAGACCGTCACAGGAAGCAGGTCGAACGGACAACAAGACATTTATAGGAAACAACTGGCTAGATGAATGGACAACACCAAGACGGTCATAGGAATCAGGTCAAGCAAACAACCTTTCAGACAATAACAGCAAGACAAGTCGTAGAGCTGACAAGACAGTACTGATAGTACATCAAGCAACTCGAATCGCAAATCATTTGCTGAAAGTACCCAGGTCGAATGATAGCACTGAGAAGCTGCTTGGATGTGAAGCTGCTGAGACATCAAGTCCATTCAGAAGAAGCCAGATCAGTCCACTATCTCCCAGTGTGCATTGGTGAGTCCTTGGAGTGCCATGAAACAGGATGACACCACGATAAGCTGAATGAAGCTGGTCAAAAGATAGGCTGGGCAATAAGTCCATGATATAGCTGGTGACAGCGCTGATGTAACTATCCAATCGCTGAATCGTCCATGTACCTCTTGCTGGTTGCATTCGGTGTCAGCTGATAATAACTGAAGTTCCGTTCGGTTGTCCTGAGCCGTCTGTGTTTCGTGCTTGTGTTTGTGTTCTTGTCCCTCAAATCCTCCCCTTCATCCCCCCCTCTCCTCAACACTCACTTGACGCCATTTTCTCAATCCTCTGTTCCGCCTCCAGAGAGTAATACTGAAGTGGTATTATTTATCGAAACAGGCACACAAGAGACCGGTTGTGCATCATGCAGCATACGCACCCACCTTGTATCGAAGTTTACCCTAACCTTTTTGGCGGGATTTATACGATCTAAAGGGGCTCAACAGTTGGTCCAAATCGTCCCAAATTAGAACAGGAGATACCTACGACTCAGGTGACCAGATCTACGTCTTCAAACCATCTCTGTAGTCTTCCTTAACGCTCTTAAAAACTCCCCTCGGTCCGCGGCTGAATGTAAAGGCCGCACATGATAAGCATTGTTAGAGCGAGTTTATTTGTAAACCAGAAACTGGGCTATGTTGGCAAGATAGACAGTAGGCAGCACCTGACCAAGAAGGCCATGGCTTTAGTCAGCCAAGCTGTGTTAGTGTGTGCTAGTAAGCTCGGTAGACGATGACATCACGTGACACTACCCCCCCACCCCATATACGCTCACCTCGTATCCGTCGCATGTGCATCTCTTCCGCTTTGCATGCTGATCTGCCCGGAGCACGATAAGAGCTGACTAAGTTTGTAGCCAGTGATGAGTAATCAGACGTGGCGAACAAGTGCAATGTTCAGTATACTGTGCAATGTGGATCCCGTTGTCGTATCGTACCGGTACTCACAGACCTCAACTCTTGGCATCAAATGTCATCATTACCAACTGCCCACTTTGAACAAAGTTTGCAGCAAGGTGGAGAGTCCGAAATAGGGGGGCGTAAAAAGTGCTGTAGACGGTGTCCGATTGGGTTGTTTTTTGGAATTGCCATTCCTACAGTCCTCAGTATGTCTTCTTTTAATTTTTGCCTCCTTATGATCTATATTGCGGCATACACATACATTCTGACGTTCTCTTAGTCTCGCTGTCAATTTATTTTAATTTCAATTTTACTTTGCCAAAAAAGGCACACCACACCAGAATATGCGCAAATCATGAGCAATTTCGCACAGTTGTAGAAGGCCAAAATAAAAAGCCAGCAGTGTTGCCGGCAAAAAAGTGATTTCTGGCAGGATCGAACTGCCGACGTTCTGCGTGTTAAGCAGATGCCATGACCGACTAGACCAAGAAACCGGATTTGTTGTCAGAGCCTATTTCTGGGGTACTGGCTCTGAAATCAGCTTAGTCATAGCCGCAGAAATACGGCCCAAAACAGGTGTTTAAATAATGTGGTTGATGTGTAACTACTAGAGGCTTTACTAATGGCTTCGACACTTAGCTGAAACTTTAGAATCTTTGAAATAGCTAATTTTGGTGAATCCCACTGGACCATTCATTCAGAATCGATTTTTGTCCACAATACGGCGTATTGCTCGTCAATCCGTGTCAATGTTGCTAGGATGTATTATCCATGCTGTATCAGCTGCTCCACATATTTTCAGCCCTTGCGGAAATTTATTGGCCGAGATACGGTGGCACACGTTGTGTGACTTCCCTGCTAGTTAAAAGGGTCAACTAAGTTGTTAAGACAAAAAGTCCTTTAGGGGTGCATTTGCAATGTTCCAGAAACGGTAGAAGTTTGGATAGTCGATATATGGATAGATGAGGTGCAACTTGCTAACAACTATAACATCACCAAAAGCCAAGCCAGTACTAATTTCTGAGATATAAGCATTTCTATTTCGTCAGTCAAGTACATCACAGTCATGATTTACTTTAACCTTTAGTTAAATTACAATATCAAAACGAACTCCGAACTGAGTCGACTCATCCGCTTGCATTTCTTGTATTCCAATCACGTGACATAGTTTACAACCAAGGGGGACCGTGGCTCCACGTCCAAAAGATAATATACAAATACATTAAGTTAGATCCTCTATCACGCCTCCTTGAACCGTTTCATCGGGGGCTCATAGTCCGTGTTTTGTTGCTGTTGTTGCTGGGGGTAATGCTGAGGGTGCTCCTGGTACTGCTGGTACTGTTGGGGCTGTGGGTACTGTCCAGGGAACTGTCCAGGAATCTGTCCAGGGAACTGTCCCGGAATCTGCTGAGGATACTGCTGCATGTGTTGCTGCTGCACATACTGCTGCTGGTGGTTACCATCATCAACCAACGTCATGTCAAGTTCCGAGTTCATCTCTTTATCTTCCTCCTCCTCCTCCTCGTGAACCTCGTCACTGGCTTCACTCTGCAGCATCTGTCTCACCTGCTGACAAATGAACGCGTTCCGTTCGGCATCGTCGTAGGTGTAGTTAAAGTCCAGGAACGAATCAGCAAACTCCATACCCGTAGGAGGAGCCTGAGACGACCGAATGGCCTGCTTGTTGAGCTCCTTGAGAGAAATCTGGCCTCCTCGAGCAGGGGCGTAAATAGCACATTTGGCATCGGTCAAAGAGTACGCCATCTTGATGAATCGTCGCAGAGCAGCCATCAGTTGCACGGTGACAGCAACCTTGGCGTCCGACAGCTCTCCAGACTTACTGACCGCCGAGTTGAGCGAATGAACAATCATGTGCGCGTCTTCAACCGTAGACAGCTCCAACGTCGATAGAGCTCGACACAGGAAAATCACCGTCCACAGCCGGTTCGTAATGTCCTCCTCACTAGTCTGTGTCTCGTCCAGCTCGAGAGCTCGAGTCATGTTCAGAAAGAGCTTTCGTCTGGACGACCTCGAGCCCTTGATGACGTTGAAGAAACGGTCGAGGTACCCGCTTCCCTGAGCAAGCTTGGGACCCAGAAGCCGTCTCAGGTACTCAGCAGCAGCTCCGATTCCGTCAACGTAGGTTCCGTCAATCAGCGACTCGTGTTTCTCGTGGAACAGCCGGTGAATTCCCTGAGCCTTGGAAGCCACCAGAGAGACGGGACTGGCTTCCAGAGCCACGGTGGTCGTCATCAACAGACGGGGGTTGGCAAAGCCCTGATGCGACACCTTTTCCAGCAGCAAAATGGCACTGATGGAGTGGGCACCGGTGCCGAGAACGGCAATCTGCAAAATCGAGCTAAGATACCGCTGGACAATGGAGGCACACACTCCGTCATTGACAAACTTGGACGTGGTTCCATGCAGAACGCCAATGTCCACCTGTCCAGCGGCATCGGTGTTGCCTGCTCCTTTCAGGCCAGCCTTGGTGGCCATCTGCTCCTCGTTCTCTAGGAAAGCAGAAAACTGCTTGAGAACGATATTCTGCAGCTCCTCGTCGCCTGCCAGAGCCATATCCAAGCACGAAATGACTCCAGGTAGCATGAACAGCTGAGGAAAGCCAATGCACACGGAAAGCAGGTTTCGCACCGAGAGACGGACAATCTCCTGGGAAGCCGTTTGGGGGTCGCAAAACAGCAGAAACAGACCGGCAATGTACTCCTCAGACTTGTCGGGCTTGCCTGAAACGTGGGGGCCCAGCAGTTTCTGGAACAGAGCCTTGGCTTCCTCAAAGTTGCAGTACCGTCCAAGGGTACCCACCAGGTAGATGAGACGCTTGAATTTCGGATCGGCAGGTGCTTCTGTCAGCTTACCTGCCTTGAGATGCTGAACGTGAGGGAGGAGAGCTTTCACGCACGATAGAGTGGCGGTTTCCAGCTTCTTGGTATCTTTTCGCTTCGAGCAGACGGCCCACAGACACGGAACGGCCACAGAAAGCTCCTTGACGTTGAACTTGGTCAGCTTTTTGAGCATGGACGTCTCGATATCCTTGAGCAGCTCGTCGGAAAACTCGATTCGAGACGAAACCACGGCCGTCTCGAAAATCTTGAGCACGTGGTAAGTAGACAGGTCCTTGACGTCTGCTGAAATGTAGCCTCGGAGAGACGTGAGCTGGTTCTGCGAGATGAACAGCACATTGGCCTCCACAAAGTAGCCCAGCAGCTCCAAGTACGACTCCGTTTGCGTCAGCGTGTTGTCTCCTCCAACCACGTGTTTGACCAGCAGAGAAATGTACTGCGTTCCTACCTGCAGAGTGGCTTCGGGAATGGGGTCTTTGTGCAGGAAGGGGTTGAAAATCGAGTCGAGGAATCGAGCCAGGTACTGGGCCAGCTGCTCGCTCTTCTTCAGCGTGGCCACCATGGTCTGGGCGTCCTCGAACTTGGCTGTAACAAACCACATTTCCTTGAGTGTGGAAGTAGCCAGCTCCTGTACCGACTCCTCCTCGTCCTCAGTTCGATAAAGCAGCTTTTCAATGATCTCCAGCTTGACCGAATTGTCGACATCAGTGGCGTATAAGTCTCTCAGAAGACGCAGGACTCGCTTCCGCACGCCCAGAGACATGTCTGAAACCCGCTCAAACAACGATTCAAAGTACTGCGTGGTTTTGGTGGGCTGCAGCAACACGTACTTGCCGACAATCTCCACCGCAGCGTCTCGCACAGAAGCCGAAGCGTCCACCAGTCGAGACTTTAGTGAATTGGCCACGTAGGGAAGCTGCATAATCTTGGGGTCGTAACTCAACAGGGTCGTCAGCGATTTCAGGGCCTTGCTTCGAATCTGAATCTTGGACTGTTCCAAAGACTGGCAAATGGTCGCCAGAATGGTGTTGTAGGACTCTGCAAGCGGCATGTGAAGCAGAATGCGCGAAATGTCGTTGGCAGAGTCCATCGCATCGTTGGTTCGAGCAGAAGAAACGTCGTCAGTCATGCTTTTGGTCATGTCAACGTTCTCGGAACACGAGGCAGCCAGCCGAAAGAGCTTTTTCTGAGCCAGCTCAGCCACGTCCTTGTCGGGGTTGTTTTCGTGGTTATAACCGCTGAGAATGTTGCCCCACTGAGACACAAAGTACTTGCGGACGGTTTCCTGGAACGGATTGCTGGTCTGCACATCGTTCAGAGTCCGAAGAACGTAGTGTGCAGACATGGAAAGATGCTGTAGGTCCTCGACTCCTTCTTCGCGTGTGATGCCGGCCTGCTCCAGACACTTTTTGCGGAAAGAAAGCACATGGCACCCGATAGTGCCCAGAATGTCCATGCAGAGCGTGAGAACCACCACAGGAGGCTGCTGTTTCTCAGAGGCGGACAGAAAGTCGGAACACACGCGCACAAACGTGTGCAGAATCAATTCACCGGCAATCCAGTCCAGCTGGCCGTAGACGTTGATGAAGTCCTCCACAAACAGATCCAGCAGGGCTCTGTAGGGGGACTCGCTTGATTTGGTGCTCTTGGACGCCTTGTCGATGAGATAATGGACCGCGTTGGTTGCGGAGGACCGTGCGTTGGCGGTGGCTTGTTCGCATGCCTCTTCAAACTGTTTGATTGCCGGCGAATCTCGTGTCAGCTTGGTATTGGGGTCAAAGGAAAACTTGTAGCCTCCGCAGGAGCCAATCAGACGCATCAACAGCGCCGAGACGGTCTGGATCGACACGTTTCCGACCCGGAACTGCCGAGCGTGCGACTTTGCCGACGGCAGTTTCTGCATGGACGTCAGAATCTCGTCCAGAATGAACGCCTGCTGGTCGGGAAACGACGCAAACGTGACTGCCAGCACCTCCATGGCCGACGATCGGAAGGACTCGACGGCAATGTGTGACAACATGTGGTTTGAGCCTTTACTGGAAGATGCCGACTCCATGAACAGAATCTTGACTGCCATGAAGAGGATCTTTGTGATGGTGGATTCGTCCAGAGGTCGCAGGTAGATGGACTTGCAAAAGAGATCCAGAACCCGCATGGTCGTGGCCACGGTGCTTTCCAGGTTTTGTCTCCAGCTGGCCAATTGGGAGCCACATTCAGCCACCGTCTTGCCCACCACTGGAAGCAGCAAATGCTCAGTAATGGTCGACAGGTCTTCGGCGACGGACGAAAGCACGTTTTCGGAAAACAGCTGGTTCTCCTGCCGAGGCGAGTTGACGATCCGCAGCACCACGTCTGCTGCTCGCAGCGAGTTGGTGGCTGCCTCCATCAGATTCGCCATGTCTCGATCGCTCTTTTCAGCCAGCGGTGTGCTCAGATCAATGGCATTCATGTGACTGAGCGACCGGGCACAGATGCGTTCCAGCCGCAGCAGATCGTCCAGGTCGATTTTGACGAAAAACTCCCGGCCCACCGCCCGTCGTAGAGTGTCCTGTAGCTGCAGCAGCGTCTTTGTGTTGAGGGGCAGGAGCGCGCGTTTGATGGGTCGTTGCCAGAGCTGTTTGTCCGGGAGCGCGTCGTAGTCGTAGTCGTACGTTTCTGCCGCGTCATCAGCCTCGAAGATTTGGTCTAGCAGAGAGACCATGGACTTCTCCACCATATCCTGGACTCTTTGCGGTGTGAGTGATGCCACCGTGTGGGTGGTGGGTGGCGGGGGAGGAGGGTGTGGTTGTTGTTGTTGCTGTGGTTGTTGTGGTGGTGGTGGTGGTTGATTCTGATCACGTCCTTGCTGTAATGGCTGATGCTGCAATGGCTGATGCTGTAATGGCTGCACCCGCTCCTTGGGCTCCTTATCAGGCGTCTCCGTCCGACGCTCCATCCGCCGCTCCTCCTCCCGCTCATCGTCCAGAAACGACTGGCTCAGCTTGGACACCCTGGGAGTGGAGACATGCCTCGCGGCAGGATGCAGAGGCAACCGACCAACCAGATAGCTGCTGGAGGGGCTGAGATTCGTCGCGAGCGGCTCGCCCGCAGCCTCGGGCAGCCCGTCATCGTCCTTGCCAATGCCCAGCACGTACTCGTCTCCTTTGAATTGGAGATAGCTCATGTCCTGCTGGAACAGAGCCGTGACTGTCTGCATCAATAACCGGTTGGCCAGGTCCTCGTTTGCTCCGGGCTGGTTCACCGCCGCAGCAATGCTCTCTGCGCGATGTGCCACGTCAGCAGGATACTCTTCCAGCACCACAGGAATGGTGGTGTGGATTTTGGGGACCGGCACATGTGCTGTGTTAGTCTTGGGGATGGGGTGGTTTTTGGTGTGGGAGGCGTGTTCATACTCACTCTTTCCGATCGGCAGAAACGGAACCAGCGGAGTGTACTGTAACGCGTCTTTCGCCGTTAGAGGGAGTGTCTTGGACACCCGTGGCGAGTGGTTCGGGTCGACCATTCTGGAGAAAAGTGCTTAAGGGTGAGACTGCTGAAATGTGTATTTCGTGTATCCGTGAACTTAGTTTATGGTGTGGAAAATCGACAGAACGAGATTGAGATGGGGAGGAGGTGGGGAGGTGGTTTTTTTGTCGTAAGTGGGGTTTAGCGGGGTTGAATGTGTGCTCTGAGTTGTTTCCGAACTGCTGAGGTTTGTGTTGAGCGAGTGGGGTAGGTGCTGTTTCCTTGGATATGATCTGATGGACTTAACTGCAAGATGCAGTGTTTGTTGAGTCTTTTGTTAGAAACAACCAGTGGCGTAGTTGATTTTTAGTTGAGGTACGACTTGCCTAATCGGGTGAAATGAGATGCATGTGTACTTTTGACTGCCAAACTGTTTTTCGGGACGTGTACGAGTACTCGTAGTCGTATTGCACTTCTCTGTCCAACGGTTTTTTTCACTCAATTCTTTTATGATTTGAAACATAGCCTCAGTATTCCCCACAAAGCTCCCAAGTAGAGATACTTATCAGAACCTCTAATAACACCACTATCTCGATGAATATTAACCACATTTCTTTTATTCCAGTAGCTTTGCCGACATACCAAACTCCCTCTATCTGACCATTAGCTCCCCACCCCTCCACCAACCCCGAAACACTGAAATAAATTCCCCCATTGCAATTGCCAACTCCAACAAAGCTCAACTACATGCATCCCACGCAACACGCCCACATAAGGTTACCTCCTACATACGATTATGCCGTGTTCCATATTGGAACAAACTCGCTCAACTCCACACCACTCACCATGACGAGCACAGAAACGGCGGCTTCTCTCGACCATCTGGTTCGCCAGGTGCTGCTTCCCGATAGCGAGCCCTCCAAGCCCGTTCTGGAGCTTCTGCCGGTCCCCACATCGTGTTCAGACGCCGTCAACACCCAATGGTACGCCCTGACCGCGCTGATTTGCCGCCACATGGTGCAATCGTGGTACTCGCGGATTTCCGACGACCCCGGGTTTGTGACGGAGATGGTGGAGGTGCTGGCCAAGATCTCGCAGGACGTGGACTCGCGTCTCCAGACAATTGACTACGAAACCGCTCTGTTGGACGGATTGCCGTATCTCATTGATTCGCACTTCGAGGCCGTGGATCGAGCCAAGGCGTTGCAGGGCACGGCTTTTCTGCCGGTCAAGTCGCTGTCCGAAGGTCTGAGAGTGTTCCGGCCCCACAGAGCGATTTCTGGCGTCCCTGATGACCATTCAGAGTTGGTGTACCAGAAACTGCTGGCGCAACAGATCACGACGATTCTGCTGAAACGACAGAAGATTGATAGCAAGGTGGCCCACGCGTTCATTTCGGCGATTCTGCACGACGTGGTGCTCGCCAATCTTTTTGAACGGCTCTCGGAACCCTGGATGCTCTACGAGATTATCATCAAGGTGTGCAGTCTGCTGCCAGACAACAGCAAGACTCCCGAAAACGGCGACAATGGCGGCAGCACTAGCAGCAGCAGGGTGCTCGAAACGGTGGGCTACCTGGTGTCCAACGGTGCCACCATAGCCACAGAGACCTTCTACGCAGTCAGAACATATGTCAGATCAGGATTCGACTTTTACGAGCAGAATTCGGTGGATCCGACTAAGACCGAGTTGGAAGATGAGGACCCACAGAAAGAGACGACGAAGACAAAGCAGACAAAGACTTCACCCAAACCCGTCACTTCTCGCTACTTTTTCCAACTGCTGGTGAACATGAGCAACGTTCGCGCAAAGAAGCCTCTGCTGGCCTCCACCCTGTCGTACCTGTCTGTGTTTCTGGAAATGCAGCCGCTGGCCGTCTCCATTCGAAACGTGGTGGTCAACTCCATGAACAAGCACGTGTTGCGAGAAAGAACCGCAGAGCTGATTCTCAAAACCGCCAGATCCACTCTCTTCCCCAACAATGGGCCCATGGGAGCCCCCAGAGTGCTTCCCACCGTGCTGGAACAGTACGACATTCGTCTGAACGCCCGTGATGCGCTGTCGCGCGTGTTTCCGCCCTTTGTGGGCAATGTTTCGGCCGATATCGATCTCTGGCTCGACCATTTGAGCAACAAGGAGGTCAACAAGCTGTTGCTTTACTACCTGATCGACTACCTGTTGCAGTTGGCCTTTCCCGAGTTGTCCGAAAAGGTGGAGTGAGCGGAGGGCGTTTATTTATTGCATAATTACAAAACTATTCAGATCGTTGTGTGTGTACCAGGAAGCCAGACATGATGTCTTTGTACTGTAGAATGGCCATATTTGGTACTATATTTAAAACGACAAAAGCAGCCAGTCGATTAGGGGCAGCACAAGAAACCGCCATTGATGTTATATTTGTGGTCAATACGTCTCTGCAACTATTGCTAGACTCCTTTTTTCGCAAAACAGTCATTTGGAATGACTTTTATTGGTATTCGAAAAAGGCTTGGTACGACTCTCCTTGTAGCCATTTTGCCTCCCTTACACAATCTGAACTTTATCTCTACATCTCGTATCACACCCCACAACCACACATCATGGAAGAACTACGAGCTCTTATCAAAACGCAACCACGGCCGCTATCGCCGCGAATTGTCCACGACCTCATTCAGCAGGCCCTGACGTCCCGACACATGTTTTCTTTTGGCGAATTGCTCGATCTGGACGAGATTAGCAACGGGCCCCAGGACGACCCGTGGATCCAAACGCTGCGGATCTTTGCGTACGGCACGTGGTCGGATTACGTGGCCCAGAAAGCTGCTGGCAAGCTGCCCGAGCTCACGGACAAACAGGCCACCAAACTCAGACAGCTGTCCATCATTTCGCTCATCACAGACGACCGCAGCGTACAGCAGGAGGGCATTCTCAAGTACAACGACATTGAGAAGGCCGTGGGGCTGGGCGAGGAGAGCCAGCTGGAGGATCTGGCCATCGACTGCATCTACCGGGGTCTGTTTCAGGGCCGCATCAACTCGCAGCTGCATCTGGTGGAAGAGTGCCGGTTGGGCAACGTGGAGAGAGACGTGTCTCCTGCGCAGGCGGTGGAGATTGAGGCTGCGTTGACGGAGCTGTTCAACCGAAGCCAGAACGTGCTGGACGAGCTGGAGCAGAGCATCAAGCAGGTCGAGCAGGACGCCCACGAGCGAAATGCGTCTGTTCAGAAATACAACCAGTTGCTGAAAACGAAACCCAAGGCTCCTGGTGGTGGAGTGGGAGCTGCGGGAGGTGGACCGGGCCAGGGGGGTTCTGGTGGATCCAAAACTGCCAAGGCTTAGGCCGAATAGTGGACGAAAAAGGGTGAACGGAAGGTCTTTGGTCAGCTCACAAACTACACTTGATGAGTTCATCAGGGGAACCTGTCATACCTGTGGCAGTTGCACAACATCAAACGAAGCATTGAAACCTGATTGGTAGCTCTTAACCCCGTCGTTTTTTACCGGTGTACACCAATACACGTGCTTCCACCAATATATACTCGTGGCGAACGATACAGAGTGGAAATGGAACCATGAGAAGAGCTACAAGTCCAAGTACAAGTAATGAAGAAACCAGTGAGTACTGCCTGTAAGTGCAGATATAGCATCCATCCTTTTACAGTACTATAGAATAATCTTCTCTTCAGTTTCTCGCGTTTCACATTATTTTTTTTTATAATATAGCAATACATTATGCACAATACTGGCGGGCTTCTAGTTAAGGACACCAACTAAATTGTTAAGAGCAAAAGTCATTTAGGGGTTCATTTTCGGGGTTCCAGAAACGCCAGGATTTCGGTAAGCAGCTGAATCGATAGAGAAGATACGGTATGCTAACTAGTGTGGGAAAATTGGCAGCCCAGACAGTACAAAATTTTCGGATATGAGCTTTTCCATTTCGCGAGTCAAGTACGAGCCAGTTCAGGTATTCTTAAGATTTTAGTTAAGCTGAAGGGAGAAAAAATGGGCATGCATGTTCACAGTGTGGGAGTTATTTGAGCAACATATAGAGGAGGTGTGGGACAAAATAGCGATGACAAAAACGCGACTTCAAATATGCGTTTCCAAAAAGACGATGCCAAAGGGACAATTTCGATACAAGTACAAGTACCTCGTCACGTGAGCAGAATTAGTTGCACCTCTTATGGGTGTTCATAGTGTCTCCAAATCGCTCTCGATTCTGACTCAAGCGTCTTCACGATAAACTCCTGCTAGCTACAGAAAAGAGGCACAAGAAACACTTCCAAATCTGGGGTATTTACGTCGTACATACTGTAGTCCGAGACGATTATTGTTTTTCTACTACTAACCACAGTTACAATTGTTCACTCAATTGAGGCTCAGCACCTCGACGTTTTATTCACATTAGCTTAAGCGTTCCAGATCTTCTTGATGGTGCCGGTGAGTCCGACATCCTCGGTCTCGAGCTTATAGAGACCGTAGAGAGCAACCGCGGATCCTCCGTAGAGCAGGTACAGGGCGTAGTTGTGCATGGAGCCGTAGACTCGCTTGGGGATGTAGTCGGTAATGCAAGACTCGAAACCAAGCTGGGAGTGGATCAGAAGAGTAGCACCGAGAGTGGCGTCCAGCACGGGGGAGATGGAGCCGGTGGCGAAGGGCAGCACGGTCATGGGGATGAGGCCGACCACGAGAATTCGCTCAAAGGTCCAGTGGTAGGAGCCCTTGGTGGGGTTGGCGGCGGGCACGGGAGAGGCGTCGTTGACGGTGCCGACAATGCCTCCGGGGGGCTGGGGGATGGTGCCGAACATCTTGTGGCTTCGCATGGCGATGGGGGCTCGCATCATGAGCTGGGGGGTCATGCCGGCCTTGAAGGCGGGGGTGGACAGTCGGAGGGTGGATCTGAGCATCTGCGTTAGTATGGAGTGGAAGTTGGGGTAGCCAAGTGGGTAGAGAGGTTGGATGGTGGGCGAGCGGGTTATCTGGAGTGGTAGAGTTGATCACAATGTAAACAGATGCGAGTGAACCGGCAGTAAATGTTACTGGCGCAAACAATCTGCAAAATAATGGTGCTATGACCGTCAATGCAGATGCCACAAAAGGCCTCCTTGCGCAAGTTCTCGTTCATCCGATAATTTCACGATTCGATCTTTGTTGTCGTCTGGAGAAACAGAGTCGCGACATTGGAAACACAGCTCCTGTCACGTCGTTTCTTACTCTTCGTGATGCGGCGTTGGTGCAAACAGCTCGTGTCACGCTCGTCACACTCGCAAGTATTGCTGCTGCCGCTCCTTCTGGCACTCCTTCTGCCACCTCTTCTCACGTTTTGTGGGTATCAGTATCACGTTCGGGTGTGTGATGTCGCGGGGTGTCGATTTGAGTGTCGTTGTGGGTGCCTTTTCCAGTGCCGTTTTGTGTGCCATCTGGGCAGGACCGCATTTCCTCCATCTCCACCTCCTCTCTCCTCATCTCCTCCTCATCTTTGCCATCTCTTACTCACTGTGATGTGCGTGTTGTGTGGTTAGCTGGCAGAGCTCAATTTTAGGTAGAGATGTTTCCCCGGTCTTTATCGTATAGTGGCGCTGAGTAAGCTTCTTTTGGGGGGGCATTTTGCCTCGATTACGGAAACGTTAAACAATGGCCGCGCTCCTATTGGCTGTTGGGAGGCTTCACCCGGTTGGACGAATGGGGAAGCTTGTTTAGAGAGGTTGTAAGGAAGAGTACGGGGAGGGGGGGCAATTGGCGTGGAGGGATTGTCACGTGATTGGAGGCGGCTTACTAATCAATATTCTGCCCTTTTCCTCGCCAATTGACCGTCTAACAGCGCTCTAACCGTAGCTTGCCCTATGTTACACCTTTTTGCCCAAAGATCCGATGCTGCAGGAAATATTCCAACGACGTGTATATGCACAGTGTGACCAAAATAGAGTTTCAAGGAGATGTGATTTGACGTGTGTATAAAGAAGCAGTATATGTGGAGGTGAGGATCGTTAGAGATGTTTTTCTGACATGGGCTGTGGGACCAGACGCCAATATATAAAGCAGGGTGTATCCCCCCGTTTGATTGCGTGGCCCCAGATAATAAAATATATAGTCGTATGGTGGTAGCCCAGACCACTGTGGTAGAGCCCAGCACCAATAAGAAGCGGGACATAGGCAAATAGGGTTGGTTGGGAGCAATCTGACCACTCACAGGGCGGGAAAAATGTGCATCATGTTTGGAGGGAAAGTGGGTTGACTTGTTAACGCCTCTCTATTGCACCGACCGAGTAGTCTCTCTCTCGCATCGATCGAATCACCCACATTTCTCAACCCCAGTCGCACAACACGGCGTTGCAATTGAAATAACACAGATCCCTACGACACCATGAACTCTCTCCTGCGACTGCCCGCCCTCAAGCGAGGTGTCTTCACCATGTCCAAGCGAGGTCTTGCCACCACGGTTTCGCCCAAGACTCGAACCTCCAACCTCGCCAACGGCCTGACCATTGCCTCGGAGGCCAACCCTCTGGTTCAGACCGCCACCGTGGGAGTGTGGATCGACGCCGGCTCGCGAAACGAAAACGCCTACAACAACGGAACCGCTCACTTTTTCGAGCATCTGGCCTTCAAGGGCACCGACAAGCGAACCCAGCACCAGCTCGAGCTCGACATTGAGAACATGGGCGGCCACCTCAACGCCTACACCTCGCGAGAGTCCACCGTCTACTACGCCAAGTCGTTCAAGGACGACGTGCCCAAGTCCGTGGAGATTCTGGCCGACATTCTGCAGCACTCCAAGCTGGCCGAGTCTGCCGTCGACCGAGAACGAGAGGTCATCACCCGAGAGCTCGAGGAGGTCAACAAGCAGTACGAGGAGGTTGTCTTCGACCACCTGCACGCCACCGCCTTCATGAACCAGCCCCTGGGCCGAACCATTCTGGGTCCCCGAGAGAACATCCAGTCCATCACCAACACCGAGCTGCGAAAGTTCATCACCGAGAACTACACCGCCGACCGAATGGTGCTTGTTGGAGCCGGCGCCGTCGACCACGACGCCCTCGTCGAGCTCGCCGAGAAGTACTTCTCCGATCTCCCCTCCTCCACCTCCCCCGTGCCCCTCGGTACCCCCCGATCCTCCGGAGAGGACGCCAACCAGAACCCCGTCCCCAACTTTGTGGGATCCGAGGTCCGACTCCGAGACGACACCATGCCCGTCGCCCACATCGCCATTGCCGTTGAGGGTGTGTCTTGGACCTCCGAGGACTACTACACCGCCCTGGTGGCCCAGGCCATCATCGGCAACTACGACCGAGCCGTCGGCACCTCTGCCCACCAGGGATCTCGACTCTCCAACATTGTGTCCGAGAACAACCTGGCCAACTCGTTCCAGTCCTTCTCCACCTCGTACTCCGACACCGGTCTGTGGGGCATCTACCTGACCAGCGAGAACACCACCCAGATTGACGATCTCGTCCACTTCACTCTCAAGGAGTGGAACCGACTGTCCACCTCCGTGTCCAACCTGCAGGTTGAGCGAGCCAAGTCCCAGCTCAAGGCTGGCCTCCTTCTGTCTCTGGACGGCACCACCTACGTTGCCGAGGACATTGGACGACAGCTGACCACTCTTGGCCGACGAGTCACCCCCGCCGAGGTCGAGGCCAAGCTCGAGGCCGTCACCGAGCACGACGTCCGAGCCTGGGCCCAGAAGACTCTCTACGACAAGGATATCGCTCTGGTCGGACTGGGTCCTATCGAGGGTCTGTACGATTACAACCGAATCCGAAACGACATGAGCATGATGAGATGGTAATTGTTCCCGTCTTTGCATATAGCCTGGAGGCGTAATAAAATAGTAAGAAAGAGCAGCCGGAGGCACTTGTCGCGGAGCGACTGTTGCCGACCAACATTAGGAGGTAATTGTCGGAACGACTGTTACCGACCAGCAGTAGTAGGTGATTGTCGCGGAGCGGCTGTTGCCGACAACAATCACTATCAATGAGAGGTACTGTAATTGTCGCGGTGCGGCTGTTACCGACAAAACTATTACTATCAGTAAGAGGTAATTGTCGATTCTACAATAAGAACCACAGGAAGGTCGTATGTACATCTGTACTTGCAGTTGAAATATCTCTTTCGTGGAAATGAATTTCACATTGCGAGCAGCTCAATACCTTGGGGGTCATCAGACACAACCAAGAGTAACTCGAGGAGGTAGTTCCAAACTCTTCGATGTCACGTCTAGGTCTTGTCAGGGGAGATGGGGTCTGAGTACAGTATATGCTAGAACGTCGCATTGACACCACAATAATGAGGGCGTAAAACTGTAGTTTTGTGATTCGAGAGTTGATGGGGTCATTGCTGATTGGCGTCAGGTGGCTTTGTCAGTGTTTCCTGTTTGAGAAGCTCATTAAAATGGCACTTGGTCGTGTACTCTTTAAGACTCTCCCAAGAGAAAGGCATGAGGTAGAGCATGGAGAACACAATCATTAACTGGACCGAAATGATACAGATGGAGAAGTTTCTAGAAAACGTACTTCTGTTCATTCCATAGCCGCCATGTTGATTACGAGGAGGACGGGCTAGTTCAACTAATCTAGGATGCTCTCAAGTAAAATCTAACCAATGGTACTGCATCGATAGCCCGCCAATATCCTCCATTTCACCTCATTCCGTCACGCAAGAGCCCACAAGTGATATTTCGTAGTGTAATAAAGCTGTTGAATAAGCCACCGCCTCATGTTTTTCACCGCTCTATGAAACATCTCCTTCGTCGAACACTCGTTTAAAGTTCCATATACTGGTTGACTGGAGATCTCCAGTGTCCCTTCAAAAGCAGGGATGAGAGCTACAAAGTTGAACCAAATCCACGATCGTCACACCTGCGTCATTAATTCTTCAGTCTGAGACTTTTTCAGCCGATAATACAACGCTACGACCAGTTCTTGCGCTTGCTCGAATATCTCTCTGATATCATTATTACCTTATCCGGCGATATTGCAGAGTCTAAATACGAGGATAGGACTGTGATGCAACATAAGAGAACGGGTAAGAGTGGTCATGTACGGTACTTGTACCAGTACAGTACGAGTACGAGCCGCGGTGTTTAGTCAGAAGCTGTAAATACCCGCTCAACACCCACCTCACCCACAACCTGTAACATGTCTCAGTTTGCACCGCCTGTGAGGGCTTAGTCATGTCTTGGCTGCACTAGTTTAGCAGTGGCGGTCAACAACAAACCAAGAGACAAAAAAACGCCATTTTGGAAGGGGCAAAAAGATCGAAGATAGAGGACCAAAAAGGAGCGATAAAAGGAGCAAAAAAATAGACCAATCACAAACCCGGGATGGGGGTGTGTTCTTAGGCTAGGTCTCGCAATTTTAGTTGGTCTCCGTACTTGTAGTTGCAATTTTGGTATGTCTCGTAATCGCTAGGCCGCCTCCATTCACAACAGGTTATGAGTGCACACCAACGCAGTAGCAAGCACAACTATTGCACCCCGTACCTGTGTAGCGGCTTACGTCTCCGCTGCGTCGGTCTCTGCACAGACCCTCCTGTCCACTGTCGCCACCTACCGCCGGTACCCCACATAATCGGCGAGCTGCAGACCAAAGTTAGTGTGCAAAGTGGGTTGAACATTTTTGAGTGATCTCTAAGTCTAACATCACCATCCAAACCAAACCCCTCCACTAACACACTACACTTATACGACAAGTATACTAGCTACACAGATTGCTCGATAGCCCATCGGCCAATGACACGTGAGTACGAGACACAGACCCTTACGTAAGATCCGTGCAGCCTGCTGACTCAGAATGAAAAACCGGCTCTATGGACTGATTGCCCTGCTGGGGTGGGGAGCGCAAACGACATTGGGCGCGGCCTCGGACCAAAACTACAACAACAACAACAACCATGTCGGCATCGTGGCCAACGTGGCGCCCAACGTGGCCTACGAGGTGACTGCCCATGCGGGCCCAAGCCCCGTGGTCGAACAGAGCACAGACGCAATACACACGGCTCGCGCATTGAAGGAATGGGAGCTCAGCGACATCATCCTGGTGGCGACGATAGACGGCGGGCTGTACGCACGGGACCGGGCGACCGGAACGGAGGTGTGGAGCGTGACGGGAAACGGCCCGCTGGTCAAGGTGTTTGAGCACCAGGACGAGTACGAGGAAAACGTCACCTGGGTGGTGGAGCCTCTGGGAGAGGGCACTCTGTACTACTTCACACAGACGGACGGAATGCGCCAGCTGCCGCTGTCCATCGAAAAGCTGGTCCAGGAGTCGCCCTTTGCGCTCGACGGCAAGGTCTACACGGGCACCCGCAAAACCACGCTGTTCGCCATCGACACACAAACCGGCGAAATCGTGCAGAGCTTTGGAGGCGACCTGTCGGGGGTGCGCACGGAAAGAGAAGATGAGCCGGAGTACGGGTCCAACGCTTCGGGCGTCATCATGATCGGCCGCACCCAGTACGACCTGTCCATCTACAGACAGGGAGCGTCGGTGTGGAACGTGACCTACAGCACGTGGGGGCCCAACAACAGAGACATTGATCTGGCCCGCCAACATTCGGTGTCCATGGACAATCTGTACGTGACGCCGTTCCACGAAAAGCTGCTGGTGGGCGTGGAAACCACCCTGGGATACAGACCCCATTGGGAGACGTACATCCCCAGCTGTGTCATCAACGTCTTTGACATTCTCAAGGACAAGCGGGGAGGAGGAGGAGGAAGTGATGAGGGACATGGCCAGGATGTTTCCAACGTGCTGCTGCCCCAGCCAAGAGTGGAGGCGCCCCAAAGCGGCCCCGTTCCGGCCATCTACGTGCATCAGGCTGCTGACGGAGGCTTCTTTGCCATTTCCGAGCACTATTTCCCGTACCTGGTCAAGTCCGCGCCTCTGTCCAAGTGGTCCACGGCGTCGTACGGCTCGTACCCCAAGGATCGGTTTGCTCAAAACCTGGCAGACATCATTTGTGGAGTCCACGACTCGTACTACATGGTGAGACGGGTGAGTCCCAACAAGGACGAGATGTTGTTGTTGAACCCTGCCGGAAGCCAAGCTCTGATTGAGGGTCAGCGGTACGACGGCGTCAGAGATGGCATGTCTCCGCGGTACGCAGGTGAAGGGCAGCAGGGGCAGCAACAGCAGGGTCAGCAGGGAGACAACGGGTCCAGTGGCGACTCTGCAGCAGCAGGTTTCACTCTTCTGTCTATTCTTCTCCCCATTCTGGAAAGCCCCATCACTGCGCTCTTGCTGCGTATTGTGGAAAACATTCTGACCGTGGTGGTCATTCTCGGCATCGTTTATGCCGCCATCCGG
The DNA here is from genome assembly GCA_900519045.1 of Yarrowia divulgata. NCBI lineage: Eukaryota > Fungi > Ascomycota > Dipodascomycetes > Dipodascales > Yarrowia > Yarrowia divulgata. Next base: position 138,411 of record ULGQ01000008.1, read on the forward strand.
TTTGATTTCGTGCCTCCGCAGGTCAAGGAGATAATTGACGCTGTTTCTGCGCTCAGAAAGGGCGCCGAGCGGGAGGTCGAAGTGGTTGAGAAGGATGCTAAAAAGGGGCTCAAGGAAGACAAGGAGGAAGACACAGCCACGATTGTGCTCGACAAGGTGAATGACAAGGTGGAGGAGGTGGTTGTTGACAAGGTGGTTGTTGACCATGTGGTGGAAGACAAGGAGGAGGACAAAATGGAGGTGGAGTCGGACGACAAGACGGCAGTGGAGACGGAGGACAAGACGAAGGGGGAGTCGGAGGATGTGGTGGATTTGGAGCCGGTCGGCCCGGAAGAGGACTTTTCCAACGAAGTTGTCACCGAAATCAGCGCTGCCGACAACGATGACGATTCCAACGAGTCCAGCTCCACTCCTCGAGACGGCCAGTCAGCTACCGACTCGCAATCCCAAGACTCTACACCTTCCACGCCCAAGGTCAAGTTTGGCGACGTGTCTGTGGTTGCCGACAAGAACGACAGCGACAGCGAGTCCGAGGAGTCGAATCTCGCCGAGTCCATCACGTCTCTCAACGGCCAGGGTCTCTCCAAGTCGTCTTCCACAGTCTCCATCACAGGCATGACGCCCAAGAAGCGTAAGAGAGGCAGTCGAGGAGGACGGCGAAACCAGAAGAACAAAGACGGACTCACTCCTTCCACGGCTACTGACGGAGTTATTACTTCTCCAAACTCCGCGTCTGACCTCACCCAGGTGGCTGCCGAGAAATCTGGACCTATTGTGATCGACAACTCCATCCAGACGCTCTCACAGCCTGTTTCCGAGCAGGCAGATGACATTCAGTTCCAGAGCTCTGTGCTGGTGGTCTCCAAGGAGATTATCGGCAAGGGTAGCCACGGAACGATCGTGTACAAGGGCACGTTTGAAAACCGGGAGGTGGCGGTGAAGAGAATGCTGGTGGACAACTACGACGTGGCTTCCCACGAGGTGTCTCTGCTGCAAGAGTCGGACGACCATCCCAACGTGATTCGGTACTACTGCAAGCAGCAGAACAACCATTTCCTGTACATTGCGCTGGAGTGGTGTCCCGGCACGCTGGAGGATGTGTTTGAGGACTCGAGCGACAAGTTTCCTGGCGTCAAGGAGAACATGAACCACGTGACGGTTCTGGAGCAGATTGCTGAGGGCGTCAAGTATCTGCACTCGCTCAAGATTGTGCATCGGGATCTCAAGCCCCAGAACATTTTGGTGGCTCCAGTTAAGAAGCGACGGGCCAAAAAGGCCAACCCCGACGACAAGTACGCGGTCCGAATGCTCATTTCTGATTTCGGGCTGTGTAAGCGACTGGAGAACGACCAGTCCAGTTTCCGTGCCACCACCGCCAACGGAGGAGCAGGCACTTCAGGCTGGCGGGCTCCCGAGGTGCTCAACGACGACTCCAACCGACGAGCGACCCGGGCGCTTGACATTTTCTCCCTGGGATGTGTCTTCTACTACGTTCTCACTGGAGGCGGTCATCCTTTCGGCGACCGGTATCTCAAGGAGAGTAACATTATCCGGGGCATTTACAATCTGGACGCTTTGGACGAGGCCATTCCCCATTTGGCGGTAGAGTCTCGGGATCTCATCACCCACATGATCTGCAGAGACCCGTCCAAACGTCCCTCTGCCGAAGAGGTGTGTCGTCACCCGTTGTTTTGGAACCACAAGGAGCAGCTGGACTTTCTGCTGGAGGTGTCGGATCGGTTTGAGATCGAGCCGCGGGATCCTCCGTCCGAGCTGTTGATGCAGCTGGAGCGAGACGCGCCGTCGGTGGTGTGCTCCAACTGGCAGGAGCAGCTGGACCCCCTCTTGCTCGACAATCTCGGCAAGTACAGAAAGTACCATGGCGACCGGGTCATGGATCTGCTGCGGGCGTTCCGAAACAAGTACCATCATTTCAACGACATGCCTCCGGAGCTGCAGAAACTCATGTCTCCTCTGCCCAAGGGGTACATGGAGTACTTCACCAGCCGGTTCCCCAACCTGCTGATGAGCATCTACTACGTTGTCAAGGACAACCTGCGTCACGAGCACGCGTTTGAGCGGTTTTTCGAGGACCATTAGGGACTGAGGGAACGATTTAGGGAGCGGTATTAGCATTTGGCGGTAGCACCAGACAGGTGCACGAGCCGTATATAGCATGATAAAATAAGTTATAGTGTATTGTTGGTGGTCGAGCAAGCTGAAAAAGTGGCTACGCAGTAATCTGGTAAGCTTCCACGGGCGTTTGGCTTCATTACATAGCTAAGACACGATCCCCTCGCTAAATCTCTCAACCACAACCTTCTGCACAACTCTAAAGCGTTGTTGATGTTCGAGAAGCAGGATGTTTGGGGTTCAAGGAGTGCTCAGATCTGTCTGAAAGCGCGTCTAATGACTTCACAGCAATCGAGTATGCTAGACTCGAAGTCCCCATTTTAATCGGACGTTTATTCCATCCACAACACTCGTTCTCCTCGTCCCCGCAACAACTCTATCCTTCATAAACATACATGCATACATGCCCTTAGCGCAACAGTAAGAGAGGTTCATCTACACCAGATTTTGAGTGTTCGATTAGTGCTGCCATGGCCTCGAGCGACACGTCCAGGTCGACTGGCGGCGACGAAAAGGTCAACGAACACCCCTACAAGCGCACCCTGACGGGTCACGCGTTACCGTACAACCGTGCGTACCCCAACAGACCCCAGGGCCACGCCAGACAGCCGTTTCTACGGCACTACTTTCGCCCCAGCTGGATCGTCGATCATTTGGACTTTTCCAGCTTCAAAACCGCGTCGCGAACATGGGTGGCCATCTGGTTTGGACTCATGTTGATGATGATTCCGGCCTATAACACGTGGTTGGGCCGAGCTCCGTACTTGGCGTCGATTATCGGTGTCATTGTGCCGCCAGGAGACATGTCTGTGACCGTGTGTTTTGTCATCAACGCCCTAATGATGCTCTTCACCGCCCTGGGCTGGGTCGTCATGATTGTGTGCATGTACATCAACAACAAGTACTTCCATGACTCCATGACAGTCAAGGAAATGACCCAGATTCTCATCCAAAGGGGCATCTGCAAGGCTCCCTCCCCGCCCTCGGATCCCAAACAGATGGCAGCTCTGCAAAAATGCGCCCAGGATGCTGTCTTTGACGCCCATTTCATGACGGCAAAGGGAAGTATCGTCTACGCGGTGCTCATGGGCTGCTTTGCCTTCTTTCTACTGTGGGTGAAGAACAAGTCGCGAATCCTGCTTCCGGGCTACGTCTGTGGAATCATCGCCATGGCCGTTCTTCTCACCCTGGGTCCCATGGTCCCCTATTATCAGCCCATCACTCTTGGTGTGGTTCTTCTCAAACCCATGGGTCTTCAGTGTGCCATCAATTTTGTCATCAGTTTGGTCATTTTCCCGTTCACCTCGGGATTCCAGTTCACCAAGACTGTGATTGGCGAGATCTCGCTGCTCTCGACCCTCGTCGACTTCCACCAACAGTTTATGAGCTCCTCTTTGCCATCCAACGAAGCTGAGTGGCTCAAGTTCTCAGAAATCGAGGCAGACGTGACCAAGGCTCGCCAGCTGTATCCGAAACTGCAGTCTGAGAGCGCCGTTTTGCACCTGGAGCTGTCGTTTACGCGCTTCTGTCACCACCATTACGGCGGGCTCAAGGTGGCTGTGGGAAGACTCACGTCGTCATTGGCCGGTCTCGTCTACTTTTACGACAACATTGAAAACATTCGACGAGCAATCGTCATCAGTGCAGAGGCCGACGAGGCGATCCGAGCGGTGCCTTCTCAGGAAGACTCTGCAACTGTTCCCCCCGTTGGAGTCTACGAGATGAAGAGTGGCCTGCGAAACAGAACAGCCCTGCAACAAAAGGCAACACTCAGAGAACTCACCATGCAGGACCTGGATCTGCTGATTTTGCAGCTAAGAGAAATGTCCATTCCTTTTGTCAACGAAACGAGCAGGTCGCTGGATGTGATGCAACGGTGGCTAGAGGCTGCTAACGTGTACAGAGGCAACTCTCTGTTTTTCTTCTGGAGGAAGAAAAAGCTGCAAGAGCAGCAGAAACAGCTTTCCGAGGAGCTCAAAGAACGATACGCGGACTTTCAACGAGAATCCAAGGACTTGTTGGAGTCCCGGCGGTTCGCTTTGTTTGGGGAAAACGACGCCAGCACCAGGTTTGTGACCTTTTTCTTTCAGGGAGCTCTCTACTGTGGATACATGAAGAACATGTCCGATAGTATCGACTTTCTGTACAAGAATCTGATGGACTTGGACGAAGCCCATCCCACACCTTCGTGGAAGTTTGGTAAGGGTGTCAAAAAGGCCAAGGACAACAAGGCAGCTCAGTACATCATGAGCCACTACGCTCGGGCCGACGAAAACCATCTCAAAACGACCCACAACGAAGATCTGGACGATCTGTTCAACCAAACGATCCATTACGCTACTGACAGAAGACGTAATCCCGACGCCCTGCCTCCATCCACACCTCTGCACAAGTTTGGAGCCCGATTACGCAAAGAAATCGTCAAACTGGGATCCCCAAGTCTGTTTGTTCCTCTCAAGGGAGCCGTGTTCACGGTTCTATCCGCCACTCCATGTTTCTTCACGGCCTCAGCTCCCTGGTTCTACAAGAACAAGATCATGTGGATGGTGATTATGACGGGTCTGTCCATCTCGGAAAACATGGCCGACAATCTCTACGGCTTTGTCGCTCGTATCTTGTACTCCTTTTACGCCGGAGTCATTGCTATGGTCGCCTGGTACATTAGCACAGGAAACGGCAATGGAAACCGAGCTGGATTCATGGTGGTCGTTTGCATCTTGTACTTTGTCATGTCTTACTACCGAGAATTCGCCCAGCACACTACTCCCATGCCTGCCATTGTTCTGGTGGTCACCACAGTCATCATTCTCGGTCTGTCTTGGACAGATGGAATGGGTATCACCTCTCCCAGTATCGGTGTAGGCTACGCTGTTGCCTGGAAACGGTTTGTGACGGTGGTCATGGGTCTGACGGTGGGATTTGTGTGTTCCTGTGTTCCTCGTCCAGTGACTGGTAAACGGCTTATTCGAAAAACACTTGCCAGCATCATCAAGGACACTGGTACTCTGTTCTGTCAAATCAGCGACTTTGGAGCCACTCGGCTTGCCAACCCAGACATTCCCGTCAACGGATCGTCCATCAACGATCCGATTTTTGGCGCCATTTCCAACGGCCAGAGTCGAATTGCCGGCACTCGGTTTCTGGCGTCCTTGATCCAGTTTGAGCCTTCGCTGCAGGGAGGATGGCCGTCCAAGACGTATCGAGAAGTGACCAACATTGTCTCCGAGCTTGTGGAGCTGCATCATCATCTCTATGTGGTCTTGCAACAGATTGGAGAGCCCAGATACTGGCTCCCTCACTTGCTAAAGCTGGTGGGATGGAGGAACCAGCCACTAATGTCGCATTACTTTGCCGTGCTGTACATGGCCCAGGGAGCTCTGTACGACGGGTCTCCACTCCCGCAAGTCACTCCAGCCATGCTTATGGTCGAGCATTTGGAGATTTTGGAGCGACAGTTCAAAAACACCTATGATGCTGCTGCCAGAGAAGCCATGGGCGACACCTCCGATCTGGCAAGTGATGCGGGGACTCCGGGACTCGAGCAGATTTCTCTGCAAAGACTCAAGACGACCGACGGACTGTACTTTTCCGCCAGTATTGTGCTGAGCAACTGTATCTTTGACCGAATGGACAGACTCATGTTCCAGGTCAAGACACTGGTGGGTGAGCAGTTTGTGAACGCCGACTATTATCGCGACGAGGAGGTCGTTTAGCGGCGCACTTTGACTAAAATATTTATTGATAGAGAATACATGTGTTAATAGAGTGTATACGGGGTGGCTGTCCATTTGGGCAGTCATTTTAGAACGGGCTTTAAGCAAATGACCGGGACTAGAAAAGAGCCTTCCATAGCCGAAGTCTTGTGTCAGTTTGCCGATCACAATTCTCTCGCTAACCGTTACCGTCCTAAACCACCCGAGGCAACCCCCTGCTGATGCGATTGATAAGTTTTTTCGTTTGTTCACTCTCCTGATGCCAAGCTCGTCGAGAGTTCGGCGGCTAGCTGCTTCGTAAAGAGGCCGAGGTTTGTCGGTTGAAAGGACCAGGGTGCTTACGGAGCAGAGTACCCGGAACTTTACGAGTTATAACAGCTCACAATTCATTGATTTCAGAGATCAAGATCAGTTTGAGCAAATGATCCCACAGTATCGCTGCCATCTGAATTATCAGATCAACCCTCTCTCGGAAGCACGGCACTTTAGGTGCAGTTGCTAGCGCGTATATTGGTTGCGTGAGCACCTTGGCACCCTTGATCTTGGCGCATGGCTGGTTCTTGGCGCGGGTGAAAGTGACCTAACATTGTGATACGATAACGGATCGGATGGAGAACAGCACAGTGCTGTGTACAGTAGCCAAGTGCACTGACCTCGCTCAAAGCACAGTTCACAAAGGTACCCATTCAACAGGTCTGAAAAGTTCTCGTTCAACAGTTCACAAAAGTACTCGATTTCAACACACCCTCGACAACGGCCCGAAAGAGTGCATCTGGGGTCACCTATTTTGAAAACTTTGGTTCATTCGCTTGAAACAATGAGAATGCACGAGCTCCTGCAAAGAGAAAACTATAAGCGATCTGATAATATCAGGCGGAATTGAGTGGTCGTGTAACAAAGTATAAAGGGCTGACTTTGATGTAAGTTTTTGAGAACATTAATAGGACTATAGGCGGAACCGCGGGACACTAAAGCTGATCTCTGGAGACAGCTCTGGAGGTAGTGGTGGTTCTACAAAAAGCACACCTTTTGCTCTCTCTGTTCTGAACGTTATACGTCCAATCGGGAGCTTAACTTTACGCGAGATTCAGGAGAGACGATGAGATTGATTAGATGGTGGGAAGGAGGTGTATTTCTGTAGATCTATTTGCTTTAGTAACGTCGCAGGGGCTCGCTAAATCGATTCAATTTTCCCCCGTAAACTTCCGACCTCATTTGACCAGTTCACCACCCTTCTGGTGATCCGTCTGAACTACGGAACATCAATGCATAATGAAAACTTTACTTTGCCCGAAACCAAATTAACCGAATCATGATGGATTAGATAAGAGGTCTGAGTCGCTGCAATGGTCGGATTCATCTCGAAATCTCTTTGATCAATGTGGGCGGAAATCAAACACGCGCTGTACGCGCCCAAACCCGAGCCGGGAAGCTCTCCTGAAGTCGTGGAGAACCCAACCACCTTCCAGAAGATCTTCAATCCGCCCGTCAAAAAGGACGATACACCCATCGATGAAAACGCCGCCCCTAATGGATCTCAGGAAATGGCCAAAATTACCAGTCTATGGAACAGACATGACCTGTGGATGGCCTGGGGATCCATGTTGCTGATTGCCGTGGCTCTGGCGCTGCAGGGTAGAACCTTCAACGTCTATTCCACTTTCGCTACTTCGGAGTTTGAAGAGCTGTCGCTTCTCTCGTCGCTGGCAGTCACCCAGGCAGTCATTAATGTGGCTGCCACAACCGTATTTGCCAAGCTAGCCGACGTTCTGGGTCGATTCGAGTCCTTCTTGCTCTCGGTGGTGTTCTTCACCATTGGCTTCATCATGTTGGCCGTCTCGCCCAACATTGGCACTTACTTTGCTGCTCACATCTTCTACGTCTCGGGCTCGCAGGGTATCACCTTTTTGCAACAGGTTTTTGCCGCAGATACTTCGTCTCTTCGAAACCGACTCTTTTTCGTCGTCCTGCCCAACGTGTGCTACATCTTTGTACCCTGGTGTGCGGCTCCTATCACCAACGCTATCATCAAACACTCCAGCTGGAGATGGGGCTACGGAATGTGGTGTATTATTGTTCCTGTGGTGTCTATCCCCGTGCTGACCATTCTATTCCGGCTCAAGATGAAGGCCAAGGCTCTCAACATGGCTGGAGGAAAGGCCCTACAGGTCACAGACGCCAAAGAGACCCTCAGACAGTTTGATTTCATCGGCCTGACGCTTCTGACAGCTGGACTGGCCCTTTTGTTTTTGGCTGTCACTCTCGTCAAGACCTCGAGATCTTGGACTGAACCTCATGTTCTGGTGATGGTCATTTTGGGCCCCATTCTATTGGTCCTGTTCCCCATTTGGGAAAAGTTCCCCAAATACCCCTTCCTGCCCATGAAGAACATGAAGAACCGAACCCTCATCACTGGCTGCGTGTTTGCCGGCATCCACGCTATGGCTACATCTCTGTACAACCCTTACTACATGCCCTGGCTGCTGGTCTGCAAGGGTCTGTCGGTTACTGCTGCCACCAACGCCTCAGCTACTCTCTCAGTCTCCTACATTGTCACCACCGTCATTGCCGCCTTCATCATCAGATACACCCGAAGAGTTAAGCCCTGTATTGTGGCTGGCTCCTGTATCTACACTCTTGGTCTGGGACTCACCTACCACTATCGACAGCCCGACGTGCCTCTGGCCAAGTTCATTGTCACCCAGGCCGTCGAGGGAGTTGGAAACGGACTGCTTCAATCTCCTGCTCTTGTTCTGACCCAGTCCTCCATGCCTAAACATCTGGTCATCTCAGCTACGGCCATCTACTACACAATCAACTCCATTGGCCGCGTGGTTGGAGACGCCATTTCGGGCTCTCTATACCGACAGCAGTATCCCAAGCGTCTGGCCGAGTTTGCACCCTTCATGGACGAAGCCACTGTTCAGCGAATGGTCAACGATGTCAAGGCGCCTCTCAAGTTTGCCTGGGGTTCTCAAGAACGAGTTGCCGTTATTGAGGCCTTCAACCACGTGTACAGAAAGATGCTGTACGGACCCATGATCATTGCCGCCGTGGGTATTCTCATTGCCCTCACTTTCCCAAACATCAACATGAGCGAGATGGACAACGGTTTTGTGGTCGAAGAGACCGAGGAAGATATGCCTGCTACCGCTGCCGTCAGCGAAAAGCGACAGCAGCAGCCCAACGAGTCCTCCGAGTCGGAATCCGAGAAGAAACGGCCAGAGATTGAGACTTCTAATACTGTGTCTTCTGGACGGCGATCAGGTGATCTTTCAGTTGAGGAGCATGAACGAAGAGTTTGAAGGACAAGGGACTTTATAATGACTTTATGACCAATACAACCACGAGGCTGTAGATCGAACAGATAGCAGTATTGATGCGCAAAGGACTGTGTCGAGTGCTTGAAAGTTCCCGATTTGGCTAGACCGTAAATATCTCGCGCAGGGACACGTGTTTTGAAAGCATCGTGCCACTAATGTACTTGACGCATAGTGCAGAGCCTCTCGCGCTAAAGATGCAAAATATTAGACTAACCACAGTCATTCGTATCTGTCTGCTGGTATAACCGTATCAATTTTTGTAGACGACCCCCAAGCAAATCGCTCAGTGCCTTGTTCGGATGGGTCTAAATCGTTTCTTCTACAGTCGATGAGACTGATGTAAGGGATCAACTATTACTAATAATAGCATCAAGTACGCAGGAGAGCGGTCGCACAACCCTTCAAATTGTTAAACAAATTGTTGAACAAAGATATTGTACAAGCCAGACCCGAATTGCGGCGGAACTGGATGAATGTATTATGCAGAAAAAAAACATGGCAGTGGCGACGAAATAAACGAGTACCGTCTTGTTGGCCTCATTCATCAGTTCACTTTAGACCAAAGGCAGTTCCATAAAAGCGCCACCAAAGCTATTTGTAGCACTAAGAGTGACCCCTTTTGGACACAGCCACCAGTACAGTAGACTTAGAGTGATGTTTGTTCTCGGGCTGAAGGCGGAAGGCCCTGTTGTGACTGTCTGAATTGTCAAATCAGGTTTTTCTCAAGGAGGCTGGCGTTACAACAGCGAAACAGTTTTTTTTTGATGATTCCAACTTTTGGTTATTCTTGAATTCTCACAAGCCAGTCCTGTGCCAGTATATACAGCGAAAGCAACGTGCACAAGCACCTTCCACGGACTCCTAAAGGGTCTCCTCAGCCAAAAATAGCACTCGTATATTTCTCCTTAGCTCCTGAAATTGATTGCGGCTCTTAACTACTGCAGAAACAAGTCGTGTAGGATCGCACAAAGTTGAAGTACAACCACCACCAGAACCGCGGAAACAACTCCAACATGAGATGTACCATACCTCAAAGGGTCTGAGACACATCTCGGAAGTATGATGTATGCTCAAGTTGTTCAATAACCTGATAGCCGTGCATATTCTACTTATCTCTTAGATGGCTAACAGGAAAACGTCCATTTCGGGAAACGTATTAGTACATTCTTGTGATCACAGGATGTCTAGAATCGGTCTAGCAGGTACAGAGAAGAGGCATTTTGGACGACGCTGCTTCCCGATTGGGTCTGATGTCTTCCGCCTCTCCTTAGTACTGGTCTGTAGGTAGTATACTGGCTGGATCGTAATGACGCCCAAAGGGGTAATTTTCTGCATAACTGTATTCCTTTTCATAATACTTGAACTCGTCACGTGTATTGAAAGAGTGCCTTTTCTTACTGAGTCTGACCAAGCTGAGTGGCATAAGTGAACTCAAGACATCATATCGAAGTATACTCTTTTGATCCAATCAGCAAGACATTTCAATCTGATGCAAAACCAAGTCCGCCGAGTCGTGTTTAGAACGCCCAGCGCCGTATACCAATAACTAAAGCGGCTTTGAGCAAAAGGAGCTAAACACCGAGAGCAATTATCAGATCTGCGTAGATGTAAATTAAAATAGGAGGCGGGGTGTGTTTATTCAAGTCGTTCATGACAATGGCCTCTTACATCAAAGTCTCAGAGTCGCGTACTGTTGATCATCGCAGTCAATCGCCATCAGCCTTACAAATAACAGCGGGAACTGGGCTGCCGTGCGGTTAGACTGGCTGTAAATAATGGGCATGTTTTATTTTCTGGACTATCGCGCGTGTAGGTCTCTAGAACTCGACTTGGCTCTGTTAGGATGTTTGAATGTTTGGTGGACTAACCAGAAATGTAGACCTAACTGAAGAAGTAAACGTCATTTTAATGGCTTGTGGACAGGGACCCCTCTTGACACTTTTTGATACTTGTTTTCCCAGTACACAGCGGCTCAATGATACAATAACCACGACCTCATGCAAGCAATAGCTCCGGTCACAATCTCAACAATCTCAGTTTATGTCCTGTCCTGTACGTTCAATGCCCGAAACGCGTGGAAAATGACATTCTCACCGTGTTATGCATTAGTCCTGTAGGCTGGCAAGGGTGTCACTCAGTAGTCTCTTGAGATGGGCTACTTGATGCGCTAATCCGTGAAATGACTTTCATTTACTTGAGGCCCGTCAAAAGACGACAGCGGTCAAGATGAGACAAGAGTGGGGGTAGAATCATCAACGGGGAAGCATCATAAACCCTCTGTTATACATTCGCTTGTCCCTCTCGTAACTATAGCCCGACCCCTTAACACACTAAATCAACACGCACTAAACTAGTGTGCTATGACGCTTCCTCACCCCCCACGTTTCCACCTAACTAGACCTACATGAGAATTAGTTCGGTGCTCTCCTGGTATTTTCTGGTAAAAACTACGAGAAAACTAGCCGCCTAGTCTTTTCAAGCTGTACATTCCTGAGGCAGGAAATGCACTTCCTAGTTAGAGCCGTCTACCGAGGTACTTTGCACACAGCTAGCGCAATCCCGCGTATTATATAAAACATCCTGGATGTCCATCAAGACCTCCGAGATACATCCGCGCAACAACACCCAGCCTCAACCATGAAGTTCTCTCTTGTTGCTATCGCTGCTTTTGCGAGTCTCGTTGCTGCCGCCTACCAGCGTGGCGCCAACTATCTGCCCGACATCAACCCCCACGCCAACCTCAAGACAGCCCTCAAGGCCCCCGCCACTAAGAAGGCTGCGTACAAGAGCATTTTCGATACCCTCAAGCCAGCACTTGCCGACTTGCTTACCCAGGCAGGCTCCACCGAAGGTATCAACACTGTTTCCTACACTCTCTACGGTATTGCCGCCCAGCATCTCGATACCGGCCTTAACCTGCAACAACAGTTTGCCGCCGAGCACAATATCGCCGACTGGACCACCGCTGTTGACCTCACCACCCCTGCCGGCATCCAGCAGGGTTTCCGATGGTTGCTCATGAGCCCCTTGGACGGCTCTGTCCCTCTGACAGCCACAAGCGACGACATTGCCAACGCGCTGTACTCGCTCATGGACATGTACATTGCCCAGGAAAGTGCCAAGGATAAGGAGGCCGCCGCCCCCGGTAGCATCATTCGATCCTACACTCCCGGAGAGCCCGCCCCTGGAACCTTTGGTATCACTCAGGCTCTCCCTCTCATCCAGAGTGCTCTGGACAAATACAACATTCAGATCGAGGCTGCCAACAAGGCTCAGCAGCAGGCTCTGGATGATCTCAAGACCCAGACCACCGCTTCCCAGGACGCCGCTGCCAAGGACGCCGCCGATCTTAGCTCCAAGATCACCGATCAGGCCACCGATGTCAGCTCCCTCAAGGACCAGATTGCTTCTCTGCAGTCCAACCTTGCGACCTCCAGCGACGGTGTCACCTCCTCTTTCAACGACATAAACAGCAAGATTGTCGATCTGGCCCAGAAGCAGGAGGATGCTGCCAAGGACGCTGCCGCCGCTGCCGCCAAGGCCCAGGCTGACCAGGCCGCAACCTTCCAGTCAATCTCTGATACCCTTGCCGCCCAGGCCGAGGAGATTCGACAGCTCGTCGAGCTTGTCAACTCTCAGCAGGATCTTGGACCTCCTGTCGGACTTGGTCCCATTGCCGGCCTGGCCCCTAGACCTAGACCCCCTGTGGCCCCTGTGGCCCCTGTGGACCCTGAGAGCGCCGACACTCCCAAGGATGAGGACACTAAGGCTTCTGTCGCTCCTGATGCCGCCGGCATCCCCAAGATTCCTACCACCCCTGAGACTCCTGGCACTCCTAATGCTGGTACTCCTGAAGCAGCTGGCACTCCCGAGAATCCTACCACCCCTGAGACCCCTGGCACTCCTAACGCTGATACTCCTGAAGCAGCTGGCACTCCTGGGTCTCCTTCCACCGCTGAGACCTCCAACGATGAGGATTCCAAGGTTCCTGTCTCCCCCGAGACTCCTGAGCAAGATCGTCCCATCGTTCCTGCTGCCGCCGAAACCTCTCCTGCTGTTGCTGAGACCTCTCCTGCTGTTGCCGAGACCTCTCCTGCTGTTGCTGAGACCTCTCCTGCTGTTGCTGAGACCTCTCCTGCTGTTGCTGAGACTTCTCCTGCTGTTGCTGAGACTTCTCCTGCTGTTGCTGAGACTTCTCCTGCTGTTGCTGAGACCTCTCCTGCTGTTGCCGAGACCTCTCCTGCTGTTGCCGAGACCTCTCCTGCTGCCGTTGAAACATCTCCTGCTGCCGCCGAGACCTCTCCTGTTGTTGCTGAGACCTCACCTGCTGCTGCCGAGACTTCCGCCCCTGCTGCCGTGGATACCTCCGCTCCTGCTCCTGCCACTGCTGTGGTGTCTTCTGGTGCTGCCTCCGCCTCCGCCGATGCTTCATCCCCCGCTGCTCCCGCTGAGGCCTCCTCCGCTGCTGCCAACGACTCTGGATCGTCCGCCTCCACCTCCAACACCGACTCCAACTCCAGCTCTATCTCTGGCTCCATCTCTGAGTCGCACGCTAAAGTCGACGTCGACGTCAACGCCAACGTCAACGCCGACGTCAACGTCATTGTTGGAGGCAAGCCTGTCCATGTCTCCACCGACAACCTTGGTCGACCCGTCCTCGCCAACGGAACCGTCATCACCGGCCCATTTTCCAACGCCACAAACCCCGACGGCTCCTATGTGACCATCTACGTCACCGACTGCCCCGTCACCACCACCAACGCTGCCGGAGCCAGAGTGGTCGCCCACGTCAAGTCCACCGTCACCTCCACCGTGTGCCCCAAGTGCACCAAGACCCCTGCTGCCGCTGCTGCCGAGAAGACTCACGACGTCAAGGCCGCCAAGCCCACCCCCGTCAAGGAGGAGCAGGGAGACATTGTCACTGTCTTTGTGACCGACTGCCCCGTCACCACCGTTGACGCTGCCGGCTCTACTGTTGTCTCTCACTCCCAGTCCACCGTCACTTCTACCGTCTGCACCAAGTGCGTCAAGAAGGCCGCTGAGACCCCCAAGGCTGAGACCCCTAAGGCCGAGACTCCTAAGCAGGCTCCCAAGGAGTCTCCCAAGGAGGCCCCTAAGGCTGAGACCCCCAAGGCTGAGACCCCTAAGGAGTCCCCCAAGGCCACCCCCAAGGCTGAGACCCCCAAGGAGGCCCCCAAGCCCGCTCCCGAGGCTGACCAGACCATCCGACTCACCCAGACTCTGACCCACACCCTCATCGGCGAGCCCACCGCCCCTGCCCAGGCCCCCAAGGAGGCCGTCGTCCCTCCCCAGGCCAACGGAGCCTCCAAGGCCGTTTTTGGAGCCGCCGCTCTGGCTCTCCCCATGATCGCCGCCCTTCTTTAAGTCTAGTTTAGACGTAATTAATTAATGTTATCCGTGTTTTCCGCACTCGTAATTGTCACAGCTGCCATGCCACAAGCTCAAAAAATAGCGTACAGATGTGTCCGGTAACTCTTTACAACTACCATGTTGTGAATACCCTTCCTGAGTCGTCATCTGATTCGAGTGTCACAAACAGGCTCCGCCTAGTAATTGATACTGCCGGCTGATGTCACATCGTCACGTTGTCATGTCGAGTCACCGCATTATATCTCTTATGTTGAGTCGATAAAGGTGTTGTGGGTTGGTTCAATAAGAAACGCAGTTGGGCGGTGGCATTTGGTGTTGTGCAGCTCTCCTGCATGATTGCCACTATCAAAACTGTAAATAAAAAGCACGCTCCTCGAATTGTAGAGACCTGGACTATAAACCTGGGCTATAAACCCCCTTATATTATTTATACACGATCTATGGCCTAAACACCACCATCTATCTATTGCCTAAAAAAACCTTCTCTCTCGGGCATACTTATCTGCCATGTTGTTTCCATACGAACTTCCATGGGCTTGAACCTTGCACATCTTGACTTTACCAGCACAGGGGGAGCTTCCCATCAGTTTCAGAATAGCCTTGATCAGATCCTGGTTAGCGACTACCTCGCCGTTTGCAGTCTTCCAGCCATTCAGCTCCCACGCCTTGTACCACTCTGCCAGACAGTTGAGACTATACTCAGAGTCTGTGTGGATGGCGTACTTGTCTCCAGAGTTCCTCTCAGCAATGACAGTCAAGGCAGCCTTGATGGCAGCCAGCTCTGCTCTCTGACTGGTTTCACCAACATCTCCAAACTGCTCTGCAACATTGTCGGGGTTGTTCTCGCCAAAGTAGACGCCAATTCCAGCCGTGCCTCCCAGTAGAGATCCATCGGTGTAAACGTCGTAAACCTCCTCTCCATCTTGTCCCACGCTCTTCAGGTCTTCCCGAAACCGCTCAACAACAGGCAAGTGAGGGTTATCATACCGAGAGCTCATCTTGGCCTCTTTCAAACAAGTGAATCCCTCACAGCCTGCCCCCGTGTATTTCTGCCACGACCGCTTGTCGTCAAAAATCAGGTTGTGGTGCAAGTAAAACATGCCTCCCTTGCATCCACACTCGATTGCATGCTGGTCGACGTAGTCGTCTTCCTCTTCAGAATCGCTGTCGTAAGAATAGATCGGTTTTCGTAGGTACTCTTTGGCATCTTCCTCCTTGTCAAACCCCTTCCATTCTCCTCGTGGCCAGTATCCGGCAATTTGTTCCCGCACCTCGTCTTGGTAGGTGTAAATTCCGGGCAAATGCCCTGCTCTCACAGCGTAGTACTTCATGTTGGTAGTAAAGTGATAAAAGCGTTGGTTCGAGTTGATCTACTTGTACTAATTAGTACAGGATTTGCACACGTGGGATGGAACTTCAACTTGCATGTTACATGCAGAAAATCCCCAATGGGGAAAATCATAAATAAGAGCTTTTAAAGTTGATACTGTCTTGTGGGGGCATAAAAAAATTGGATGCTGTTTACTCAATTAGTTGTGCCCGTATCAGACATTGCCCCTGAGAAGACAGTAGATCTACAGCAAATGCTACTTTACTCTAAATGTTGCGATGTGCACGCTGCCTTCGTTGATTTACATTTGCTCTTTTATTGAACTACATCCTGCGGACCTGCCCTTCTGCTGTGACAATAGATAGTACAAGTATTGTTCAGGGGAAAGAATTATTATTTGCAAGTCCTGAATTGTATAATAGCACCACGCATCGCCCGTCTGCTCTTTCACGGGATCGGCTGATTGGTTCGTTCCTCCAATAACATGTATTACCTACAGGACCACACCTACTTGTAAATACCTGCGACAGCCAGTCGATCAGCTTCATTGTTGCCCTCGCAGTCACTGTGAGCAGCCACCTTCTCGATTCCGAGCACACCGTCGCAGGATCTTCTCCTCTTGATCTCTAGAATGGACTTGATCAGGTCTTGGTTGGCCACGGGCAACCCCTTGGCGGTGGTCCATCCATAACGTTCCCAGTCGTCCACCCAAACGGTGAGGCAGTTCCGAGCATAGTCCGAGTCTGTGTAGATCAAATAGAGGGCACCGTCATCAAGATCATCTATCTTGCGATATGCCTCTTTAATGGCTGCAAGTTCCGCTCTCTGATTTGTCTGAAGACGCCCCTCAAGTCGCTTGGAAATGTTCCACGGGTTGTTGGCTCCAAAGTACACACCAATCCCGGCACCTGCTCCAATTAGGCCATTTCTGGAACATGCTCCATCTGTGTACACTTGGTAGACAGTACGGCCCTTGGTGTTCGTATAGCACAAGTCTTCCCGGAGCCTCTCCACGGGGTGGTCGCCATTCGACCGAATAAAATGTCTTGCAGCATTCAACGTCTGGAACTCATCACAATATCTTCCATCGGAGTGATCCCGGGCTACTTGCCTATTGTTGAAGATCAGGTTTTCGACCACATAGAATGTTTTTCTCTTGACGTTCCCATTGAGGTAATCTTCAGCCTCCTCATAATCGTAGAACCCCTTCCATTCTGCTCCCGAAAACCCTCTTACCTCGTATTCAGCATCTTCGATATGCTTGAAAATGCCTGTTTTGTAACCCACTCTCACCGCGTAGAAGTTTTTCATCTTGTCATGCTCATTTTAAAAAAATATCGTGTGGCAAATGTCATGACTTCATGGAGGTTTAGGGTTCTCCTCCATCCAATGGAGAATTAGAGTCTGATGTTGGAACATTACGCTTTCGTTGGAGGTTCGACTCCTGCATGTGACATGTTTGATTGCCGTTTCTAATTGTGAATGGAACAGTAGCTATTAGTCTTTGGTGGATTGACTGTGCTCTGGTTTCTCTTCGATCGCAGTACCCTCACTCTCTTTAGTGAGCTTCTCGGCTTTCGGAAACGTCCAGACATGAAGCTCGTCTTCCAGTATACCTGCAACCCAGAACCTACCATCATAAGGAAGCTCATAGGTCAGCTGTTTTCTGGCATCCACCAGTCGTCGACTCTCTGTCGTGAAATGAATCCGATATCCCTTCATTGAAATGTATGAGTCGTACTCGTCCACATCTCGAAACACGGTCGTATGTCTCCAATCATCTGCAATGTCTTTCTCGGTGAAAACCAGATCGTCAACCGAACTGTAGCAGACAATAAGTGAAGATCCCTCCAGCCACATGTCTACCCCTCTATGTTGGACGGTGGTCAGACCCGAGTCCCTGCCAAAATCGGATATAGTTCCTGTTTCCATGTCCAGCAGCCGTACGTGTGTTGGCTGCGGTCCGAGATCGTACGGCGTGTCCAGCAAAAACACGTGCTCCGAAGTGAAGATCGCTTCGATTTTGAACTCATGCTGTCCACGTTCACTCAAGGGTACTTTGACCACGTAATCTGGAGGACCAATACTTTGTTTCTCCCGTTCTTCGTGGCAATGATGCTTGACGACAAAGTAGCAGTTATCGGTCACGTAAAAGACGTAGAGCCAATCTCCAATGATTGACCTCTTGACGGGGTTTTCGAAGAAGTCGCCCAAGACGACCGAGTACTGCCAGTTCCGGTTGTTGCTTCGCTTGGTCTCAGTCAATGTCAACCCTTTGTCCGAGCTGTTGTAGTGACCCTCGTTCATGTCTGGTAAAGTGGCAAAACGCTTGCCACTGTGAACATCAAACAGGTCTTCCCCGTCCTTTATTCTCGAGCCCTGTATCAGCTGAACATGTTGAGGCACTAGTTCGTCGGTGTGGATGTTTTCTTTGGGCAGCTCTGCCAGCGACAATTCGCTATCGCCGCATTTGTGTTCGGTCATTTTCCGGCGCTGCTGAGGGATTCGCAACGCTTCCCTGGACCAGCAGTCCTTGATCCATGGCCAGTTCTTTGCCACCAATCGTTTGAATTCAGCTTTGGCGATGACCCGGAGTGCCTGACTAGTGTGGCTGAGTTGGACGAGAGTTTCAATGTCGGAGTAGTGGCATATCTGCGTGAACAGCTCGTTCGGGAGGGTCATGTTGTAGGTCGCGACCTATGAATGTGACAGGTGCAATGACAAGATAAGAGCTGTGACAGGGCAGGCAATTCGGAGAGGATAAGATGTTTGGTGGGGCACGTGCAAATTGTCTTAGAAGACTCGCGTCGTCGAGGCTGTCTTCACTGTGGTTTGTTTGTAATGAGACAATTCTCGATCCTTCGTCATTAGCATTTTGTACTAAACTGTACTAAACGTCGATATCGCAGGTTCAATTCTTCAATTCAACTACGATACTGTAGAGTTTCCGAATCTCGCAAAAAGGTTCTCGACATGCCAATTGAGTTTGTAGGTGCATTCACCATGTTCGATAGGAGTTTCTCTTGACCACAACAAAAGAGAACACCACAACACCACAAGACGACGGACGGCCCTAGTGTTGCAGCCACGACAATGACACCGTCGCAATCAATCCGAAAACTTCAACAGAAGGTGACTGAGCTCGAGAGGAGGCCGTGCACAACCGACGAGCTGCTGTCACAGACGAAAGACAATGTCCTCCTCAGCTTCACTTCAGCCTGGGACGCGCCTGGCCTACCTTTGCGAGCGACTTTGAAACAGTGCCAGGAAACCGTTCGGAAGCTGCATGGTGCAGCAGATGGCGTGAAATTCAAGCTTGAGGACGCAATCAAACCAATTCGGGAAGCTTTCAAGGTGGATCTCATTCGCTACAATGCTTTGGGAAACACGATGGCTGAGATAGCTACCAAGCTGGCTGAGATTTCTGCTATCGACGAATCTAATCGGGAAGATTTGCAGTCTCTTCCTTTCTTCAATCGGTACGGAGACACTGTAACCATCTCTGACTTGAGAGCCGGGCAAAAGGAAGCTGTTGAAGAGAACGAACGAAAGAGGAAAGGATTGGTGAGCAGATTCCAGTCGTTCGATCTTCAGGAGGAGATATCACTCACGCTGCAGGAGCATATTGCACAAGTGCTCGCGGGCCAATCCCAGGAACTCCAACAGCAAATTCTGCAGAACACTGACGCTCATAGATCTTTGGATAGTGCCGGCCAGACTCGCCCACCTCGTCCTAAATTAAGCAAGAAGCCACCATTCGCCAAAAAGGACGACATCCCGCTGGAAGTGGCCGGGCTCATCTTCAGTCATTGTGAACTGGAGTCGATTGTGCAGCTGCGACAAGCCAGTTCATACTGGTACTCGGCTTTCCAGTCACTCGACGGCGTTCTCAAAACGAAGGTCCTGAGCCGCAACCCTTGGATGGAGCCTGGAGAGAATGGCACGGAGCTGGAAACATGGGGAGACTGTGTTTTGGCGTTTGTGGGCCGATTGAACAGCGGCAAGTGGCAGGCTGTGCAGACCGTGGATGACATTAAGCTGTCTCCAGTCGGGGTTAAAACGGCTACGAGTGTCATCCTGGCAACCGATACTGAAAAGGCACTGGGAAGTGGATTCAAGTGTCTCAGGGAACCGACCACAGTGAAGTTGATAGATAACTACGACCTGGAATTGAACATTCTCATGGCTTGCAAGACTGAAGGAGTGGACTTGTCTAAACAAACATTGTTTGTGGAGAGTGACAAGATTGTGGTAATGTTCGCCGACCCACGAATCCCCCAAATCAAGCTTCCACCCCCCAGCTTCTTTGGCCTCCCTGCTAGTGTTGCCGAAAGCTCTCTTTCAGTGTCTGTTGGTGATCAACATATTGTTGCAACCTTTTCAGGGCCCGAAGAAATCGTCTACGTTATGCCTCGTGAAGCCCCCTACTATTATTATGGGCAGGGATTCAAGTACACGGCTGACATGGGTCGTGATGTGACGAATTACATTCTTCCTTCAGCACATGCTCTTCGTTTAAGCAACGAAGAACCGGACACAAAGGGTACTTTCTTTCTCTCAGACATGCCCCACAAACGCCTTGTTAGCCTCTATGAGGCTGACTCCCAGTCTACTCCTGTGGCGGTCTATGATGGACTGCTTTGGGTCGCTCTCCATCGTCGTTCTCAACCGATGTCTCTCGTTCCTGTTTTGATTGATCTGAAGGGTGCTGCTGAGGAAGCCGATGGTACCATTGTCCTGTCAAAGGTGTACTGGCGCGAGTCTCGCGTGATTAGTGGTCTCAAGGGTCGTCGTCAAATCACTGGAACTGCGAAATCGAAAAATACTCACAGGTATGTGTCGTTATGTCGTGACTCCGAGGAGGTGGACATTGTTGACTTGGCTACAGGTACCGTGACACTTGTTGCTGGTGCCGGAGAAGTTTTCCCTGGATTCACCGACGGCAGGTTTGAGGCATGGCAGTACACTGATAAGACTTTCGGTCGGTTCAGACGGGTCTTCAAACGATTCAGAAGACGAACCCCAGGTCTGTGGCAGTATGGCTTGAGCAATCTCTTGACGCAAGACGACACTGAGTGGGGATACAATAGGGCGGGCGAGTGGGTTGCCCTAACTGAAAAGGAATTGGACTATGAAGACGAGCACGAGGAGCAGGACGTGGAGGTTGCAGAGGTGGTTGAAGAAGATGAAGAAGACGAAGACGAAGAAGAAGGGGAAGAAGAGGAGGTCGTGTGGGGTACCAATCGGTGGGGCAAGTGGGGAATCATCAGCTATGAAGAGTTGCATTATGGGGAGGACGATGAGGAACAGGAGGAAGATGGGTGGGAATAGCTTTACAAGTACGCTCTACAGTTCTGCGGTTGTTTAATGTGAATTGATACATAAGTGGCTGGTGCTGATGCACCTAATTATCATCATAATAATGTCTCTCAGCAGCTTCGCGAGCCAGCTCGTCAGCCCCATTGTTTCCCTCGCAATCGCTATGGGCCTTTACCTTCTGAATACCAATGACTTTGCGGCAGCCCTTGTCGTGCATGAGATCCAAAATCTCCTGGATCTTGTCCCGATTAGCCACAGGATCGCCCTTGGAGTTTCTCCATCCGTTGCTGTCCCACTTCTCCCACCATTTTGTAACACATTTGATGGCGTAATCGGAGTCCGAGTAGATTTCGTAATAGTGTCCGTCGTCCCACTTCTTGATGATCTGGTAAGCTTCTTTGATAGCCTGAAGCTCGGCTCTCTGGTTGGTTTGAAGTCTGCCACGCAGTGTAATAGACCGGTTTTCGGGATTGTTGGCTCCAAAATAAACGCCATATCCAGCTTTGGCGTCTGGCTGGCCGTTTCGAATGCAGGCTCCATCAGTGTACACTTCATAGATTGTGTCTCCTTCGTGGTCAACATAATTTAGATCTTCACGCAGACGTTCGTCATAGTCGTGGTGGTGGTAGAGGACCTCGTCTTGTGCAGCTTCCAGACTGTTAAACTCCTCACAGTACTGTCCGTCAGAATACCGCTGGGCGTATTCAAGGTCGTCGAAAATCATGTCGTCCCACACATAGTAGACTTTGCGGTTGGCATATTCGTCCATATACTCTTCGGCGTCGTTGTAGTTATTGAAGCCTTTCCATTCTGCGTTCGAGTATCCTCGAATCTGATCCTTGGCTTCATCCAGGTAGTCGTAGATGCCGGTGGTGTAGCCCACTCTCACGGCGTAGTAGTTTTTCATTGCAAAGTGTCCAAAATTGGTATCGATCGAACCGCAGCTTTCTCCTCCGTCGCCCGCGTGACTGTTGCCAATGAAGGAATTTGGTGTCAAGACCGCCGTTTGTGTTTTTGTGGGGTAGGTCCCCAGACGGACATGAGTTCGATTCTCAGTTGGGGGGATTTTTACAACCCAGCAGATATGAGTGGATGGGGCAAAAAAAGTAACAGTGTGATAGTTTCAGCTGGAAGAAAACGTATGGTAATTCTCTGCTGTTCGATACTACTCCTTTTCCTTCTTGGATCGTCTCAGACAACCAAACAATATCAAGGTCTCATGTGTCACATTTGACAGCACCAACTTGACACCAACTTGACACCAAACCAACTAAAGTTGGAAACCTCACAACTTTGCGTTCTTCATCGTCCAAGGTTCTCGCAAGGTCGCCTTTTCTTCTTCTCTCTGATTACCAGGTTGTTCTTCTGTACAGCTTATCGCATGCCCTTCTTCGTCTTATCACACACCAGATGGCTGCAATCTCAATGCGGCTAGAGCCAAAATAGCAGGTTCATGCAGTACATTTGTCTCATTGTGAAGCAATAATCCACGTCATCACCATCAACACTCACTACAATGCCCCTATCGCGGAAATTTGAGCTCGACCCAGAACAGATTGCGCAGTCCAAAAAACTCAACAATGTGCTCCATGGCGACGAGTACGACAAGATGATCTCGTCCATGGGATACCAGGACTCGGGGCCAGAGCTGATCCAGGGACGACACAAGATCCGAGTGGCCCAAAAGAAGTACAATGACTACTTCCCGGAAGACGCGACAGCCGAGGAACTGGCGGAGGCTCGAGCGGCAATGCTGGCTAAGATGCTGGGCAGAGTGGCCAAGGATGCATACATTGAACCGCCGGTGTATTTCGACTACGGAAGCAACATGTCTATCGGCGAGCGGTTCTACTCGAATTACAACTGCACGTTCCTGGACTGCGCGCTCATTACGATTGGCGACCGGGTGCTGCTGGGACCCAATGTCAACCTCATCACCGCAACCCACGATGTTGACGTGCAGTCCAGACGGGATCACGTGGAGTTTGCTGCTCCCATCACCGTGGGAGATGACTGCTGGCTGGGCTCAGGCGTTCAGGTCATGCCCGGAGTCACCATTGGCAAGGGATGCACCATTGGAGCCAACTCGGTGGTCACCAGAGACATCCCCGCTTACTCCGTGGCGGTGGGAGCTCCTGCAAAGGTGATCAAGACCTTGGAGGATCCTGACGCAGAGAAATGATGGGCCGCAGTGTACTAGCCGATGGCGAACACTGCATTTGATCGCCTTGGCTTAGTTGCAAACGGTTGTGGTGCTCGCAGAAGAGACGTGGCAGACTCCAAGGCCGAGATGCGATACTTGCTTGGGCAATTTGTTTTGCTTCTGTCAACATCTGTGTGGGGCTCGGACTCGTACTTCAGCTTCGTGAGACTACAGAATGTCAATAAGGCTTGGGTGCTAGCTACAGTATAAACCAGTATGGGTATAATGTACAACATTTCTAAGAAATCGTGCTTGTAGAAGAACTCGTAGAAGAACCTGCAGAATTTATTGGACTTGCCGGCTGGCTCAACTTCGTCTCTTGCTCTTTTGCGTCGCTTTGGTTGATCTAAAAAACATGATATTAGGAAGCCCAAACTGGAGAAGTATACAAGTACAAGTATGAAGATTGAGTGGAGAGTTTGGTCTGGACATGTTGATGATCACAGACGTCCTCAGCGATAAACACGACCTGTTTTAAATGAGAGGGCGGTGACATGCTTCGTCGTATTCCCCAGTGTCATCTCACGTCAGTCTGGTCTGGGGTAGGTCTGTTCAAATACAAGTACTTGAACCAGCATCCTGGTACGATTCTACTGAAGGGGACCAGGACCATCGCATCAACTGATGAGACTCAAAAAATCCATTGAAGCCCTTATACCCTTTCGCCTCACGTAATCACTGATATCTTCTTTTTGTCAGTGACCCCTACTCCATGCTCGCACGGCTTTTACACCTATACAGCAACTCTAAAGTGTGGGGTAGTGTTAATAGATGACGGCTATCAACCGTACCCACTGCCCTGCCCCCGCTTTTTCAAGAGCAAAAAGATATTCTCCTTTTGCCCATTTCCACGCACCACCGCCTCTTGCCTTCGGAAAAACATCTTGATGCCTGCATATGGACCTCAACATGGTCATACAAGTGCATGCGTCCAGGGAGCGTTCACGGAGGACGAGCGGAGACAGACAAAGGAGAAGGGGACGTCTCATTGTCGCACACAAAGGCAGCGCTGCGAAAAGCCGACTAAGCAGGCTTGGAGCTATTTCGTGAGGTTCTCCGACTCGGCGTAAGCGGCTAGAAAGAGAAATGGACCGTGGCAATCTCGTGCATCAAATTAGACTGTGAGTAGAGTGTGGAAGGAAAGCAAAAATATGCTGGTGAAAATGGTTAAAAGTGGGTTTTCGCAATTGGAACAGGTCACATGACTAGACTATATCCATCTATTTTATATCAAGACTACTAGGAACCCCGTGCAACACCCCCGATGCCTCCCCGAAAATGTCTTAAAGCCCTTCACATCTCAGCTCGTTGGGCAAACCTTATTTTGCTATCGTGCATAAAATGTGGGGTAGACTGTGCATGGTACTCGTACACAAGACCACTCCTTCCGAGTCCTTATATATAGCTACTCGTACCAGTACAAGTAGTGATTCTACCTTCAATATACACACACACCCAACAACCATGGCAACTACAGAACTACCGTCGACTCAACAAATCATCCACAAGGCGCCCAAAGACGTGGCCCAGCTCTTCTACGGAAATATCTCCGACTTTATGAGACTGGCTCCTTCACAGGGAGACAAGAAGATGTTCATTTCTGCTGAAACCGGAGAGTCCCTTACAACGGCCCAGCAATGGGCCACAGTCGAGCTGTTCGCCTCCAAACTCTACCAGCTGGGCATTGGCCACTCTCTGCGTCCCAACAGCGATGCTCATCTCGGAGACGTGGTCCTACTGTACGTCAAGAACAGCATCTACGTGCCTGCCGCTCACTGGGCTCTTCTCGATCTGGGAGCCACCGTGGCACCCGCCGCTGCTGTCTACAAGGCCCGAGACCTCGTGCACCAGATGCAGCTGGTCAAACCCAAGCTGATTGTGTGCGATGCCAACCTCAAGAGCGAGGCAGAGGAGGCTCTCCAGATCCTGACCAAAGACATCCCCATCGTAACCATGGAGGAGCTTCGACAACCGGTCAAGAGACTCAAGCAACGACAACGATTCCGGCTGTCTCGACCCGAGGCCGCCAAACGAGTAGCAGCTCTCGTCATGTCGTCGGGCACCTCGGGAGGTCTTCCCAAGGCCGTCCGTGTCACCCACCATGTGGTCACCTCCAACTCCCAGTGCTCTTCAATTGTCGCTCCCGATCTCTTCGACGACCCCACCAACGTCATCTCTGCTGTGCTGCCCATGTCCCACATCTATGGCTACTTCAAGTTCCTGTTTGCGTGTTTCTACACCGGCGAGACCTGTGTCGTTCACCAGTCCTTCGACCTCAAGGCCGTCCTGGAGGCCCAGAAGAAATACGGCATCACCTCCTTCTTCATGGTTCCCCCCATCATCATTGCTCTCGCCAAATCGCCCATTGTGGAGGAATACATTCCTTCTCTGCAGAAACTGCGTTTCCTCACCTCCGGTGCAGCTCCCCTGGGAGGAAACGTTATCGAGGACGTCAAGCGACGGCTGGGATCTCATATCGCCGTCACCCAGATGTATGGCATGACCGAGAGCATTCTCTCGACCTGCTTCAACCCCTCCGATTCCGACGTGGCTTCCCGGTCTGTGGGCAAGCTGTGCGGCAACATTGAGGCCCGTATTGTTGGAGGTGATGGCGTGGACCAGCCCGCTTACAACGAGACCGACCCCGACAAGATTGACGCAGCCTTCAAGCGAGGCGACCCTCTTCCCAGTGGAGAGCTGTGGATGCGTGGACCCGCCATCATGGCCGGTTACCATGGCAACTGCCTGGCCAACGAGGAGGCCTTTGTGGACGCCGAGGACGCTGCTTCGGTGCCCCACTACCACCGCAAGTGGTTGCGAACAGGCGACGTTGCTGTCATTGACGTCAAGGGTCGCATTGTTATTGTGGACCGTACAAAGGAAATGATCAAGTCCATGGGCAAGGCCGTGGCGCCCGCGGAGATTGAGGCCTTGCTCCTTTCGCATCCGCAGGTGATGGACTGCGCCGTTATTGGCGTGCACGTGCCTGAAAAGGGCACGGAGGCGGCGCGTGCTTTTCTGGTGCTTCGTGACGCGCAGGCGAGTGTTGCTCGCGACGTGGCGACGTGGCTTGACCAGCAGGTGCCCTCCTACAAGCGTCTACATGGGGGCGTGGTCATTTTCACCAATGAGGTAATTCCTAAAAATGCCTCTGGCAAGATTCTGCGGCGGCTTTTACGTCAGCGAAAGGGAGATGAGGTAGTGTTCCCTGAGCGAGCCAAGCTATAGAAGGCGAGTTGGGTGCGACTTTTGGCCGGTCATCCGTTTTGCCGTGAACTTTGTGCAACGTGCTCGATGGTTTTGGAAATTTCAATAGTCTGACAGTAATAATGGAAAAGAGTGAGGAAGTGGATTTTTCAGTTTGATGCTTTTTTTTTTTTCTCTCTAAACGTGCTCCTGGTGCGTCGAAGAGAGCGTATGTGAAGCACCTCCAAAGCACCAGTGCAGGAGTGTCTTGTAGAGTTTCATGATTAGCGTAACTGCCACTGGTACCCAATACTAAATCCGAATATATCCTCTCACACTACTGGCACTTGTATCTATAGTTTGAAAGGCTAAAGGGTGGAGGGGGGTAGGGAACGATTTGACTCTTGGGTAGGGTGTGTGTTCAACAAGGTGTTCGGGAGGCCGGATTTTGGCTTGTGCACCCCACGTGGGGCGCTAATTGTGGTCAAGGTGTGAGAAATTGGCAAAAAAGCGAGCCTGACGGCCGCCAGCTAACATCTCCTTGTGTGGTGATGAGAAAGGAGGAGAGATGCCAATGCGTCATTTTTCTTGGCGCCGTTGGGACTTTGCGTGATGCCGAGAAAAAGCTGGTGGATAGCTCTCAGGATGGACAGTCAAGGGCAATCGACCCCGATGGATCGGCTGGTGAAATTTTTTCTCAAGGTAATTTCAGTAGTGCAAGGTATTTTTCGTTTTTGCCTCTTTTGCAGAGGGGCCCAAATTCAGCTTCTTGACGATAGCACCAGTTGGGTTTGGCTTCGGTGACTTTGCGTATTTGGACTTTTCGTTTCGTACCAAACCAACTCTCTGCGGTGCGTAGCTTGAGCCTACGTTTGCAACTTCAAAGACTAACGGATACAAGGCTACTGGCAAACTCAGAGCTGTGACGAGAATCGGGGTGTATATAACCTGGGGGCCGGTCGCCTGTGGATCCAGCAGTCAAGCACAACCACTCCAACTCTCCAATGGCCGAAAACAACGTGACCGAGGGTGGAAACGCCGCCTTCCACAACTATGTCAACGACTTTGCTCACATTGAGGACCCCAACGAGCGACGACGACTTGCTCTGGAGAAGATTGACAACGCCAGTTTCGGCTGGGAGCACATCCGAGCCATCACCGTCGCCGGTGTTGGTTTCATGACTGATGCCTACGATATCTTCGCCATTAACCTGGGTATCACCATGCTGGGATACGTCTACTGGGGTCAGACCATCAACGGTCCCGGTAAGCCCCCCACCTCCACCTCCACTCTGCTTAAGGTGTCCACTTCGGTCGGTACCGTCATTGGCCAGTTCGGTTTCGGTATTCTTGCCGATATCGTTGGTCGTAAGCGAATCTACGGTTCCGAGCTCATGCTCATGATCGGAGCCACCATCTCTCAGTGTATGGCCGGCCACTCTGAGGCCATCAACTTCGTCGCCGTCCTTACCTTCTGGCGAATTGTCATGGGTATCGGTATCGGAGGTGACTACCCTCTGTCTTCCATTATCACTTCCGAGTTCGCCACCACCCGATGGCGAGGTGCCATGATGGCTGCTGTCTTCGCCAACCAGGGTTGGGGACAGCTCATGGGCGCCATCGTCTCCATTTGTTGCATGGCTGGATTCAAGAACCAGATCGAGCCCTCTCACAGCGCCAAGGACTGTGGCCACGAGTGCCGAAAGGCCCTGGACATGTCCTGGCGAATTCTTGTCGGATGGGGTTGTGTTCCTGCCATGGCCGCTCTCTACTTCCGACTGACCATTCCCGAGACCCCCCGATACACCTTCGATGTGTCTCGAGACATTGAGAAGGCCCAGAAGGACATTGAAAAGTACACCAGCGGTGACACCAGCGGCGATGGCTCTGACAAGCTCGACGACATTGAGGCTCTCAAGGCCAAGGCTGAGGCTCTTGCTACCCAGCAGGCTTCTTACGCTCCCCCCAAGGCCTCCTTCAAGGATTTCTGCCGACATTTCGGACAGTGGAAGCACGGAAAGATTCTTCTCGGTACCGCCGGCTCTTGGTTCTTCCTGGATATTGCCTTCTACGGTCTTGGTCTTAACAACTCCCAGATTCTTAAGGCTATCCATTTCGATAAGGGAGACAACCTGTACTCTACTCTGATGAAGAACTCCATTGGTAACCTGATTCTGGTCTGTGCCGGAGCTATCCCCGGATACTGGATCTCTGTGGTCACCATTGACACCATTGGCCGAAAGCCCATCCAGATTGGAGGTTTCCTCATTCTGGTCATTCTCTTCTGTATCATTGGTTTCGGATACTACAAGATCCACGATGGAGGTCTGCTTGCATGCTACATTCTGTGTCAGCTCTTTGAAAACTTTGGCCCCAACACCACCACCTTCATTGTCCCCGGAGAGGTCTTCCCCACCCGATACCGATCTTCGGCCCATGGTATCTCTGCCGCTGCTGGTAAGGTCGGTGCTATCATTGCCCAGGTCGTTATCGGTACTCTGATTGACCATAACTGTGCCCGAGACGGTAAGCCTGCTGGATGTTGGCTTAACCACGTCATGGAGATTTTCGCCCTCTTCATGCTGTGTGGTTTCTTCATCTCCTTCCTCATTCCCGAGACCAAGCGAAAGACCCTGGAGCAGCTCTCCGAGGAGCTTCATGGAGAGATCCAGTGGCGACCTCCCCACGAGCTCGAGCACTCTTCTCATGACTTCAATGAGGAGGAGAAGTCTGTCTAATCGGACTGACTGTGTCTCTATGGCTCTCCCACTACAGCTCTCCAGCTCTACTCTTTTGTTTCTCACCGCCAAATTATCAGTTTTTATTTGAGTTTAATGTAAAGTCTTCTAACCTACATATGATGCAACCGTAATCCAAGTAAGCTATTTATCGTACAACCCAAACCAGCGACAACGTGCGTAATCGATTGGCTGTGATTCATCGGTCTCGAAAAGCCAAACTCTCTGGCGCAACTTGTCTTGTCATAATAATGCCTGCGAAAGCCCCACACACGGCTCCAAACTTGTGTGAAGAGAAACAGAGTGAAGAGAGACAATGTTTGAAGGCTCCTTGTCAGACAAGTTTTATTCGGCCGAGTCTTGACGTCACGCCCTGAAAATAACAGCCCAGTGGACTGCTTGGCATTCTTGGCACTGAACCAGTCTCCACCCTCACGATATGCCCACCAAGCACGATAGTATCAGAGTGAAACCCAGATTCATTGTGTATGCATCGATATGGCGTTATCATAAACCTATCGGTTCCAATAGTCTTTCTTTGTAGACTCAAACACTTAAAGGTGCGACCGTATTGAGATGCGGAAAAGGGGTCCCACTAGTGTGACAAACAGGCCACTGTAGTTTGGAGATTCATTTCACCTGTTAGTCTGCATTTTGTCACGCGATCATACCATCCTTGCAACTACGACTAGCACTAATAGCCCATAGTTATGATACAATCTCAATGCGGTACTCTTCCTCGCCCCCACGCACTCCACGGTGAGACCTTCCATCTTCCATCGACACCGCCATCGTACCGAGTCTGTGTTTAAAACCATAGGGCTGTGCCGCGCAAATTGGACTACTTTGAGCTAACACCTCAGTTTGCTTTAGAGTCCCGCTAGCGCACTGATTTTTCAGAGTCTTTTTGGCCGGCCAGAACCTTGCGGAATGCTGGGATATCCAAACATAGCGCCAGGCCCCTTAGTAGGCAGCCAAAAAACGCGCGCATTATAGCCTTTGAGACCGAGTCCCGTGGGACGTCTCAAGGGTTCAGCAATTGGCACCTTTGAGGGATTAGACAGGAAGAAGTCAAGTCTGAGCTGGCTCATAGCCGCACCCAGCTAGCATTGCTTATTACCCGATAAACGTTTGGTACACTTTTTTCCTCAAAACACTGATTCGCGATATTCCAATATACCCCCCTGCCGTGCTGTGCTTGTGGCTGGAGAGCCATATGCGGTATCGATACGAGGTGTTTTCCAAAACACTGCAGTGGGGTCGATCGGGTGGGGAAGACAAGGAGGTGTTGCCCGTTGCTAAAATGAAAGGATGCAACAAAGGAGCCCTGCCAAGAGTCATATCTCGCGGACACAATGCTTACCCGTCCCAATTAACCTCACACAAACTAGCATCAAGACTAACTGTGTAAACCGGTAGCTTTGCTTTTTCCACAGGGTTGGCGCTTGCCCAAAGAAGGCCCAAGATGGTGTGGCCAGCCTAGCCTAACACACGTGCGTGGAATTCGTCTCTTGGCACACGTCTTGGCTACGCAATCTCCCCCATTAGCTGGTCTTGGCCATCGGCTGCTTAGCGACATGGAAGACTCTTGGCGTGTGCGCGTTTTTCACGGGCGCAACCCTGGCACGCTTCCGTCCACCAGACCCCCCAGCTCAGACATGATCTCGCGAACACTTGTCGATCGAGGCATATACGGTATTCCGGGAAATATCCACTGTGCTGCTCTGGTGCTAAACTCTGTTATATGTCCGTTTGGCACCATGATGGAATGTTTATGTGGCGGTAGATTTGGGGGCTCACACCGGTCGAATCGGTAGAAAGACTGGCCGTGTATGGTCGGCCGAGCTCTCGGACGAATGACACTCTCTTGATTATCTCCATTAGATCGACGTGGGTTCAAAAGGTCGGACTCCGTGCCAGATCCTCTTATTACGGGTGTCAGTCCGACTAGTGGCTGTGGTTTGTTAGCATCAGTCAGGATGGAGAGGTCCGCTGTGTAAGCTCTTTGATTGACAGGGTCCAGGCTTGGGCCGGTTATGGACAGTGTTCCAGACCCACTTGTCGAATCAATGATAGCAACAGGACGAATTTCGATGTGGTTTTTTTCCTCGGAGCTGCTGTTGGCTGAGTAATTGGGGGACAGCTCGGCGCTATGTGTTCGACCGGCCGCTGACTGCAGGCCTGCAGATTGGTTTCGTCTTTTCGCCTTTTCCCTCTCATAATTTCAAACCCTTAGTGAGTTGCGCCAGAGTCCAACGGTGTGTCTTTGACCTCTTATTTCAACACGTGCTGGATACGCTGCTGTGATTGGGAGCTGAGAAGGAGGTTGAGGTGTTTTAAGTACAGTACCAGGCGCCAACTACAGTTTCCGATAGCCAGAGAGTTTCAGCGGGCCAAGATTAAAACCAAGCTCCAACTCTTTTTGGCTCTCTCTGTTCCCCCCACGAGCCAGTTGGCACCAGGGGTATAATTGTAGGCTGGATTGGGTTGGATTTGAAAATTTTTGTCATCTACCTTTGATGGGGTGACAACGGTGACAATTGTGTGAGACGTTTTGTCACCAGATCCACCAAGAGCAATTGTGGCGAGGCACCACTCCATGGACAGCAGAGTTGCACTACTGTACACCCGGTAGTGAGGAACTTTCGAAAGCCATGGAACGTGCTCACGAGACTCCAGCTGCACCCAACAACGCCCTGCTGCTACTGTACCACCGTTAGTAGCACCAAGGGTAGCATCCTGGCATGCCGATGAAATGCACATGCCGTGTCTGGAATCCCAATGTAGACTCACGGCACAAACTGTAGCCCATACTCTAGTCACAGAGCCCAGCTAGTAGCATGTATCCTGGCACAGCAGTGTTCTATGCGACAGTCGATGTACAGTAGCACTGGCTGCGTTTTTGCACCAACGCTAGTACCGGCACCATAAGATAGTATATGGCCGGTTGCTCGCGTGCACTAGCACCGGTTCATTCCAGGCCGACGATCCGCAATTCCAAGAGGCCGACGATCCGAAAGGCGCGGTCTGCATTATCTCAGCATTCTTCCCCAGCCTCTTTCTCTCACTGTTTGACACTCTGGCAGATTCTTGTGTCATGTCGTATCGTGCTCGGGTATGTATTTTGGCTGTCGTCTAAAGTTAGAGTTGTGGAGGGTCGTGTGCAGTGTCGTGTGCCAAGTGTCGTGTGCGTTTGCAATTTAGAGTGTGTCTGCAGTGCATGAGGGTTAAGTCGAGGAGAAGAACTGCTACTGGTAGCTAGCTACTTGTAGGGAACATATGAGAGGAAATGCAAGCTAATTGTGCTGCCTTAGTGTAGAAATTTGTCTCCTGTTTAGTCTGATATTTCAGCGGATTTTCCAGCGTTCTTGCATGATTTCTAATGGCCTTGCTCATATTGTTTTCCGACCCTATTCGCAGATTCTCTCAGCAACTCAATCCCGTCAAAACACCACATGAAAACTCTGACAAAAAAGGAACGTATGCGATACGGACTCGGTGGGCGGTGGGCAGAGAGTCTCGAGTGTTGTAGTGTGCAACACGGACGCACTGACGATGGCACTGACGATGGCACGCGTTGCACACAGACATACATAACCACACGAAGAAATACACAACCAGACGAAAACACGCGCACTAACACTCACTCTATGCCAACGGAGGAACCCGATCCAGTCTGACCTAATCACATTCACTCAGATCCAGTGCAGACGGTAAACGGCACAAAGCTTGTGGTCTCAAACAAACCACATCCTTGTAACAAGGGACCCGCTTTTCATAAGTAGAGCGACGCAGGAACCATTCTCTTTTTCCTTTTTCCGGACAGGTGGCACACGAGCTTGACGATCAAAAGTATATCGGCTGTGCGACGTACAGTATATACGAGTATACGGAGTATGTACCCTTGCATGGCATGTGGCTGGCGATGTGATTTTGATGGAGTGATGTGCTTGGCTCGATGTGCTTGTGGGTATTTTTGCCGTCATTAGTAGCTCAGCTTTGGTTGCAGAAATATAGTAAACAGGTACATACATACCGTCAACCACCTTGGAAGATCAGATCTAACTCACAGTGTGTAAAAAAACTACTGTGGCAGATTCTGGTCGAGGCATCCAGACTTTCACAGATCTTAAACGAGATAACCCCCACAGTCCACCGAGGTTAGGTTAGAGCCTTGTTTGGCTGCCCAGCTTGAGTTTTCCCTTTCTTCTGCTCGAGGCTCTTCTTGTGTTTTACTTTCTTTGTGCTCCAAACTGTGCTCCGATCACGTATTCAATACATGTTCATGTAATGATACGACCTTTGCGTCCGATGCGACGTACGAGCGTGTGAAATGCTCTGTTGACAAACAAGCCGCGGTCTCGTCGGTGTTTTCGTACTTATCAACCTACAAGTATCCCTGTTGGCGGTGGTCCCTGTTGGAGGCAATACGTCAAACGACAATGACGTATTTATCGACCGACGGAACAATAAAGCTTGACCGCTTTCCCTTTTGGGGTTGGCTCTTGCAGTAGTCTGTCTTGGTCGTGTGCCGTCTCTTATATGCTGTCTCAGACAGACAATCGATAAAGCCTCCTATCAATCTTGACAGGGAAATGGCGTGCCAGGCGTTCGTCCATCCTTACCACAGAGATATTCAGGACTGCGGTAACATGTGAACTCCTGAGAGTCGGAGGAAGACCATGCGACAGACAGGAACTTCGTAGTCAAGAGCCCCTCCAGATTAAACCGGTGCTGTCAGTTGTAGAACCGTTACTCTCGGGATAAGCCACGTATAGATAAAGTGAGACAGCAGGACGCAGTTTCAGCTGGACAATTAGCGTATTGCACTACGGTTATACGATGATAACAAGAACTCTGAGATCCCCTCGATGACTACTTGCAGGAAGCAGGAAGCTTGGCAGAAGCACCGGTACGCTGAGCCGAAACTTTGACTGTAGCGTCGTGGAATGGTGAACTGTGAGGTGCATTAATCCCCCAAGAAGTGGCACTTCATAAACGGCAGTTGCAGACAGAGTCAAGATTTCGGTACTTTTGAATTGACAGCAGGGGACGGTATACTGGTTGATCCTAGTAAAAGCTAAGCTCGCTACTTTTGCATCATTGACTGGTCTGATTTTGAGCGATTTACCGACCACCTGGCAGTCCAGCTTTTAAGATAACAGTGTTACGAAGGTCAAAATTAGTTTACAAGTAGTCTTGAGGGAGAAAAACGAGAATGGTTTTGTGGATTCACGACAGTCGCGAGTGTGCTACAAGTAGGTAATATGCCTGTTTTCTCATTCCAAGTATAAGCTCATAAGAAATGTTACAGTGGTCACGTATACTGTCACCAAAATTGCAATAACCGGTCCAAATTACGCAAAACTTCTTCACTTTCAACTGTCTCATTCTGCCTACACTTTGGTGAACTCCTCAAGACGGTAGAAGGTCTCAGAGTACAATTATTGACGTAAATAAGGCAGTCACAGGCCAAAGACATTGGCAATGACCCAAAAAGAGCAAACAAAGCTAGCTGAAGCCAGACTACATGTTACCCGATATACAGACGGCATAATTTTGTTAGTGTTGGTCTCTTTTCCATTCCTCCAAGACTCCTCAGCCACGCGCTATTTGAGCCTTGTGAGCCCCATAACCTTAAATGGCGATGTGTTTTAGGAGGTGAGTTTTGAACCTTATTTGGTGTGGTTGGAGATTTTCGAAGGAGTATCAAATTTCTGAGGAGCACAAGTGGAGTAATCGGATCCATTCCTGATGTGTCTTCCATGTTCTTCCAATTAGAGCAGTGTGACCAAGTATCAGGATATTCGGGCTATAAAAAGCAGGGCTGCGTGTGATGAGTCTGAAGCAATTTGCAGGTGTTCTGTTATGGTTATTGGTAATCTAGGGCGGCTGTGATTGCAATATTGTTTCATTGCAATTTTGCATACACGGGTATCTTCAAGAGCTGCAATGGGCGACTACCTCTCACAGGGACATAACCCATCCTTCTAGCAAGACGTGTGGTCTCGATAATTGTACAAAAGGCAATATCGTCAATGTAAATACAGTACGAGTAGACCGAACGAGTCATCTGTCACTTCTGAATTTCCAGATTCGTCTCATCTCAATCCCTCAGTATCTCCCGCAATTACACCCCTCTTACGTTCGCCACCTCAGCTCGTTTAGCATGTCCCAACAGTGTTTAGCTGGGAATAGTTGGAGAAAGGACTGATTTGGGGGTACCAATGTGTTCCAAACCCATATCAACAGTGATGGAGCCTTCAGCGGATATACCCACACCATGCTCTTCACAAAACTACTGTCTTCAGGCTTATTGCCCATACAAACTCTTGAGATATAATCCGTTCTTGTGCTACCCCTGAAGTAACGTTTGTTACATCTTACTTGAGCTTTTGTTTCACATTTACAGCTCATTTCGCAAGCTCACAATTGACAACTCAGTCAGAAATAATTATACAATGCACTCTACGTAATTATCACGTGACCACGCATATTCCACCACCTCACGTGCTCCCAATAATATCACTGATTTACGGAACCTGATACGATTCCGAAGCTGCCGAAGCCCTATAAACACGGAAGGAGAATTCCACGAACACACCCTTGACACTAGGCACTCTCAGCTGACGTAAAGCCTATTGTTTTGAAGCAAGTCTGCTTGGTACAAGAACGACAAATGATCACATATTCATGACTCACGTATCGAGAGTCGAGACGGACGCAAAAGCGGTCTGACTTTTTTTTTGTGCTCACTTGGTTCTGATCTAAAATCAATAAACCCCGTATTTTGATCTGCCCCATATTGCTGTAGCCCGACATGTCTACTCTTTTGGCTTTGTCCTCTTAAAACCTTATCTGGAGTGTGGGGTAGTAGTGCAGCTCAAAAGTATAATCCAACGCCTCGTTTGCAGCGATGTACGAGCACCCGTTTGTACTGATACTCGACCAGTACATCAGATCCGGCTTTGTATGGCGCATTAACACCGCTGAATCCGCAGGTGAGCATCTCAATGGACCAATGGGACGGCGCAGCTCACTGCCACAAGTTTTTGCATTCGCTTAATCGCAGCAAAAGCTTCGGCCGACCCTGCATCCGTTAGCTAAGCCCAGAGTTGTAGATTGTGGGGTACAAGCGAGAGAGGGGAATTGAATAATCGGCCAAGGTCTGAGTGCGAAGAGAGTATTGGTGGTTCAATTGGTGGCTGAGACGTTGCTTGGTGGTTCAATTGGCTGAGACGTTGATGTGGGGTCTCGGCTGTCTCAGCTGTCAACATCGGCAATACGGTAATGCCTAACGCTCGACGTTGAGACAATGAACGGTTTGTACCAGTCTTCAGTTACGGTACGAAGTTGTCAGAACCTTGTCCATAGACCGGTAGCTATATATAAAGCTCCATGGTGTCCTTCTTTTGGATCAGAGCAACAGAGCCAACTACCAACTACCAACTACCACTACCACACCACCACCACTACCACCACCACCACAATGATCCCCAAGACTCAGAAAGCAATTGTGTTTGAAACCTCCGGAGGCCCTCTGGAGTACAAAGACGTGCCCGTGCCAGTTCCTGGCGACCACCAGATCCTCGTCAACGTCAAGTACTCGGGAGTTTGCCATTCGGATCTCCATGCCTGGATGGGAGACTGGCCTCTGCCCACTAAGCTTCCTCTGATTGGAGGTCACGAGGGAGCCGGTGTCGTTGTAGCCAAGGGCAAGAACGTGACCACATTCGAGATTGGAGACTACGCCGGAATCAAGTGGATCAACCAGGCCTGCTACACGTGCGAGTTCTGCCAGCAGGCCTACGAGCCCAACTGTCCCAAGGCCCAGATCTCAGGATACACCATGGACGGCACTTTCCAGCAGTACGCTCTGGCCGACGCCATTCAGGCTGCCCATCTGCCCAAGGACACAGACCTGTCGCAGGTAGCACCCATTCTGTGTGCCGGAGTGACGGTTTACAAGGCCATCAAGACCTCAGGACGAAAGGCTGGCGACTGGCTGGCAGTGACCGGAGCAGGAGGAGGACTCGGATCTCTGGCAGTGCAGTACGCCAAGGCCATGGGATTCCGAGTAGTGGCCATCGACACGACCGACGAGAAGGAGAAGATGTGCCTGGAGCTGGGAGCAGAGGTGTTTGTGGACTTTGCCAAGGAAAAGAACTTGGTGGCACGAGTCCAGGAAATCACCGGAGGCGGACCCCATGGCGTCGTCAACGTGTCTGTGTCCGAATTTGCCATCAACCAGTCGCTGGAGTACGTCAGACCTGTCGGTACGGTTGTGCTGGTGGGTCTCCCTGCTGGAGCCGTGTGCAAGTCTCCTATTTTCTCGCAGGTCGCTCGAGCTATCACTATCAAGGGCTCTCCTGTGGGCAACCGAGCCGATACTCAGGAGGCTCTGACTTTCTTCAACCGCGGCCTGGTCAAGTCGCCTATCCATGTTGTAGGTCTGTCCGAGCTCCAAAAGGTGTTTACTTTGATGGAGGAGGGCAAGATTGCCGGCCGGTACGTTGTTGACACGTCCAAGTAGTGACTGAGGAGTAGCTAATTATCTTTGAATTATTGTCTGTATAACGTAAACAAGTATTGCCAGTAGCTACCGTAGTTGATCTGCTTCACATATTTGTCAGCCCCTACAGCTTTGCAATTATTGCTACTGTATTCACCATTCATGGTATCTGCATGAGTATTTTGGAACATTTAATTTTAATTTTCTGTTTTATTTTATTCTAAACTATCTTCAGGATATTTGGTTCAGATTTTAGATATGTCAATTATACGACAAAACACGAAGAAGAACACGGCTGGTATCTTAATATTTACAGCAATCACCCCGTTCCTCTTCATCAGTCCTGTTTCGAAAATTACCTGATTAGGAACTTATCGAGCCGCAGCACACGTGCACCTGAAACACTACCTTCCGTTCAACTGGCGATATTGCCCATTTGGGATGCCAAAGGGCCGCGTTTGGGGCTGCCAGAGGGTTAGCACTGAGATGAGGTACCCTCTCAGAAAGGTATATAAAGGGTGTTAGTGCAGTATTGTTTTCAGTATCCAAACACTTCTACACTACCGCCAACCACCAAACACCATGAAACTCTCAACTGCTGCCCTTTTTGCTCTCGCCACTCTTGTTGCAGCGACTTTGAATCAAACAGCAACTCCCTCTGCTGCTCCTGCCCCTCAAAGACCCCCCATGCCCGAGATGATGGACTCGCCCCTTCCCGAGTCCATCGCCATCAAGGACGTCCATGCTACCAAGGAAAACATTCTCCTGCTCTTCCAAGATCTTGAGACAGGCAATGAAGGCGTGGCTAAGCTGTCCTTTCGCCAGGCAGCCAACATGGGTCTTATCCAGATGCGTTAGAGGATCGTCAAACGCTCTGGTCACTGTCAAATAGATTTTAAACATTACAATTGGACGTTAGATGTAGGAGCTCTAGTACAGTAATGACGATTCACTTGTCACAGCATCATTCAGTAGCATGCATTTGTTCGTTCTTTTACACGGATCTTGCTGTCTGCTAATGCTACGAGGCATACAATTTAGACGTTGGAAACAGCTTTATGGAACAGTTCATCTCCTGAGAATCATTTCTATCTCATCTAATATTAAGGGGCATAAACCTAGGCGGTTGTTAATATACGCTATGCAGTTGAGTTCATCTCACCAATGGCAGAGGCCAGATGAAACTATTTAAAGCTTCCATACATTTGGTTCCTGTTCCGTTTTCGATAATGAACCAATGAGAATTTAATGTTGAAAGCTTCCATACATTTGGTTCCTGGTCCGGAACTAATTGGCTTTTAATAATGACACTGCACCATACAATAGCCTGAGATTAACGGCCATACATCTGATACCAACACGCTGTACAAGAATATAACTCGTGTAATGGCTAGCTTATTTGCTCGCAGTAATTTCCACTGTAGCTAGCTGGTATCAATCTACTCTATTTCAAACACTCAAAGTCTTTGTGTCCTCTACTACAGTAGACTTCCCAACTCATTACGGTTTCATTTCAAATTCATCTTAAGCACAACCATGCACAACACCATACATTACGAGTTCTTATCGTCTCCTGAGGGTGCAAAGAGGGCATAAAAGTCCTCTTTGGGCTCTACGCAGAAGTATGGAAGGGCTTCCTGGCTTGCTGGACTGCTGGAAAAACAAGTATATAAGGCTGTCGCCCTCCCCTTGAAATCCAGACAGTAACAGTTTCAGCCATGTCCAACAACAACTACAACTTCGATACCACCAACACTGATACCGCCCAGGAGTACGACTTTTTGACCATGTCTGTTCCTGTTGCTCCCATCTCTTTTGAGGAGCTTCTCTTTGGCACAAACAGTCAGACTGACTACTCTGCCATTGAGCCCATTCCCCATGTTCAGAACTTGGTCGCTCCT
Organism: Yarrowia divulgata; assembly: GCA_900519045.1. Classification (NCBI taxonomy): domain Eukaryota; kingdom Fungi; phylum Ascomycota; class Dipodascomycetes; order Dipodascales; genus Yarrowia; species Yarrowia divulgata. The sequence goes on from ULGQ01000008.1 coordinate 178,160, forward strand.
GTTCACTCTACCAACCCTGTCTGTTGCAAGACTGAGTTTCGGGACTTTGAGCACCAGACCAATCTTTCTTCTGTCATGCCTTATGCTGCTCATGATACCCAGCTGGCACACAACCTCATGTCTCGAATCGAGCAAGACTATGCCAGCATCCAGTGCGAGTCCGAGACCGCTCGGGACATGCTTCTCTCCACCTATGCCAATCCCTACCTCAACATTTTTGACATTTCTGTGCAGGAGATGGGTCATGATGACGACGACAAGCATCTGTATCGGTACACCTACGGCCGAAAGGATGACATCTACTCGTCCATCTGGTACCGAAACCTCATTGATGGCAATGAGCGAGACGGTGGCGAGCGATACTGTGCTCCTTGCGACCAGTGGTACAATACTCGTAACCACGCCTGGGCCAACCACATGACTTCGGTGCACGGAATTTCTGCCGTCACCAAAACAGTCTACCCTTTCCCCTCGGGTGTTGTTGTGGACAAGAGAACCCACAAGCTCAAGGGCTGGTGTCCCAAGTGCGAGGAGTATGTGCACTTGTACATCAAGAAGGTTGGTACTGTGTGGACCACCTGGTTCCGTCATCAGGACGCTCACATCCGAAAGGAGATGCAGGACCGTCGGGGAGGCAAGATCAGCACCCCCAACAATCCTCGAAACTCCAAGAAGCGAGCCATTGAGATGGTGGAGGAGGCCGAGCAGGTTGAGCAGCCCCAGGCTTCTTCTTCCGTTGACGTCTCTGCCTCAAACACCGTTCTCGACTTTGAATTCCAGAGCAAGAAGCGGTGTTTTGAGGTGGAGATTGAGCAGGTTGAGCAGGTTCAGGAGGTTCAGGAGCCCTTCCTGCTGATTGATCCTCTCCTGACTGTTGAGTCTGTCGAGTCAGTCTTGACTATCGAGCCTCTTCAGACTGTCGAGCCTCTTCAGACTTTTGAGCCTTTTCAGACTGTCGAGCCTGTTCAGACTGTTGTGGAGCCTGTAGAGCTCCCTTCCTTTGATGCTGACTACTCTGTCGGAGAAGTTCAGAACATGATGGACTTCATTGAGCTGGAGCAGGAGATCAACATGGAGCTTGCTGCTACCCAGGAGGAAGAGGACAATACCGAGAACGCGAACGATGAAGACGATACCGAAGATACCGAAACTAACGAGATCGACTCGGAAGAACAAAATACCGACAACACTGAGGATACCGAGGATACCAGTCCTGAAGAAGAGGGAGAGTTCAAGTACAATCCTTTTGAGGGACACTTTGATGACTGTAGTAGTCTCTTTGGAGATTACACCTTTTAGAGACGTTATTTATTCCTATTTATATATTTATTGCAATGCTTTTTGATATGTCGGTGAATGTAGCAAATTTGTTCACTATAATCTCAACTACCTCACTTGTTTTTGTTGTGTATTTACTTGACTCAATCTGGCATATCGCATAAAGTGACACGGGTGAGTCCCAATCCACAGGATCTATAACCGATAGATAGCTCCGGAATATAATGCATCTTCAAGACTTGGTTTGTCGCACTCCAGGTCACTCTTATTGCATACAACACCCTTTTTGGTTGACGATAACAACAGTACTGCTCTCAGAAGCGATACAGACAACGGATCGACTCAAGCTCTGTTCTGGATGTAAATTGATGCGGTATTATCCCACAGAAGTCATTTGATACTCGTTATCAGGCCTATTTCCGCAGAAAAATGAGCGCCGAAAAAAATCACATTTTTCAGATTGTGGTGGCCACATTTTTAGTTATTTTAAAATTCCGGTCCTATGGCACAGCGGTAGCGCGTGAGATTGCAAATCTTAAGGTCCCGAGTTCGAATCTCGGTGGGACCTCTTTTTTGACACCGAAAGGGAAATTTTTTTGTTAGAGATAATGGTCGTTTGATACAACTGGTCACGTGTGTTTTCGTTATTTTACACGTCTACTCGGTCATGAATTGAATAAAAATATCGTCTGATACAATCCCATTAACTAATAAACATACCGATATCCTGCGGTTGCGACCACTCCTTCGGGGTCCTCCTCGTCCACTCCAAACTCCTTCATGAGATTGTACTCGCCGTTGTCCAGCTTCTTGTTGATCTTTCTCAGCTTGATGGACAGCACCACAGCGCAAGCAATGGCCACGAGCAAAAAGCCCGAGTTGGCAGCCATGGCCGGTGCGTACCGTGGAGCCGCGCTTTTGGGGTACAGGTACGCGTTCCAGATGGAGGTGGTGTTACTGAGACAGTTCATGAGCGCAATAGCGACTCCTCGTTTGGCTGCCGGTCGAGGAATGGTGTTGCTCATCCAGGTGAGTGTGACGACAAAACCCATGTAGATGGACGAGATCATGATGCACATGGCAAAGTATCTGGCGGCGGTGTTAAGAGTGGCTGCTGCAATGACAAAGGAGGCAATGGTCACTCCAAACGGAACAATGACGTGGTAGAGTCGTTCTCCAGTCTTGTCTGCGTGCCACGAGTTGAGAGGAACCAGAATAGTCGCCAGCAGATAGGGAGGGGCCGTGAGCACGAGAGTCATGGTTCGCGAAAAGTTGAGGGTCTGGACCACCGAGGGGAAAAAGTTGGTGACTCCAGCCGCAGCCACGTTGAAGAAGTTGACTCCGGCCACCAGCCACACCTTGGGGTCTTTGACTACCAGAGCCATGTTCTTTTTGACGAATTCCCAGCCACTCAATTCGGAGTCCCCGTCGGCCTTTCCGACTTCTCGCTGCAGACGGTACATGGCGATGTCCTTCTCCTGCTGGCTCAGCCATCTGGTTGTGCTGGGGAAGTCTGGGAGAATCCACCAGGCAAAGGGTACCACAAAGACGGTGAAGGAGCCCTCGATGATGAAGAGCCATTTCCAGCCAGAGATGTTTCGCATGCCGTCCATGTTCTCCATGATGGCGGCTCCGAGCAGTCCGGAAAAGGCGCCCGAAATGAGAGAGCCACAGTACAGAATGGAGGTTCGAAGAGCCAGCTCTTTTCGGGTGTACCAGGAAGACAGAAGGAACAAACATCCAGGGAAGTACACGGCCTCGATGAAGCCCAGAAAGAACCGACAGACCACCAGACCCGTAAAGTTCTTGACGGTGGCTGTGAGCGCGGAAATGAGACCCCAAATGAACATGCACGTGGTTAGATACAGACCCGGTTTGCCGAGCTTGGAAACAATCATGTTACTGGGGATCTGCATGAGAATGTAGCCGACAAAAAGAATGGAAACGGCTGTCTGGTACTGGATGGACGTGAGGCCTAGCTCGGTCTCCAGACCGCCCAGACGGGCCGTGGCAATGTTGTTTCGGTCCAGGTAGTTGAGAATGTAGATGAGCATGAGCATGGGCAGCATTCGAATGTCGATTCGGCGGACGAATTTCTTCTCTACCGCTTGCATTTCTTCTTCAGAAAGTGAGGCTAGCGACTCGGGACGATCGTCAGAGGTGTACGCGTCTTTCTCGTCCATATCTTCGTCCACAGTGTGAGGACTGATATCCTCCACATGTGTGGTTGCTGTTTCTGTTGGTTTCATCACTGCGGTGGTGGTTTGATACTGGCTGGTAAGGAGGCCTCCTCGGTTTAAATAGATATTCCGGGGTATCGGGGTACAAAGCTCTGCCAAGACCATACCGGGGTCTGCAACGTGACGTGAAAATGGATGTTCAGCTATACCAGTTGAACGGAGCAAACTCCATCTTGTATTGAGGTATGGCACGAGACCGGCCGTTTTTTTGAGCTCAGGTCTGTTGATACAATCTCAAAGACCTCTTCAAACCTCTCTGAGAATCGACATCACCACCTCACCTCGCCAAACCTCACCAGCATCGCGGTATAGCACGTAGCCGCGCTTGCGGGGAAGGGCTAACGCAGAGTCCAACCGAACGATGTGGGGTCGACTTGGCATTAGTTGGTGACATCTGACACCCCTGTTGATGTGAATATTCCGTTTTTCCGAAGTGGTTAGACGGAATAAGTAGAAACCCGGTTGGGAGGATCTGTGGAGGGTCTACCATTAATCACCCACATTCCACGATGATTAACGAGGTGTTGCTAACGGAGTGTTGCTCCAAATCAATCCATAGTCTTTCAGTTATCCTGGGGTATATGACATCTTCTGTGCTGAAATAGCCGAGTGCCAAGAGTTCCAAAAGGTCTCGGTTGGGTGTCCCTGTTGGGTGAGCGGATCTTCGTGGTGCAAGGACGGTTGAGGAAGAACAGGTGACTGTCGAACAACAGGGGTGGCTGTTGGTTCCATCGAGTTTTCCGTTATCTTCAATCGTGTTCTCTTCTCTCTTCTTTAATCCACATGTTCTCTTCTCCTGCGGAAAATTCAGACTCGACTAGTTCAGGCACACCAAGACCATTTTTCCGAAAGGGATCCGAGTCGCTCCGGTAGCGGCAATTCAGGAGACTGCGGTCGCCACATCTCCTGGCAGAGTCCGTCAGAAAAAGTTTTTTGGTCTTGGCAGTTTGACAGCTGTCAAAAAGTGCAGCCGTGTGGGTTAAGTCATTCACCCACGACTCGGGCCACCCTTAGTCGGGCCAAACTTTGCATACTCCCAGCCATTTAAACCTCGAACACTCAAAAAAAGCTCATAGATAGAAAATCTTTGACATGACCCACAAACGAAGGGGAAATATATATCGGATCAAATTTTACATCATCCTTTACTTTCATTTAATAAGAGCCCACATTTGATTTCCCAGATTTTTTTGGTTTCTATCGATGATTCTATGACTCTTTTGAGATTTGTGGCTGGCCCGACTAAGGATGGCCCGAGTCGTGGTTGTATGACTTAGGCGGGATTTGGGGGGTAACAAAAAAACATCTTTCTTAAACGAATCAACAGCTTTTGAGTAGGACCGATTGATGTTGTTCCAAGTTCAGGCCGGTTGTCAATCACGACAACCAATTATCCTCCTGACCTTTTTTCTGAAACGCGAACCCACTCAAACCTCACGATGTAACGTCCCAGTTTGGCCGACAGACGTCACCTACCTTTACCCCACGCTTGAGAATGACTTGCATGAACGGCAGTGGAGTTTTAATCACGTGTTCAGTGTTGAAGTCACGTGACTGGATTTCGGCCATTTTTCGGCAAGTCTGAGGAACGTCATGGAGGTTTAACAGAGAAAACTAGTGATATCCGTGAGATTCGAACTCACGCCTCCTAAGAGACCAGGAACTCGCTCAGAAAGCATGTTCACATCACGAATTTATGGTGTATCACCAAGTGACCAGCAATAGTTTAACATGGCCAGGATTTTGCAAAAAAGAAAGAAAAAAAGAGAAAACAGAATTTAGCACATTGAAACCTCTCCGATCTGTACAAAAAAGCACCATTCAACTCGCCGTGGTCTTTTCATCCACTGTCTGCAAAATCCCACCCGTAACTGCTCTCGAACACTTCTCAACAATACCCCTCAGTTGGCCTCATCGTGTTGTAATTATCACACTGTCTCGAATTGTGCCAGTACCTACTGCCCCATCAGATCATGAGGCGGATGCAATAAATAATTCTGAAACTGGCCTCTCTCACTTGGTACAATACAACCATGAACAGAAACAACAATAACGAGACCCACATGACCTCGACTATCACCTACCAATGCCCCATCTGTCAGAAGAGCTATTCGCCAGACGCCTATGCCAATCACGTACGCGTGTGTGTGTGTAGATACTGGGAGAAAAAAGAACGAGTGTAGGAAAAAATTGATTTATGAGTTGGGGAAATGGAATTTTGAGTGCACTGGTTGAATAGTAGTTTGTGCGTTTCGTGCTCAAAACAGCAGATGTAAGCGCAAACAGTTAATTTGTGGTAGCAAAATGACCGCATGGAGCTACCTGATTGAATGGTAGTAAATTCAGAATAATTGCACCACTATGTCCTGATATAACGGGTAGTATTAGTCGCTCTGTGCTTTAAGGTGTGAATCATTTCCGAGCCGCACGCCTAGGGGTGGTGTTTTGAGTCCTTCAGAAAGGGGGTTCAAATAGTGTGAATGAGCTGTAAGTTTGGAGGGCAAAATATTATGACCCTTTTATGTCACTTTTCGAATCCCAGAGTCAATGTGTCACTATTAAGTGAGATAAAGTACTATTACATTTAGTTCATTCAAGACAAGTAAAAACAGTGAAGCTTAAGTGTCCTTAGATAGAGTCAAGAAGGTGTTCAAGTAAACTAAAGTAATGCCAAGTAATACCAACTAACACGATTATCAAAAAAAAAAAGTGGACCGCTCTACAGAGATAACCACATTCGTGCGCCCTTACCGTAGTTGGTATATCCTCACCACCACCCACCGCAGCTCATAGTTTATGGGCTCTTCTCTTTCCCTTCAAACCAAATCATGCCTGTCAGACGCATGCATATGTAATATCCTCCCTCATACATGCAACAAAGAGCCACCTCATCAACTAATCGCCAGCCATCACCACAACATGTCTGAAAGCTCGGCCTTGAGGGCGTTTGACGCGTTTCCCAAAGTCAACACCGCGTACAAGCGGCAGTCGACGCGCGGAGGACTCGCCACTCTCGTCATAGGAGTGCTGTGCTTCTACTTTGTCTGCTCCGAGCTGCGAGGGTACTCCAACGGCCACGAAGAACACATTTACACGGTCACCAAGGATCTGGCGGAAACGATCCAGCTGAACGTGGACGTGACGGTGGCCATGCCGTGCAAGAGCATCAAGGTGATTGCGCAGGATTTTTCCGAAGACACGTTTTTCGCCCACGAGCTGCTCAACATGCACGGACTGACGTACGACTTTGGCACCGAACGCATGCAACGAGATATCCACAGCCACAAGGCGTACGAAATGAACAGCAAGACGCTGAAAAAAAGCAAGTTCAGGCACTCGCGCTCGGGGGCTCACTCCAATGATCCGCATTGCCGAATCTCAGGATCGGTGCCCATCAACCACGTGGAGGGAGCTCTTCAAATCTTCAACCTGCCCGACAACCAGTACTTCTTCAACCCGATGAAGGCGTCCGAGGGTCTCAATCTGACGCACGCCATCCACGAGCTGTCGTTTGGAGACTACTTCCCCAAGGTGCTCAATCCTCTGGACGGGGTCAGCACCGTCACCCAGGAACCGCTCATGTCGTACCAGTACTTTCTGTCGGCAGTCCCCGTGGAATACACCTCGGGCCGCAAGAAAATCCACACCTACCAGTACGCGGTCAAGAAGCAGACGACCAATCTTGAGGAGCATTTCGTCACGCGGCCGGCCGTCATTTTCCACTACAAGTACGAGCCCGTGACTCTTAAGATCCAGGACACCCGCGAGACGCTGACGGTGTTTGTGGTCAAGCTGCTGTCGATTCTCGGCGGCTTTGTGGTCTGTGGCTCGTGGCTAGTCCGGGGAGGAGAAAAGGCGTACGAGAAGATTCTCGGCAAAAAGCTCAACTACGCCTCGCTACATACCGGAGGATTGTTGGATCGAAAGAACTGAAGAGGGGAAAAATAGACGCATATAGACGCGATTGATAATGTATGATAGCTAAAGTACGAGTACACAGTACAGTGCAGTTCTTTGACTCCTTGAGTTGCGTATAGGGTGGTTATTCCCTCTGCTACAATTCGACAGTAAGTAAAATCTCTATAAACTAATAAGTATCAATCATGTGCTGCAGAAGCTTGACCGAACTGATCGGGCTCTTCTTCCACACCTTGGACACGCCTCCCTGCTTGGGGCTGTCCATCAGAAGAGGCGCGAACACGTCAAGAGCCGTCTTGAGAGTCATGGCCTTTCTGTCCACCAACAGCCGGATGAACGAACAGATGTAGATCATCACGTTGGCGTTCACGTTGGGCACGGCCTCCAGAATGTGGGCCGCCACGTCCGCGGTATTGTCCACTCCGCCTCCCATGAACGGAATCCGGCTTCCCGTGCCTGCTGCGATGGTCTTTTCGGGAACAGACAGATAGGCGTATTCGGGGATGATTCTCTGGGACAGGGACGCCAACAGAAGATGTAGCTGGGAAGCCACAGATTGGGGGCCTAGGGGGTTGTCATTCAGGGCCTCCACGTTGAAAGACGAGCCGGTATCGAGCCAATCTCGAATGTCCATTTCGAGGTGGGGGTCTCCAGGAGATGTGAAAAGACCAACCAGCGGAGACTCGCGGGATTCTCGAGAATCTCGAGGAGCAGCAGCTGCCGTTCCAGGCTTCTCGATACTGGGACGAGCAGATCGGTCGCCATCTTCTCCCCCTTCTCCGTCTCGATCAACAACAGACCACAGGTAGTCCACACACTTCCAGATCTCCTGGGGCATGTTGCTGACCACCTTGCCGTCCTCGGAAAGCCCGTTTCGAGCTCCGTTGGGCAGACGCGACAGATAGTCGAGATCGGAGCCGAAACACGACGGCAGCACGTCGTAGCCGGTGTCGACGAAAATGTCCTTGGAGTCCTTGACGTGCACAATGGCGAACGAGTCGCAGGAAGGCGCTCCAATGGCTGCCGAAAACGTGACCTCCACAACCTCCTGGTCTCCGGGAAGAAGCTGGCCCGTGGTGCTGGACAGAGTGATGCTGGGCGACGACGTCTCCTTGGTCTTGTCCTTGCCGTCGTCGTCGAATCCAGACGTCTGCGAAATCTCCCAGTGGGCAACAGTATGGCCGGTGTTGTGGATCACCAGGGGAACCGTCTGGGTGGTCAAAACAGCCAGCTGGACCCGCAGACTCATGGGAGAAACAGTAACGGCGGGCCGATCCAGGTTCTCCTGGACTCCGACAGACTTGAGATAGTTGTTGACAATCTGGGCGCGCTTGTCAAAGTCAATCAGAGGCAGAGACAGCGAAAACTCGGCCGAAACGGGCTTGTGGTCACTCACCGTGTACTCCATGTGACTGTGGTATCCCTTCTGGACCAGCTCACAGCCTCCCCAGGCCCGCGAGAGAATTCGGTCCGTGTACGAGGGCGTTCGCAGGGTGTCGAGCTCGGAAACGGTGTTCTCCACGTACTTGTAGGTGGGAGGGAAGTTGATGGGGTACTCGTTGAGACCGGCGAGAACACGGCCGTCTCTGGTATCCTTGAGAAGCTGGTCATGCGCCAGCAGTCCGGCAAAGTCGTTCTTCTCAATCATCTCCAGCGCCTCCTCGTGAGTCTTGTCCACTCGGTAGTTGAGATCACCCAGGAAGAAGATGATCGTTCGAGGATCACCCTGGGGCGAGCTGGCACATTCAGCCTCGCTGACCACACTCAGGTTGGAGTTCTCGTGAGGTCGAGACAGTCTCTGAGACTGGGAACCTCCCCCTGCAGCTGCAGCATCGGCAGACCAATCGAAAACGCCTGGTCCTGCTCGAGAATCAGCAGACACAACGCTTTCGGCATCGTCAAAGCCGCCTCGTCCGTTCAGATTAGGAGACATTTCAGTGATGGTGGTGGCTGCACTGAAGGGGCCGCGGATGCTTTCGTTTTCCTCAGCATCACTTTCGGACGACTCGGCCGAGTTGCCCAGAAACTCGCTGGACGCGTTGTACTCGGCGTACTTGGCGTTGTCTGCAGCCAGAGAGGCCGTGCTGCTGTTGCCGGTGTTACCGTCCTTGTTCTCCTTGACCTTGGCGTACCATTCGGGCCGTCCAGGCAGCTCCAGACGTCGGTACATCTGGTCAATTTCCCACCGTCGACGCACCACATTGTTGTCACCGGCAGACAGGTGACAGTTGAGGAAACAAACGCGTGTTCCGGGCACAAAGAAGCCGCCCTTGGACGACTGCGTGCTGGTGGCTTCCCGTCCAATGTGCATTTCCACAAGAACAGCGCCCTTGTTTCCCCAGACTCCCAGGAGACCTGTTCCGGCGGATTTGACGCGCACGTCGGAGATCTGGCTCATGAGCGACTTGCGGGCAATGACGATGATGAGTAGACCGATGAGCTGGTTGGACGACACCACGTAGTTGGAGTACGGATCGTAGTAGGCGTGGTTGTTGGACGCCGACGATTCGTAGCCGGAGGCAGATGATTCGTATCCGGATTCATCAGACCTGTCTGTCTTGTCCTTCTTTTCAGACTTGACGGATTCGTCAGATTTGCCAGACTTCTCAGACTTTTCAGACTTGACAGACTTGTCGTTCTTGTCAGACTTTTCACTCTCCTCAGTCTTTTCACTCTTCTCAGTCTCATCATCGCCCTCATCACCCTCCTCCTCCTCCACCTCCTTTGCTGATACCACAGCCCCTCCCTTCACGTCTCCATCCTCGTTGGCCTTCTCCAACGTCTCGAGCACAGCAGCCTTCCATCCATTGAGAGTCTGGGCCGTGCTAACCAGACCACTGACAGGGTCGGCCTCCTGCAGAGCCAGAACGGTGATATCGCTCTGGGGCAGAAACAGCGAGTCCAGATGCTCGTCCTCAATCACCGGCGGCGCCCGGTTGTGCACGTTCCACGTGACCAGCCGGAACGACAACTCCTTGTGCTCCAGAAACGTGTCGATGGAAATCCCGTTGTTGCTGCTGGGCGTGGGCGACTGCGAGGACTGCAGGTCCCCGGTGTCGACACGCACGGTCATGCGCGAGCGCGTGCTAGTCGCGGTGTTTCGGCGTCGGTACACGCGCTCGTAGTCCGTGGGCGTCGATAGAGACGCGGCCGAGTCCATGGTCACGTGGGGACTTCTCTGGCCATCGGGCACGGGGGTCTGATCTGGATCCACTGCGTGCGACAGGGTGGTTGTGGGGGTGGACGGTCTGGGGTGTGGATCGGACACGACCTTGGGGAACTCCATTTCGGAGTCGGACGAGTCAGAGTCGCCAGATGGTACAGACACTTCCGATCTGTCTTTGGAGCTCTTGACCGAAGCTGAGCTTTTGGAGACAGAACTCTTGACCGAAGCAGACCTCTTGACCGACGCAGAGCTCTTGTCCTCCTCCCTCGGCTCATCAACGGTCTTTGCGGGTGTTTCTGGCACCGGCTCACTTGGCTCGTCCTCGGAGTCGTCTTCATCTGCCAGCGAAAAGAGGTTTGGTTGGTCGGTCTCCTCGGTGTGTGATGTGTCCTTGTCCTTGTCGTCGTTGTCGTCTTTTTCGGTGGCTTCTGTTTCATCGCCCTCCTCCTTGCCGTCCTCCTCCTCCGTCACATCGGTCTTGCCATCCTTCTCATCCTTGACATCCTTCTCATCACCCTTGTCACCAGTTTCGGTGTCCTCTTTGTTCGACTGATCTGGCACGGATTCAACGTTCTCAGGTTTGTCTTCAGCCCCTTCCCTCTCCTGGGCCTTGGCGGTCTTGCTCTTTCGTTTTTTCGCCATTGCACAATCTTTTGCAAAATGTATCAGGGCAAGTTCAACTGTTCAAAGTGTCGTGTTTAAAACGGTGTCTAAAACGGTTCGTGTCGTGCCCATACTTCCCACATGCACGAGGTTATCCGAACCTGGTGAACTCTGAGGGAGATGAGAGAAGGAGACTTTCAAAGTGAATGTGAAGGTGGCACACACAATGAAGAACAAGCCGTATAAACCGAAAAAAATGGGAACAAATTGGGAAAAAGCAGAAATCGATTTCTGGTACCCCAATAATTGCTTTTACATTAATATCTCCCTCACAAATACCTTTCAAAACTCCATAAACACCCCTCTGTTTCCCCTAAGACATCCTCAAACCTCAACGTTAATCCAACACGCTCTCCAGATCGGGGCAGGTCTTAGAAATCTTACAACTGTCTTACAACTGTATATAGAGAGTGTTCTCAGATACAGCGAGTCATTCTGAGTCATTTATCCTTTGATCTGATCACCGCCAAAAGTTCAAACCCTCAATTACTCGGCATTAGCGTCGTTTGGACCGACGTTTTTTGGACCCTTCTGGCTGTCTCTTTTAGCTGCCTTTGCACGCACTATTTAAATATGAGGGAGCTAGACTACGAAAATAGCTGCTGTACAAGTACACTAAGTTGGGCACATTGGCTATGGTGTTTCGGAGTAGAGAGATAAGACACCATCATACCATTCGAATCACATTTCACATTACCTGACTCTATCTACTTACAAGTATCCAAGCAAACTCCATGCTCCGCTCGCGTTCACAAATTAGCCAGAGAAGGACACACCTGCACTTCGGGACTCTGTGTTCGAGTACGCTTGCGTGTAGGGACCGGGGTCTGGACGTTTGACAGACTTCCCACCAAATGCTTGCGGTCCGAGTCGGGAGTCGGAACCAGCTGCGAGTCGGTGTAGTACTGGTTCTCGTTGTTGTGGTACTCCAATGACGACGACGACGAGGAAGACTCCTCCAGCAGATGGGTCTTCACGTTGCCAAGCATTCGCAGTAGAGCCGCCCAATCGTGGGCCTGATGGTAGCATGCAAACTTGTTGAAGAGATTGGAGACGTCGCTGAGACTGCTGAGATTCTCGAGCACCTGAAGCGGAAGGTATCTCAACAGGGCACTGGCCTTTCGATGAAAAGGCACATCAAGACTTGAGAGCTGAGAAAGGACAGTGGTTAGATAAGTCTCAGCACCGATTGCGTCCCTTTCAAAGTCTCTGCGGGTCCTTTCGAGCCGGAGAATCACCCCTGAGTTCACGGTTTCAAAGTACTCCTGTCCGTTTTCGTGAAGGGCGTGGAACTTGGAGAGAGATGAATTTTCATCCTCGACGGGAGAAGCCACGGTGGCGTGTATCTTTGTGGGGGTATGGTAATTTGAGAGGTATCCTGGATGGTATCGTGAGTACATGTTGTGTTGGGGAGAGGGTTTGTGGGAGTGCTTAAGCGGAGGGTTAAGTATGCAGAGTGGGACACAAACAAGTTACACAGAAACGATATGGTTGGTACTGTACTTTAAGAATGAGGGAGTGGGTGTGGAGTAGAATTGGAAAGGGTTTTGAAAGAGAGTGGAAAGAGGTGATGTTTGGTATCATTTTGATTAGAAAGACTGAGTGAGTTCAAATATTTTGTTATCAAAAAGAAATTAGACGCTTGGGGGCTACACGTACAGAAGTGCTAAAAAAAAAGTGAGGTTTCTGCGGTGGTTATGGACGGAAACGACTCAATGCCGGTATCTATAGAGTCGCCGCAGCCTAGGGAGCTCATTTCAAGTTTCAGATTTCAAATTGACCCACCATTACGTTCAATAACAGGTGCTTCCGTGTGGCGCTGTAAACGGTCAGTCTTACAGTTGTACCATTAAGAAAGTAAAGGGTCACGTGAATGAGTCGAATAAGACAGCTTCTTGGAAAAAATGTTTCATTCTTCTCTTGTCACGACCTTCTTTCCTCGATACACGCCCATTTCAATTTGTCATGACACTATACCTTGTACCGCGGCTAAGAGCATTGATAACACCGCTCAACTGGTAGATAATGCAGCCAAGAACTTTTGACAGTTGACAGGTTCGTTTTATGAGCCGCGATGCCTCGGTTGGAGAACTGTGTTATCTTCAAACGGTCCACAGTCTTTCAGAATAGTGGCATCTGTACAAGTAAGGGTACACCACTGTTGATGACAACTTTCATCTTGTGCGAGTCTTGCGACTTTTCTATTCTAGAAATCGCTTCTACCAATAGAACATCTACCGCAATCTGACATTACTGTACCTGAGATCATCATTACAAACTCTTGTAGTCCGGAATAGCCTTCTCTTATCTTTTCTTATCGTGCAGAGAGTACATCTGGATAAGGATATAAAGAGAGGAGGTAAGTAGAGAAAAGGTGGGGTTTTTGAGTGTTTATCATGTGACCATTTTAGTCGGATGTTTGATGGAGTCTGTGGCTCGTGAGTCCGCACAATCGATGCTGCTTCCATATCTACTGGTACCGTATCTTATCTATAACTCTTGGCGGCACTTAGAACAAGATAATGACAGAATACGACGCTGCAGACGTTTGATTTAGTCATGGAAGTCGTATTTAGTCATTCATTACTACCGCGCACTTGCACTGTTTATATACCCAGCCCAATCCTGTCGTAATGACCATCACATCCCTCACCATGAACCCCCTACCTGTCCCCGGAACCATACCTCTGGTTGAATCCACAGAAATCATTCTGTCTCCCACTCCTTCCAGTCACCCCGATGATCCTCTCAACTGGTCGCCCAGACGCAAACTACTCTCCATGTTCTGCATGGTCTTGTACGTTGTCGCCATCTGCGTGCCTTCAGCTTCCATCTTCTCGGTGTTCGTTCCCATCTCTCGAAACACAGGCTTGCCCCTAGCTACACTGAACCAAGGAACCGGCTACATGTTTCTCTTCTTCGGACTGGGATGTATCATTGTCCATCCTCTGAGTCTCAAATTTGGAAAGCGGCCCATCTATCTGGTGTCTGTTCTTGGCACGGCTCTGGTGCAGCTTTGGGGTCCAAAGGTCAACTCTTCAGGCGCTTGGATCGGCTCCAAAATCATTCAGGGACTGTTGGGAGCCTCAGTGGAGTCTCTTTGCGAAGTCACCGTGTCCGACATTTGGTTTGAACACGAGCGAGGACGCTGGATAGGTGTCTATGGGTTTGCCCTGATGTTTGCGTCGAACATTGCTCCTGTTGTCGCGGGTTTTATTACGCAGAAAATGGGCTGGAGATGGGTTCTTTACTGGGGCTCCATTTTCAACGCCGTTTGTTTCTTCTTCTTGTTTCTCTTCTTTGAAGAGACCAATTTCAGAAGACAAGACTACGTGCAGAGAACGCAGGTACTCGATGAGGAAGAAGAAGTGTTTGAGTTGACAGAAGAAAAAAAGAGAGAGAAGGAGCGAGTTCACGAAGAGGTTGAAGCTGGCCAAATTTTTGAAAAGAAGTCTTTTGTCTCTAGACTGTCTCTCTTCTCGTATTCAAAAGAGACTCCCTTCCTACGAATGCTCATCAGACCCTTCACCTTGGTAAAGTACCCGGTTATTCTCTTTTCGGGCTTCATGTGTGGCACGGGACTCATCTGCTTCAACATTTGCAACGCCACCACCTCCTACGTGCTTTCCAACGCGCCCTACAGCTTTCCAGCCTCTATTGTAGGTCTCTGTTACCTGTGTCCGTGTGTCATGGTACTCATATTCTCATTCTATGGCGGGTACATTTCGGACAAGCTGCGGATTCTGCTGGCCCGACGAAACGGTGGCATTTCCGAACCAGAACATCGACTGTGGCTTCTCTCAGCCTACCTCATTCTGTGTCCTCCAGCTCTCATTCTCTGGGGGGTAGGAGCCGACAACGGCATTCATTGGTTTGCCATTGTCTTTGGCATGGGGCTGGTGAAGGGACTTGGAACGCTGACGTCCATCTCGGCTCTCAACTACGTGGTCGACTCGTACCGAGACATCACGTCCGATTCCATGGTGGTGGTTATGCTCATCCGAAACACAATGTCCTTCAGTATCTCGTACGGTATCACGCCGTGGTTCATGAACGAGGGGCTGACGAGATGTTTTGCCGAGGCTTCCGGCCTGGCTTTTGGATGTTGTGCCACCATGTTCATTTTTGTGATCTGGGGCAAGAGACTGAGAGAGATGAGCGCAGAAGGGTATTGGAGGGTGGTCAAGGGTGGGCCAAATGGGGGGCATTAGTTAGAGTTCTATGGGAGCTAGTTGGGATTTTGTTGAAGAGAAAAGTCCAATAGGAGGGTCAATTCGGTGTTCCCATAACTATACAAGTCACGTGACCCATTTGTGCTATACATAATACTATACTTCCTAACAACCGTGTAAAAATCAGTGAACTATTCAAGTCTTGGCACCCTCAAAATCAACGCCCCAGTCTTTTCCCCAACTAACCCCAGTTAACGTTTTCTTCAACACCCAAAACCCGCTGATCTCCAAACGTTTAAGTTTGAAGCCCCCAACACGCGTCACCATCTTCAAGTCTCTCAAAAAAAGACACCCACAAACGGACCATGCCGCTCTCGCTAACGTCGGTCTTTGTGGCCGGATGCTGTCTCAAACTGCTGCTCTTCTCGGCCTACCACTCCACGGACTTTGAGGTCCACCGCAACTGGATGGCCATCACCTACCATCTGCCCATCCGAGAATGGTACACAAACGCCGTGAGCGAGTGGACGCTGGACTACCCGCCCTTCTTTGCATACTTTGAGTGGGTGCTGTCGCATCTGTGTCCGGCCAGCGTCATTGCCGATGGAGCATTGGATCTGGTGCAAAAGGGCTCCTACGGCATGCCCACGGTCGCCTACCAGCGCACCACCGTCATCGTGTCGGAGATTCTGCTGTTTGTGGCGTGCCAGTGGTACGTCAACTCGTCGGTGGAGGACCGCCACAGCCTGAACAACACAAAGGGCAGCAGCAGCCACGCCGGAGTCACCCGAAAACTGTCCACCATCAAGGAGTCCAAGGAGGAGACGGAAACGGAAACAGACGACACAACCAACCCCACGGAACACCCCGAGCTGGCAGCAACCACGACCAAACCCACGGCCAAACTGCGGGCCTTTGCCGTCGCCTCCTCGGTCGTTCTGTCGCCAGGACTGCTCATCATCGACCACATCCACTTCCAGTACAACGGCTTCATGTACGGAATCATGATTGCCAGCATGGTGGCTGCACGAAACGGCCGGCCGCTGCTCTGTGGAGCGCTGTTTGCCATTCTGCTCTGCTTCAAACACATCTACCTCTACCTGGCTCCGGCATACTTTATCTACCTGCTTCGAGTGGTGGTGATCCCGGGCAACTCGCTCAAAAGCCTGCGAATCAACTTCAGAGACACCGCGCTGCTGGGGCTGATTGTCGTGGGCACCTTTGCCGTCTGTTTCGGACCCTTCGTCGCGTTTGGACAGCTGGAAAACCTCAAGGCGCGCCTGTTCCCCTTTTCAAGAGGACTCACCCACGCCTACTGGGCCCCCAACTTCTGGGCGCTGTACTCGTTCGCCGATAAGGTGGCCGTGACGGTCATGCGGGGCCGAGGAGCCGTGTCTGGAGGCACCCGGGGTCTTGTTGGCGACGTGGCGTTTGGCGTTCTGCCCAACGTGTCGCCGTCCACCACGTTTTTCCTCACCCTCTTCTACCAGCTGCTGGGTCTGGGTCCTCTGCTGATGAAACCCACGTACGCGCGGTTTGTGGGCGCCATCACCTACTGCGCGTACGCGTCGTTTCTGTTTGGATGGCATGTCCATGAGAAGGCGATTCTGATGATCATCATCCCCTTCACGTTTGTGGTGCTGCGAGACAAGCGACTGCTGCTGGTGTTCATCCCCCTGACCATCTCCGGGTACATTTCGCTGTTCCCGCTCATCTACACGTCGGCCGAGTTCATGGTCAAGATTCTGTACACGTTTGCGTGGTTCTGCATGTACTTTCTGTGGTTCAACCACCGGCTGGTGTCGGACCACCGCAACAGCATCACCACCCGCGAGTTTCTGCTGGACCGCGCCTCCTTCTTCTACCAGATGGGCTTTGTGCCTGTGGTGGCTCTGTCGGTGATTTTGGACGGCAAGGCCAACATGGAGTTTCTGGGTCTCATGATCATGTCTGTGTATTCTGCGGTGGGTGTTTGCGGGTCTTTTGTCGCCTACTCGTGGCTCTACATGTGTGAGCCTGGCATGTGGCAGTAAAGCCACGGCATTGTACAGGCGTGACAGTTTTATACAATTGTACAGGCGTGACAGTTTTATACAGCTGTCATGCGTTAATATCAAGGGCTCAGCTCTACCCATATAGAATAATCTTAAAACGGCAATGATCAATCTCATCCCTCATAGGAATAAAAAAGGACTTATAAAAAAAGGACTAATAATTATAACTTATACTGTTGGTAATAAATATGACGGTTGGAGGATCGAGTACGTGCCTCCTGGAGTACGTACTGACTGTACTCTAGAAGATGTACTGACTGTACTCCAGAATTTGCGCATCACCTCTTCCTGGTTCGTCTAGGTCGAGGTGCGTCTTCTTGCGTGGCTTCCTCCCGTGCAACCTCCTCCTGAACCTCCTCCTGTGCGATCTCCTCCTGCTTCTCCTGTTTGGCTCTCCTCGACTGTTTCGGCGACTTTGCCTTGTGGCCCGACTCCTTCTTGCGAGCCTTGCGGTCAGCTCTGATCTGCGCACACGGGTCGCAGTACCAGTCTCCTCGGGGCGGGTGTTTGAGCCCCACGCACTTCATGTGGAACCACTCGGTTTTGCACTTTGGCGAGTCGCACGCAATCATGCGTCCCTGCGAGCCTTTTCGGCACGTGCAAAACACCTCTTCGACGGGCGGAGTGGGGGGGGCCTTGGCGGAGTCTTCGTGATCCTCCTCAATTGCTGCGTCGTCCTCAATTGCTGCGTCGTCCTCAATTGCTGCGTCGTCCTCAATTGCTGCGTCGTCCTCAATTGCCGCGTTGTCCTCAACCGCGTTGTCCTCCTCAACAGCCTCTTCAGTCACCTCTTGGACGGGTTCCAGAGCCGCCTTTTCCTTGGACAAGCTCTGGGATCGAGTTCGTCGGCGTTTGGAGGGTGCTGATTCAACAACAGCTCCTGGTTCTTCCGTAATGGCATCCTGACTTTCGGTAGCCTCCTCCGCCTCCTTCGTCTCTACGGCAACCTCCTTCCCCTCATTCACTCCCTCCACCCCCTCCTCCACATCAGACCTCCTTCGCTTCCTCCTCTTGGAAGCCTCCTCGTTGACATTGACAATTTCCAGCGAACTGAGCTCATGCAGAATGCGGTTGTCGCGCTTACGGCGCCGCGAGCTCTTGCTCTGCTTTTTGTCCTCGTCGTCAGGAGGCGTCGACGGAATCAGGGGAATGGTTTCTGTCGTCTCCGTCTCTCCTGTTGTCGTCTCTCCTGCTGTCGTCTCTCCTGTACCTGTCGTCTCTTCCGTATCTCCCGTTTTCGGAGAGTGCACAGACAACGACGCAGGTATACTGTCTGGCGGCGACTCCGGTAACGCCTCCCTAGACCGATCGGACCGGTCAGACCGTTTCTCCTTCTTGGATCTTGGCGACTTGCCGGCCTCGTTTCTGTTCTTTCTTGGCGACCGTTTTGGAGCAGCGGTAACCTGCTTTTCTAGCACAGGCGATTTCACACTCTCAACAACGGCTTCCACCTCCTCAACCGCTCCATTCGAATGCGCAGCTGTAGTCGCCGTTTCTTCCGAATCTTCGAGGTGGACGTTTCCAGCCAGGTCCTCCAAACCCTTATCCAGGTGATTCTTAGTAGGAGAACCCTTGTCCAGGTTACCAAACCCCTTTTCAACCACCAAACCCTCTCCTTCCACTCCATTAGTGCCATTCACTATCTCCTCCATGTCCTCTGGCAGTTCAAAGGCAACCTGAGGAGGTATCGCTCTGAGTTTGTCGGCCTTGCCATTCGTTTCTGTGTCCTTCACGGCCTGTGTGTCGTGTGAGTCCTCCACCATGTCTGATATGCCGTTCTCTGTGCCAACCCT
Source organism: Yarrowia divulgata (assembly GCA_900519045.1). Lineage (NCBI taxonomy): Eukaryota > Fungi > Ascomycota > Dipodascomycetes > Dipodascales > Yarrowia > Yarrowia divulgata. The sequence continues at coordinate 197,444 of ULGQ01000008.1, forward strand.
CACCACCTGGTCACCGTCTTCTCCACTGGCCAAAACGCGTAAAGCCTGATGACCCTTAGTCAGCTCGGCCTCCACCAAACGAGCCACGTCGGCAGCCTTGACCGCGCTGTTGTGCTGCAACATGGTCAGCTGGTTGTAGATGCTGGAGATCTCTCGCCGAACCGAAAGAGAAGACAGAGGATACGCGTCGGGGTCGGACGAACACTTGGACGTCAAATCTTCCAGCTGGCGCGATAAAAGATCCGTGCGGTCGCGAAGCGAGTTGAGAAGAGCCAGCGACCGCACTATGGCCGGCGCACTGTTGTTCATTTGCCGCAGATATCGAGTTGTGCTGGTTTTGGGGGTGTTTTGGAGGTCTGGGATATTATGACAGCTGGATAAACTTTTGCTGCAAATTAACCTTTAGTGCTTAACTACGAGGATTTGGGGATGGGTCTAAATAGAGGCGGTAGGGGGAGGTGGATGGTAGGGCGGTATTCTGGGTAAACGCACGAGTATTTTGGTACTAGTTTTGGCAGTGTGGGGGTAGTTTGAAGGATTCGACCCAATTTTATTAGTTTCGCCAGAGCCAAAAATAGAGTTCTGTGACTTGCTTACTAATCATCCTCGACTTGCGCCTTTGGTTGCGCCATGTTCAGGGATGGCGTGAGCTGGGGAGAACTTTAATTTAAGGTGTTGCGTGGAATGTACAGGTTATGAGTTAATGGTATAGGTTATGACTGATGGATATCAGGTTATGAGAGGTGGTACAGATTATGAGTGATGAATTGGTCACAACAAATGTGTTTCAGCAAATTCATATCTCCATTCAGACTAAACACCGCTTTACCACTCAGACCATATTATGGTTTCGAGAAATGTACCGTACCGATTGGGCAACTCTCAAATCCGTGGGTTAGGGTTATCTTTATTATACGCTAATTATCATTGGTTGGGAGGTTGGATAATCAAGTTTGAGATGGGTTGAAAAATAGGGTGATTTGGTTGGACGAAGAGGTAGGGCCAAATGGACAACAATTGTAGAGGACGGATGTTGCTCTGGCAAGGTAAGGAAAGCGTGTATAATATATAGAGCGTCGCCTAATATCGAACTCCGAGCGTTTAAGCTCTCAGACCAATGGCAGCAGTGTCTTTGCACGACAGCACTTGTCCCAAACCACAATTTCGGCGCCAGCCAATCACAGGCGCGCTTAATCCTGCTCCCGCTTTTTTTACACCACCCAAGTGCGTTAACTCGGCCAGCTACACTCTTCCATCAAAAGGTTTGTCACCACACTTTTGTAACCGATATCCAGGGTGAGTAAAGGCGAGCGACAATGGGGCTACGGGCCTGACGGCGGCCGTGGACTGGGCTTTCCGGCATCGATCAATTGGGGGACACTTTTCTCCTCGGTTGGAGGTGTCGGGTGCTGAGTATTTACCGCAAGCAGGCAGCGACAGCGACAACAGGAGACACCGACGGAGGAGCAGCAACATGGGACACAGACAGAGGAGGAAGAAGACACGGAAGAAGACTCGTGGCGAAGATTGTCGTGACGATTGCAATGTGACGACTGTGCCAAGTGCTGGATCGGTCCAGAGCACAACACGACAAGTGACAGCACGACAAGAGCAACACCAAATCGCGACAGAAATCACGGCAGCCAAGAAACCACGACATTGACCGAGAAGCGGCAACGACAGCAAGCGACAATCGACAATCGACAATCGACGTGTGCGTCTGTCTGTGTCTGTGTCTATCCCTGCACCTGTCCCTGACCTGTCATCCTATCTATCATCACTCCCAGCTAACACAGATGTTCAAAGCAATCCCCCTTCGACAGGCCCTGCTCGGAATCTCGTCCGCCGTGTGTGCCGGTGCCACCACCACCTACTACTACACAACCAAGGCCGAGGCCATGACCGCCGCCGAGCACGGACTCCACCCAGCAGAGTACCCCTGGCCCCAGAACGGCATGCTCTCCACCTTTGACCACGCCTCCCTGCGACGAGGCTACCAGGTCTACAAGGAGGTCTGCGCCGCCTGCCACTCGCTCGACCGAATCGCCTGGCGAAACCTCGTGGGCGTGACCCACACCACCGACGAGGCCAAGGCCTTTGCCGAGGAGCTCGAGTACGACGACGAGCCCGATGATGAGGGTAACCCCCGAAAGCGACCCGGAAAGCTCTCCGACTACATCCCCGGCCCCTACCCTAACGAGCAGGCTGCCCGAGCCGCCAACCAGGGAGCTCTTCCCCCGGATCTCTCCCTCATTGCCAAGGCCCGACACGGAGGCGCCGACTACATTTTTGCTCTGCTGACCGGCTACCCCGACGAGCCCCCCGCCGGCGTCCAGCTTGCCCCCGGAATGAACTACAACCCCTACTTCCCCGGAGGAGGCATTGGTATGGCCCGAACTCTGTTTGACGGCGTGGTCGAGTACGAGGACGGCACTCCCGCCACCACCTCGCAGATGGCCAAGGACGTGTCTGCCTTCCTGACCTGGGCCGCCGAGCCCGAGCACGACGACCGAAAGAAGCTGGGTCTCAAGGCCATCATTGTCATTTCCGCCATGCTTGGACTGTCGGTCTACCTCAAGAAGTTCAAGTGGTCCCCCATCAAGAACAGAAAGTTTATCTACAACCCCCCCAAGAACTAGATGCATAGTTAATGAACTAAAACAATTGACCAGACGAGAGCTGAAGCCGTACCGAAGAAGCCGTACCGAATAAGCCGTAGGCTTGTGAGGCTGCAGCGTTAGACTAGCCCGAAGAGTCGTATGCTGACCTGTAGCTGTAGCAGTGTAGAGAGATTGTGGTGAACAGAGATTTGAGCAGGACATGGAGTTTCAAAGAGCAGAAGTGTGTTTATCAATGGATATGTACAGCCACGGAAAACCCTCGGAGGGTGTACCACCCGACTCGGTGTTCTCTGCAGATTCGAATGGTAGAGTGAATGTTGAGATTGCTCGCTCTTCCGCCCGAAACTTGATAGCCAATGCTCGACTGGTCCTACCAGTATTTCCTAACCAGTGAGTATGGTAGATACAGTAGCCAATGCCTGGTGCTGTTACAATACAGGGCTTCACAATACGATTTGTTATTAGGTCTCACTAAGTCAATTGCACAACATCGAACAACAATTCCACCAACTTCTCCTGCTCCATGCTCTGGAAAAGCTCGCTGTTGTCTCTGAGTTTGCATTGGGCGATTCTCTTGGCGAAGAGTTGCTGTAGTTCCGAGTTGTTAGTTTCTCGGCACATTTCCCAGCCATCAATCAAAACCTCCACGCTTTTTGCTGTCTTGATCTTCTGTCTGATGATGTTCGAAGCGAGTTCCTCCAGTTCAGGCAACATGTACAAATCTGCAAGGTAGACGAGACTCAGAGCGTGAGAGAGACTGGGATCAATTTGCTGCTTGTAGATGAAGGCCACCATCAACCTCACGAGATCTGTCTCAAAGTCCAGCTCTAGTGTCTTATCGGCTTTCTCTTTGCAATCATTGCTCATCATCTTCTTAAAGAAAGGCCAGAAAGAGCTGAGTATCAAACTGTGGACTTGGATTCGGTCATCGCCTTTGCAGACGATGGTGAAGTCTGAAGCATCCGTGTTCTTCAAGACCTCAGCAAGTTCTCGGCTAGAAACCTGGCCATCGCGGGCCAACTTCTGAAGTTCCAGGCCCTTGGTGATCTGGTCTCTCATCATTGCCTCTTTCAACCGTTCATACTCCTCAGGTTTGATCTGCTTAACAGCTTTCTTGAACCCCACAATGTGACAGTCGATTACTTGGTAATACCTTTCTGCAGCGTGAATAAGTGTCAATCTGTTCCACCTGAAGTGTTCCCATGATCTTGCTTGGAAGGAGTGACTGGCCTCGTTTCCCGCACCAGTTATGTGAGAGCGGAAGACCCATCGAGTTAGAAGAATGAAGTGGAAATTGGTGCCACCTTGGTCACACAACACTCTCAAGCTGGTTTCGTTATCGAGGTCGATACACAAGCATGAGGCTGTGACCCTTGTGACACCATTGACTGTCGAGTTGGTGGCCATTGTTGAAGTTGACGAAACTGGATAGACGACGAAGAATGATCAAATTCTCAGCTCAGTCGCCACCTTCTTATCATGGTTCAGTCTAAAGATCAAACCCTCTGTCATCAGGTACAAGTAGCGTATCTCATTGACGTCTCAGTGTGGACCTTGTATCAGGGAGTGAGCGCACAAGTCACTGTTGGTGGAATGAATAATGTCCACATCGTCTCTGTGAGTGCAGGAGCGACCTTTGTTGGCCAACATTGTTGACAAAGTGTAGGCTGCTCGTTGCAAAAGTATCTCTCACGGAAGCTCCAGAGCCACTCATTCAGCCAGTCTGCATTTGTTTGGCGGCCTCTAAGAAAAGAATTCCAACCCGAATGGTGAAGTCTGGGTGTGTTTGTCTCAATTATTGGCAGAGTCGGCGTTCTGGGGGTCGGTACTATAGATGGTGCTCAAGGGATCAATGGTGTTTCAAGATACTGCAACATTTGAAGCAGAATATCATGGTGATATCGTCAGTTCTGGCCCTTGCCTACGTGATCGAGTAGGTATCCCGCTACATTGGTGTTCCTTTCATACAATTCATTAATTAAAATACAAGCACACATTCCTCCATGTGTGTTCCTTGACTGCTGTTGTCGCTGAAATGGACATGCAAGCGATCAACAGTCAGTCGTACCGTGATTCAGCTTCACGTGAACTGTTCATCACGTGCACTTTGGTCACGTGCATTTGACGGCAATCTACCGTACCACGTGACAGTGGTCTTTAGGGCTTCTTTCGGGCTTCCTCCCCCCTACCTCGTGAAACCAGGAATGGAAACAGGTTCTTCCTCGGTCACCTCGGGCTGAGCAGTGTTATAATGCTGAGTGGACACGTGCTCGACCCGGGCCATGCCAGCCCGACTGGTGGCGTTGTTGACTCCCGGAAGCGTCTTGACCGACACACCCTCCTCCTTGGGCTCGTAGTACTTGTCTCTGAACGACGTGGGGTCTCCCGGTCGAGGTCGGGCCCAGAATCGCGTCATTCGATCGAGACCGCCGGAACACAGCACGTGACCTTCGGGATGGTAGTCCAGAGTGGACACACAGTAGTCGTGGGCCGAGGGAATTGTGTTGACGGGCAGAATACCCGAATCGGGGCCATAGGCGCCTCCCGCAGGCGTTGTGTCGACGTTGAACGTGTAGATGGAGCCTGTTTTCGTGCCCGAGGTGACCACGTTGGCGTGGGTGGGGTGCCACGTGAGCGAAAAGACGTCTGAATCGTGTCCTCGCAGCACGGCCATGGATCGATCGCCTCTGGTGGGCATATCCGATCCTCCTCCTCCTGCGGCTGGTCCTGTTTCTGTAGGACCCGAGTGGAGCATTCTGAGATCGAGAATTCGGCACGTTCGGTCTCTGCAGCCCGCGGCCAGCAGTCGTTTGGTGCCTGTGGGCTGGAAGGTGGTTTTCATGACTGTGTTTTTGAAGCCGTGGAACGTGTTGACGTTTTTCGCGCTACGCGGGTCCCACAGCTTGATCAGATTATCTTTGGAGCCAGACACAATGAGTCCGAGCTCCGAGTGCCAGTCCACGGACTTGACGTCCCAGCCATGGCCCTTGAGCACCGATTCGGCCGTGCTGCTTTCGTGGAAGTCCCAGATCTTGAGCAGACCGTCGTCTGATCCCGTGACAAACTTGTGATCACTGGGCGCAAACGCCAGCTCGCGAATCGACTCGCGGTGGGCCTTGTCGATCACATTGACACAGTTGAGAGACGGCTGCCAGAACTTGACGTTGCCCTCGTGGTCTCCAGACAGAAGCCATTCACCAGAGTGCGAATACTTGAGCGATCGCACACCGCTTTCGTGCGCCTGCATGATCGACTCGAAGTTGAACGTCATACCGTTCCACAGCGTGAATTCGCCCGACATGGAGCCGGTCAGCAATCGTCGGCCGTCAGGAGTCCAGGTAGCTGAGTAAACCGGATGACGGACCTTGTTGAGCGCCACCTGGATGAATTTCGCCGGAGTGGCCGCCACAGACGTTATGTGGGGGTTCGTCGACCGCAGCGACCCGTTGATGTTGGTGTACGCTGACGGAGGCAGCAGATCGACTATGTAGGACTGTTCGGCTCGCATGTTGGCGGGCTGGATCGTTCTGCCGCTCAGCCGGTCCAAATGCCATTTTCCGAACGCCGAGCCGTGGTCGACGGTCCGCCGATGCGCGGGACGCCGGTCTTCTTCGCCCTGCTGCTGCTGGCGAGGCTGGTACCCCGCTGGTCGCTGGTAGGTGCTGTACATGGTGGTGATGAATAATTAGAGTGAGTGCATGATGAATAAAGTGGGTGGGTTTGGAGGTGTGTAAAAAAAAGTACTAGTAAATGGAAGTAAATGGAAGAGCTGGATATGTTTGCTATAAACTGGGGCCTCTGAATTGATATGGGCTTTCCACATTTATTGCATTTTTGTTTGCTAGGAATCTGAATAATCCCACACAGTGTGAACCTGCTAAACTGCATGCATATAGACTCGCCATGTTGGAAAAGATGGAAAATGTAGATTTTGAGAATCCCCCATACATGTAGTCTATGAAACGGCATCCAATACTCTGGAAAAAATAGTGCTGATACTGTACAAGTCATTCCAAGCTGCCTTGATGCCAAAAACTAACGCTTTGCCGTTGACTTATCGCAAAAAAACTAACTCCGATACCGGGAATCGAACCCGGGTTCTCCGCGTGAAAGGCGGAAGTGATAACCCCTACACTATATCGGAAATTATAAAAATCCGATGATTTCTGGGGTGGCGCCGCTAATATCCGCTGACTCAGCGCGGCAAAACCTTGTGCACCAAATCTGCAGGTGCCCGAATCTCTTGTTCCATCATCCATCAAGTCTGGATCTTCATCAACCAGCTACTACACAATGTTCAAGAAATTCACGCACGAAAACATCAACTCCAAGGCCAACGTCAAGTCGTCGTCGCAGCGCGCGCTCAAGGCCAAGCTGGTGGCGCAATTCCCCGACATGGAGCCCGTGGTCGACCAGATTATCCCCAAGAAGACACAACTGGTACATGTCAAGTGTCAGGAGCGCATCTCTCTGTACACGATCGACGGCAAGGTGATGTTTTTCCAGCATTTCGACGACGAGCTGGTCCCCTCTCTACATCTGGTTCACCAGTTTCCTCAGTACTTCCCCTCGATAAAGACGGATCGTGGCGCCATCAAGTTTGTGCTTTCTGGCGCCAACATCATGTGCCGAGGCCTCACATCCAAGGGCGCACAACTGCCCGAGGAGCCCCTGGAGAAGGACCAGATTGTTATTGTGACTGCCGAGGGCAAGGAGCATGCGTTGGCGGTGGGCAAGCTGACCATGTCCACCAAGGAGATTGAGGAGGTCAACAACGGCATTGGAGTGGAGCTTTTGCATTATCTGGGCGACGGGCTGTGGTCTTATCATGAGTAGGGGGAAACGGCGGCAAACATTTGCCAATCAAAATACTTATTACATTTTTTATAACAGGGGAATAGTTTGGTTAGTAATTTGGACTCAGTAAAACATCAACCTTGGTGGAATCCGTGACGCCGTAGAAATCCAACGTCTTGAGCTCGTCGTACACCTCAATGTCGTCAATGACGATCGTACACGAATGCAAAGGCGAATACCCCTTCTTTCGGAGCACCCCAAACTTCATCTTTTGAACAGAGCTCTGCTTGTTGAGTCTCTGACAGGTGGTGGTCTCTTTTTGATCCTCTCTCGTAGTATAAGTGACCTTGACAAAGGCTTGACGAGCAGTAGGAACGTTGTTAGCTTTTCTGGGAGCTGTTTGAGCGTGGGAAATACCCAGAGAAGATACCAGGGAGTCAAAGTGGGTCTTGTTGGCTCCCGTATCTCGTGGATAGCCAATCTTTCCTTGTAAAACGGAGTTGACAAAGTAAATGAGACTGTCTGAGCGTTCCTGGTCAGCCACAAACCGGCCATTGAGAGTGTCTAGCTTCTTGTGCCATCGTGCAATGATCTGCGAATCGATAGGCGAGACAGACAGGGTGTTAGTGGAGAAATCCTCTTTGGTGAAGGGGTTGTCATTGATTCGTAGTGACGCCAAGAACGGGTAAATGATGCAGAGCTGGTCGAAATCGGACCATTGGAGACGGTTGTAGGACACGTCCAGTTCTCTGAGAGAGTCTGAAGGGGGCAGAGTCTTGTGGGTCACGTTTTCAAGGGTGTTTTGAGACAAGTTCAAAGACGTCAAAGAAGTAGGAAATTGAAAGTGAGAGAGGGTATGCAGATGATTGAAGGACAAGTCGAGAAACTGGAGACGGGTATCTCTGAGATCGATCGACTTGATCGTCTCATTATGTGCCAAAACCAGGTGGGTGAGGTTGGGGAAGTGTTTGGTGACTTGTAACACCTCCTTTTCCGACAGCAGGGTGTTTGTCAAAGACAGAGATGTCAGAGAAGGGAACAATGACAACGGCGCTGTGGTATCTTCGTCCACCCTGAACCTGTTCCCGTTCAAAGACATCCATTCCACATTGGGCGTAGTTTGGAGACACTGTAGCACTGTCTGGAACGACGTGAACAGATTGAACGACAAATCCAGATGAACCACGTGATCTAGAGGCAGACTGTCGGTTCTGCTGGCCTCCGAAACGCCCTTATTGGCCAGATTTATGCTGGTCAGGTTCTCCAGACCCTTGTTATCGAATCCCAGCACCTGGCCCATTTTCGAGCCGATCTTGATTTCCTCCACACGTGACTCGGACGCGTACCGCTCAATCACGGCCTCCACAAACGAGGAGCCATACCGCACGTGTTTTTTGGCCAGAGACGCGCTTTTGAGGAAAGATCCGGCCCCCGGTCGAGAGCATTCAAACAGCTGGGTTCCCTTGACAGCTCCGTTGTTTTTGCCGCGAGTCGAGTCGTCCCATTCCACGCCTATCGCCTCTTCTCCGGGCCACACAGGCACCCCACTTCCCACGTATCGCACCGTGCAATTGTTTCCATCTATCGACAGTCGTTGGTTGAGGTTGACCATGTTGTGTGTATCGGTCAGAGTTAATTCGATGATAGGAGGATAAGTAGCAGAAGCGGTTTCAAAAGCGGTTAAGAATTTTGTCACGTGTACCAAATAAAGTGGGTGTATTTTACACGAGTCCAATCAAGTCACTGTATTTTTTTTGAAATAGTTGCCAATTTATTGAAGGAGTGGAGAATGTTGATGTAGTTTCCAGAATGTTCAACGGTATTGCTATTTAATTATGTCTGCTATAATTAAAGGATAGTTAAGAAAAGGTGCAAGTGTTATAATGCTCGACTGACGCTCAAAAATCGAATAAAATAGTTATCTTTAATTTTCCGACTCTTCCAACAACTATCCGAGAATTTACCACAGTTTTTGTCGTATTGTTTCGGTTATTGCCGTATCGTCTCGGTTTTTGTCGTATCGAATCGTTTTTGCCGTTTCACGTAATTGCTTTTTCGAATCTAGACACGCTAAAAGCTTTCACGCGGTTTACTCGAGAGAAGGCGCGTACAAGAGTGGGTCTGGTCTATCATGCCTCTCAGATGACCTCGCCAATCCACTCTTTGATTTATTACCGATTTTATTCGATTTATCCGACCTTTTTCCACACGAGCTCATGCAGAGTGACCGAAAGCTATCGCAAGACGCACCTGGAACCAACTTTGGGGCCAACTTTGGGGCCACAAGTTCTGTACAAGTAGGAGTCCAGGAGAGTCTCAAAAGTGTTGTGGTTACTCAAAAGGCGTCGCGGCGAGTTTCATGAAGAGCCACAAATCTCCTGCTCGCAGTTGGACAGGCAAAATCCACCGACACGGCCGATTAAGTTCCCAACACGCACTATTTTGCGCCTCAGATCGCTTACAGACACGTCAAAGATCTACGGTTTGTGCAAGGTGTATTTTTGGCATGGCATTTGAACGGGGGTGGTAATGTGTATAATATTGTACAAATCCGGGGGTTGGGGCCTGCCAAGACCTGACACAAACACGTCGCCCATGTATATATGACACGGTCGTCTGCCCCATTGTCGGCTCTTCTATCTTACTGCTACAAGTATGTCTCGTTGTGTGCACTCCCCCTTACCCCTGGATTGAACACCACACACACAAAAAGTGCAACCTTAATGGATACACGTTACACCCACCCTCACATACACAACTATCTTTTAGATCACCACCTCACCTCACGACTATTATCTTCATTGATCCTTCTCCAGCACCGGAACACAGTTGGAGACACAGACACATAACTGGACCCCCGACATACACTCAACAGACCAATCCAGAACAACACAAACAGGATCACAAACACAGCATCAGTGACACCAACAGGTCGCTACACAACCACCACAACCACTAGAACCACCACAACACACACAACATGTCGTTCTTCAACACCTTCAGGTGAGTACCCCTCCTCTCCTCCCCTACCAGCCACGTGGCTCTACTAACCCAGCCGTGGATTCGGACGAAGCTCCAAGAAATCCAAACCTCAGCAGCAGACACAACCTAACCAGATGCAGGCGTCCGGGTCGACGCTGTCCGTGTCGTCGTCGTCGTCTCTCTCTAGCATAAGCCGGGCCACCAGCTACACAAACAACTCCAACTCCAACACGGTGGCGAGCTCCAACAACGGCGGCAAGGTGCAGCAGAAGCCGCTGTTCATGTGCCAGCCGTTTGTGCGCCAATCGCTGGTCACGGGCAACTTCAAGACCATTGTGCAGCTGCCCAACTACGTCGACACCAACGAGTGGCTGGCGCTCTACGCCTTTGAGTTCTTCTCGCTGCTCAACTCGTTCTACGACGCCATCTCCGAGTTTGTGACCCCACAGGCGTGCCCCACCATGAACGCCGGCCCCGGCGTCGACTATCTGTGGATGGACTCCAACAAGAAGGCTGTGCGGCTGCCGGCCGCCACGTACATCGACTACACGTTTTCGTGGATCTCGTCCAAGCTCGACGACCGAAGCATTTTCCCCACCAAGCAGGGCGTGCCGTTCCCGCCGCATTTCATCAGCATTCTCAAAAACATTTTCCGCCAAATGTTCCGGGTCTTTGCGCACATTTACCACAACCACTTTGACAAAATGTGCCATCTCGGCATCCAGAGCCACTGGAACTCGCTCTTCACGCACTTTATTGGCTTTGTCATCAACTTTGATCTCATTGACGACAAGGAGCGCGAGCCTCTGCAGCCTCTCATCGACTCGCTCGAGGCCCAGGGCATGTTTTTGTAACAGGGGTGTGACGAGCGCCGTACGATCTCCGGCCGTTTGGATAACTGGATAGAACCGAACCTGGTTAATGTAAGGAATGCATCTCTCTACATGCGGGTATTGTAGAGTACAGCTGGAAGCTTGAGCTGTAGTCGTACGAGTGGACCTTTTTGAATGTCGAGCAAAGAGTCGTTTCTTTTCCCTCCATGACATCAAGATGCAGCTGTGCACCAAGTAGTTATACAAACGAGCATGTTGACCATGGCTCTAGAGCAGGGTGTTACTACCAAGCAAAGCGCAAAAACAGTAGCATTGTAGTCCTCGTCTTGTGACGAATTGAGCGGTATAAAACATCGGCCCCTTTTTTTTGAGACATCACGTATTTACACTCTGAATGACTGTACCGGTAGCAAGGCTGGCAGGTGTAGGCTGTGTCAAGTGTAAGCTGTTCCTGACGGTCTATCTTTACTGTCCTTGTCGATATTATGGGTAAGAAAATGGGACTATTGTAGCTACTGTAGATAAGACTACTGTATCGTACGTCGTACTTGTACCATGATAGTGTACTCGTGTGGTTCGGTTGGAGCTTCCATTTGGGTTTCGACACCATCCAAATTAGCGAGGCTGCATCCCATCGGCACCTTTGACATATTTAGCAGAGGGATCGATCCAAGAGAGCAACAGGCGAACAAAACCAAACAGGATCCAACTACACTCACCATGGCATCATTCGTTTACATGGACATTGCGGTGGCGGACGAGCCCGTGGGCCGGGTGGTGTTTGAGCTCTTCGACGACACTCCTCTGACCTCGGCCAACTTCCGCGCGCTTTGCAAGGGCGATACGCCGACCCCCGCGGGCTCGGTGCCTCTCCACTACAAGGGCAGCAGCATCCACCGGATCGTGCGCAACTTTGCGATCCAGGGCGGCGACATTGTGTACGGTGACGGCACCGGGGGCTCGTCCATCTACGGCGAGTCGTTTGACGACGAGAACTTTGTGCACAACCACACGGAGCCGTTTGTGCTGAGCATGGCCAACGCCGGGCCCAACTCCAACAAGAGCCAGTTCTTCGTGACGCTCAAGGGCTCGCCTCACCTGGACGGCAAACACGTGGCGTTCGGCAAGGTCGTAGCCGGCAAAAGCGTGCTGCGGCTGCTGGAGGACCTGGAGACGGCTGTTGGGGATTCGCCCGTGCTGCCCGTGACCATTACCGACTGCGGCGAGCTGCAGAGAGACGCCAAGCTGCTGATGCCGTTCATCGGCTCGCAGGACGGACTCACGGGCGACAAGTACGAGGAGCACCCGGACGACAACTTCAATCTGGGCAAGGGCGAGGGCGAGCTCAACTTTGACGACCCGGAACAGGCGCTCAGAGTGACCCAGGAGATCAAGGCGTTCGCCACGGAGGTCTACAAGATGGCAGCCGACGCCGAAGACGAGGAGGAACGAGCAATGGTGCTGCGGGTGGCGCTCCAAAAGTACAAAAAGGCCCTGCGGTACGTGTTTGAGCTGGCGCCAGACCCGGACGCCAGCAAACAGGCCTACGACGAGTTCCAGAAGCTCAAGCTCGCGCTGCACCAAAACGTGGGGCTCGTGGCTCTGCAACTCAAGAAGTACGACCAGGTCATCAACTCCACCACGTCTGCGCTCGAAATGGAAAGCGCGGGCGCCAGAGACAAGGCCAAGGCGCTGTCGCGACGGTCGTCGGCATACCAGGGGCTCAAGAAGCTGGAGCGAGCCATCAGTGATCTGGAAGAGGCTCATGGGCTGCTTCCCAGCGACCCGCAGATTGCAAAGAGTCTGGCGGCTCTCAAGCAGGAGACTGAGAAGAAGGAACAGAAGCAGAAGGCCCAGTACGCCAAGTTTTTCAGCTAGCGGGAGTGGACATGTGATGAGGGCTGTGGGGAGGAAAAAATGACCGCAACAAGGATACACATTGGTCTATGTATGATGTAAGTAACTAGCGCAGTTGTTACGAAGGTAGATCGTATTTTGAAGATATAGAATTGATTTTCTGAGCGATTTTGAAATTATTAGGAGTTTTGCGTATAATTATGAATTTCCGTGAGTTTCTGCGACGTTTTTTGAATTTCCTTGAATTTTCTCGAATTTCCGTGAAACATACCGCTCATTAATTCGCATCAACGTGCATCCATGACGTCGATATAATTTAGAATAACTAGAACAAATCGAAGAAAATCAGAAAAAATCAGGAAAAACTACAGTAAATATGCACCAGTACAAAGCTGATTATATAGCCATCCTCCCTCTCTTTATCACCTCAAAATACCAAACTTATTGGACTCCCGCCCAGTGGCGCCAAATAAAGTTTCGGCCATCCGTGATATGCAATATTTTTTAAAAATGTCTGACACAAACGAAACCCGCACAGCACACGCCGAAAAACAACCATGAGCTCCGACGAAGACGTGTCTGACCTGTTCTTCATGGACACAGAGGCCAGTGCGCCGGCATACACCGTTCTGGAAGACTCGGACGCGGAAAAACCCAACAAACCGCCCGCAGAAGCGTTCCAGTCCGTGGGCGTGGACGATGTTGACGATGGAGAAGATCAGCTGATTGAAATGAGAGGCGACGGCCGGTATTTCGGCAAGGAGGACGAGCAGGGCCCCACGTGCCGAACGTGCCACAAGCGCGGCCACATTTCGGCCGACTGTAAGGTGATGAGATGCTTCACCTGTGGAGCTCTGGAGGACCACGATACTGCCGACTGCACCATGTTACGCAAATGCTCCAACTGTGGCGAGTCTGGCCATTTGCGGGCCGAGTGCACGCAGACCAAGCGGACCATTTTCTGTTGGCGATGCGACTCGCGGATCCACACCGAGGACAAGTGCCATTTGATCTGGCGAGACTATGTCAAGGACCGCCGGGGCCCCCATGGCACCAGCTGTGTCTTTTGCTACCATTGCGGCGGCCAGGGCCACTACGGCGACGAGTGCACAGATACCCGGAACATGACTTTGCGGTTCAAGGAGCCGTCAGCGTTTTCTGGAGGAAATCTGCCTCGCCAGGGCGCTCGGTTCGACATTCAAAAACGGTACTTTGACGATCTGGAGCGCGAGAAGAACAGAGGACGTGGCGGTGGCAACAACTACAGCAGCGGCGGCGGCAACAACTACAGCAGTGGCGGCGGCAATAACTACAGCAACAACTACAATCGTGGACACGACAATCACAGCGCTCCTGGTGGAGGACGAGACGCACGAAGGGAGAAACGGGAGCGAGAACGAAAAGAGAGCAAGAGCCGACGCAAGGCCGAAAAACGAGGACAAGGAGGACAGGGAGGACAGGGAGGATTGCCGCGACCACAAACGTCGGGATACATTCCGCCCAAGTCGCAGTATGGGCCTGTGGCTAACGACGACTACGGTTTCCGGCCCAAGCTGAAACAGAACCACGATCACTCGGACATGTTCAACAACCGAAATAGAATGGACATGCCCCAGCCTACGAGATCGGGGCATTACAGCAAGTAGTATTTATTAGCAAGAGGGAAAATGTATTTTTAGGACAAGCACAGAGCAGTAATAGGTACAAAGAGTTCACCATTCGACGTAGAATTTCACGGGGATTCGAATGGTAACGTGATATCCATCTTTATAAGTACGACGACATCACGATACTTGTAGTATTCTTGACTTCCATATTGTCATATCGTCACCCTATTTTTAGGTTCGGATAAGCGTTATTATGCATGTGCAGTATGCGGTGACGCCTTGAAAGATCCAAGACCAATGTCCAACGACTGGTACCACCAAGCTCAGCAGAAAATGGCCATCATTGCTCTTCCACCACCGTCGTCATCCGATGGCGAAGACAGCAAAGTCAAGCAGGAAAAGGTGAGCGTGCAGAACCGCAATGGCGCCTCACTCACCAACGCCGCAATCCTCTTTTTTCCCTCTGATTTCGACAAGACCAAGAAATACACAGCCATTGTGGTCGCTCATCCTGCTGGAGGAGTCAAGGAGCAATGCGCTAGCATCTACGCTCGCAAACTGGCCCGAACAAAGGGGTTTGTGACCGTGGTGTTCGACTCGTCGTACAATGGAGGCAGTACGGGATCTCCTCGACATTTGGAAAACCCCTATGTTCGTGTGGAGGACGTTTCTGCGATTGTTGACTATCTGACGACTGTGGATTATGTGGATACAGAAAAAATCTGCGCTCTTGGAATTTGCACGGCTGGAGGCTACGCTATCAACGCAGCTATGAACGACCATCGCATCAAGGCTGTCGCAGCCGTCAATTGTGTGAATATCGGACAAATGTTTCGGGAAGGATGGGAAGGAGGACGCAAAGACATTGCCCGGCATTTGATTGAGGAGGGAGCAGAGGCTCGCACTGAAGAAGCCAACCACGGAGCGGTTCTCATTATGGACTGGTCTCCTGAAACTAAAAACTCCTCGGACACCAAAGAACAACAGGACGCATACGAGTACTATAGAACTCTTCGGGGAGCCCATCCCGATGCCCCGAGCAAGTTTACAGGTCGCAGTCTGACGCAACTGGCCACCTATGATGCCTTTCATCTTGCAAAGACGTTTTTGACCCAGCCCGCAATGCTCATTGTGGGAACCGAAGCCACCACCAAATGGTACAGTCAGCAGTTGCTGGAGCAGGTCGGAGACGATTTGGTCAGTCTCTTCACCATACGAGACGCCTCCCATTTCGATCTCTATGACAAGGACAAGTATGTGGACGAAGCTGTTGACAAACTTGGGGTCTTTTTCAAGTACAATGTTTAAGAGCTAGACTATAGACCAATAGATTCGGAAGAGCTCCGATAACCCTCTTTCTCTCTCCGATGTCGCAGTGTGCATCCTGTGACATTGCGCATCCTGTGACAGTATCGTGCATCGATTTGCACATGATCAACCGTGGACGGTGGGTACGAGTTGATGTGCAAAAGGGGGCTACCGATCGATGTAACGTACGAGTCTTGGGCAGATCTGCTGATAACAACGAAAGATAACAACGAACTAAGATATTGCCCGGAAAAGCCCACCTTTGCAATCGGTAATAACCCCTCCAGATTCACACTCTATCCACTCTACACCATTGCAACCTGCAGAAGTAATTATATCTCCCGACCATATCTCCCGACCATCAAACCTTGAGGCTGGTGATATAGGCGATTGGAGGGGGCTAGGGGCTGAATGGGAGAGCCGTTTTATTCAGCAGTATCCGTGCAAGGAGACATGCTCCTTGAACGGCTTTTTTGCTGTCTCTGGGACTTCTTTATTTCCCGATTCGTGTGCCAAGACTCTGCCAAGACGGGCCGGACGTTATCGTGCCGTTATCGAGGTTATCGACGCTGATAAAGTTTAGCCCAGGTGGAGATGGGTGATCGGCAGAGACGTGTGCTACCAGGATTTCACTGCAAAAGGGTGGGCAGTGGGGATGAGCAGATTTCTATAAATGGGGGAGCGTGAGAGAGAGCCGGATCTCCATCTTTTCTCTACCCTAAATCACCATGCAACTCCTTCCTCTTCTTCTCGCTACTCTGGTCTCGGCTGAACACTTCACCGTGACTCTTCTGGACCAGACCCACTCTGCTCTGTCCAAGCACGCCGAGTCCAACAACTGGAACCCCCAGAAACTCGGCTACTCCAAGAACCTGGCCATTGCGCTGGTCGACCACATTGATCACGATATCAACTATCTCTACGGAGAGACCAAGAAGTTTGCCATTGCTGGAGGAAACTCGCTGGCCAACTACCTGGACGTTTCTTCGGCGTCCTCCACTGGAGAAAACGAGCCCATCCTCATTGTTATCAACAGCCACGAGACTCCCGAGTTTGACCAGGAAACCGTCTACCACGCCCGAACTCTGCGAGAGTCCGTCACCCCCGAAATGCGAGGTGAGAAGCTAGCCAGTGTCGTGCGAGAGCTGATGGGCATTGCTTCCCGCAGCGCCAAGGGTCTGGAGAAGCGATTTGGAGGCGTTCCTGCCGGAGGAGGATTCTGTACCAGCTACCCCCATTGCCCCACGTACTGTCCTGGTTGCATTATTGAGGAGCTTGGAGGGGGTGAGGATGAGGCCCCTGCTGAGGAAGCTCAGGAGTAACTTGCTGATTCTTTCAACCGAGGGCGGGCCCTACAAATACAGTACAGGTAGTGATTTAGCTGAAGCTATATTACAAGTAGCACTTCGTTAGAGTAGAAAGCGACCATGAGACAATATCTAGAGTCAATGTACAAGAGATTTTAGCTATTGGTACGGCTACTTGTAGTGATACCAGTCCTTCCACGCCTTCAAAGGTGCAACTCATTTAGGTTGAGATAAGGCGGGTATCGTGCATTATCGGAACTCAGTTGGGATGTCGAGGGCCATATAACCGTTGGAAATACGTGCCCAAAACTGTTCCAAAACTGTTTCAGACCTTGTCATCACATTCTCTCGAGTATTACGCCACATTTTCTCAGTCGTTACTGGTTGGACCTTCGTTGTTGCGATTTAAACAGATTATACCCAGTTTGACCTGAAACACCTCAATACTGCCGTGTGAAAAAGCTGTTTTTCACCTTGAAAGTCCCCAATCAAGTTGCCCCCTCACTCTCGACCATAGCCCATCATCATTACTCACGCAACATCCCGTGATCCGTGTTCAGTGGGTCCCAAACTCTTCCCGTCGGAGTCCGAAACGCGCCACCGGTAGCCAGCCGCACCAATTAAACGGCTAGCTAAAAACTCTCGCTCTCGGGGCCCGAAGATGGATTTGGGAAGTTGTGGGTTGGTAAATGGCACGTGATGGTGATGGGATGACACGAGAAAAGTTGCTGAGAAGCTCCGAGCGTCACAATCACCGTCCACAGCTCTAGACCCATTCTAGACGGTCTTTAGTGGGCCCTGACAAATCTCCAATGAAACCGTATGCACTCGTGTGTCAGATACCGGCGACATGCACCTATAACGAGAATGTGGCGTTCCTATAAGTACAGCGATTGTCGCTACTGAATCTACATTCACTCACACTTACAACGCACAATGGGAGGACACCCTGAAGTCGCAGCATGGCTGGACAAGTACCCCGAGCCCAAAGAAGCCGCTCCTATCGCCTCCAAGCAACAGGTTCGAGAGTGGCTTCTGCTAGACGACAACAAGACGCAGATTCTGGATCTGCGAAAACACGACTTCCAGGGCGGCAAGATCAACGGCGCCTTGTGTATCCATTACACGGGCGTGTACGACTCTGTGGAAGAGATTTGGCAGATTTGCAAAGCTGCTGGCAAGACCAAGCTGGTGGTGCACTGTTGGTCGTCAAAGAACCGGGCCGTCAAGGTAGCTGGCTGGTTCCAAGACAGCATCTCTGCTGCCAACGAGACGGAAATCGAGGTGTATGTTCTTGGGGGAGGAATCAAGGGCTGGGTTGACGGTGGTAAGGAGTACACTGATTTGATGGTGGAATTCGACCCTGCTGGATTTGAGTAGATGGACCAGCTGGAACGTCACGTGACTTTTTTATAAACAGTACTTGTAAGACATTCGCACTTTAGAGCAGTTGAATAATAGTAAGATAGGGTGTGCTCATTGTAAGGTGATCACGGGTCTTCCAATTTTTTTGCCAGCTCATTTTGGCAGTTTGGTGCTCACCACTGTTTGAATGATACTTGTACTGTAGATCGTCGATAGGTGCAGTGAGATAGAAGGATTTCTGATGAGAATGGGGTGGCCTGGTTGGCATGTCTGACGTAACGAGTGTAGATTTGTTACGTGCAGTTAGGGTGCACTGTTTAGAAATATTGCGCGTCCTTTATGCATCTCAACTAAACCTCCTCTCTCCCAACCGAACTCAACTAGTTGCAGCTTGGAGACCGGTCAAGAATATTGCATTGGATTAGCAATCTCCTAGATATTTCTCAACATGGTGAATATTTAGAAACGGTGGATGTCTGAGATCACGATGCGAGGATCAGCTGGCTCAAAATCTGGTTAGATCACTCAACAGATAGGGCGGATTCCTTCGATGCTACTGATACTCTACAGCGAACCGTGCTTGGTGTCTGGTGTCGCAACAGCACCAAAACGGTTATCGGCGTGTAAAAGACCTTCACCGCTCTCGGCACTCTGAACTTGTTGGACTGGACACGTGCACGGTGCGGCAAGTACCTTGGTGGCAGGTGGTAGTGCGAAAAGCGATAGTGCGGAAAACTATGCATCCCACACTTGGTCGGTCTTTAAAAAGTAGTTTATTCCAAGCTACCGGTACAAAGTACGTCTGTGCAACCTGCGTGTTCAGCGAATTGTGGCTATCAGCTATCTGCCTTGGCAGCTTGGCGAAGTGCTTTGTTCACGTGGATGTCTCGTCTCATGTTCAGAATAGCAACCAGCGAAGACTTTTTCGGCGTCAAAAAGGAAGCTATCTGTGTCTCGGAATGACAGACGATCTTTCATTTTTCACCCGAACAAAACCAGTCTAACGTCGCTGGGTTAGTGTGGGTTATAAGCAGTTTGTCTAAACCAAACCTGGGGATGGTTATCGTGGGAACACACGGGAACAATTGCCAATGTCTGAAAATGTTCGACAGTCTGCTGGATGACGTTCGAGCTGAGCCAAAGAAAGCTATTGACCGGCGGCTTGGCGCCTTGACACCCTTCATAGCTCCAAGTTATCAACTTACACTTTGCGACCCCAGGCCAATGAAAGGCTGACAAGGTGAGACTGCTATAGCAGTTTTAGCCTGTTTTAGCGCCACCAGGATGTTGAGATTAACCGACGAAGAATGTGGTATTTGAGGAGGTATCGTTCTCCAACAATTCCAACTGTGATTGGAGCGTTTTTCGTACGTTTTTTGATCCGTAAGTTTTCTTAATGACTGCGCCACTCCGTCGCCAACTGCCAAAATCGTATCTGTTTCCTTTCAGAAGGTCTAGGCGCCGTCTTAGTGCAGGGGTAGTCGGGGTCCGATAGTTGACATATTGAGACATGAATAGTTCCAATGGTTGAGATAAGATAAATAATGGTCCGAGTCTGAGTTGTTTTGCAACATTTATTATCTCCTGCCTGTATCTTCTTTCTCCACCTCCTCCACCTTTCAATTATCTTCTCCACCAAATGCACCAACTGCACCTCCCGTGTGGCTGTCGTAATTATGTATGTCTTTCGACACCAGAGCCGTGCTATAGACTGCAGCATGTACAAAGCCACAAGGCACAATAAAGCTTGCCACATCATCTATCTATCCGATCTATCAACGTGTAACCACATGCAAAACTAGCACAAGTATATATAGACCGCTTTCCGCCCCCCCGGATTGGCCCCCACACGCGTCTATCGAATGAAAACAATCCACTGGCTTGCACCCTTTAGCAAAGTCCCCGAAATCCCCTCTGAAAAGCAGCCCAGTGCCGAGCACCAGGCCAATTGGTTTTCCAGAGCAACTTGGACATGGTTGAGTCCTCTTCTTAAGGTGAGTATGGGAGGACGAAATGACGAAATGTGAATGTGAAAAAAAGCCCAACTACCTAACTGTATACAAACAGGACCGTAGAGTAGAGGTGCAAGACAAGTGGGGTGGGTGTTGCAGATGAAGAGTAGCTCAATGAGACGGATTATCATTTTATCCCGATTCAATGCTTTTTATTCGAAATGTTGTCGAATTTTGCTGCCTTTTTTCCCGCCCCCTTTAGCCTTTCATTTCACACTTATCGCCACCTTATCGCGTTATCACCACAGCCTCTAACTCAGACCGGATATCTCAGAAACATTGAAAAAAATGACTTGTGGAACGTGGCTGAAAACCAGCAGGCGGCCCGGCTCCAAGCCAAGCTCGAAGAACGCCTCGAGGTCCGCTACAACCAGATTCTCGAGCGCAAGATGGCCAAGCTGAAAAAGGCGAAAAAACCCACCACCACCAAAACCTCCATCTACCCTGGTATCCACTACGACATTGACGAAACTGCTGCTGTGGATCCCGACCACCACGACGACCATCTGCGTCAGCAGGCTGTCTCTGCTCTCAACAAGTCCAGTGAACCTCTGGCCCTGGCTCTTAACGACACGTTTCTCGTCCAGTTTTGGTTCTCGGCGCTCATGACGATTTTGCGAGAGCTCTGTGCTGTAGCTAGTGCCCTGGTGTCCAAGGAGCTCATCAACTACATTGAGCGACGATTCTACGACCGAAACTACCCCATGGGTACGGGTATTGGCTCGTCCATCGGCATGTTCCTGTTGGCTGTGGGTGTCACGTTTTTCTTCAATCACTCCTTCTACGCTGCTCAGATGGTCGGAGCCAAATCGCGAGCCGCTCTCATTGGTACAATCTTCAAAAAGTCCACCAAGCTGAGCATCTCCGCTCGAAAAATCCACCCTCCAGGCAAAATCACCAATCTCGCCGCTCTCGACGCCCACAGAGTCGACTTTGCCTGCCAGTTTGTGCACCAGATCACCGCTTTCCCCATCACCGTCTCCTGCGCTACTGCCGTGTTGTGTGTCAATCTTCACGAATCCGCCCTGGTTGGTGTTGGTACCATGCTGCTGTTCATTGTATCCGTGGCTTACATCACCAAGTACACCATGAACATGCGACGTCGAATCATGAAGTGGACCGACAAACGAGTGACGCTGATCCGAGACGCCCTGCAAAACATCCGAATCATCAAGTACTACGGTTGGGAAATCCCCACTCTGGAAAAGATTGCTGTGGCTCGAAGAGAAGAAGCCAATGGCTACATTCGAATGGGCTCGATCCGAGGTATCACGTTTGGAATGTTCGAGAGTCTGCCCACCATTGCCGGAGCTCTCTCGTTCATCACCTACTCCAGTATAGGCAACGAGACTGACCCCGCCAAGGTCTTCTCGTCTCTCACCCTGTTCAACCTGCTTCTTCCTGCTCTCATCCAGCTGCCCATGGCCATGCAGTACGTGGGAGACGCCCGAATGTCTCTGCGTCGTATCCACGAGTTTCTGCACGCCGAAGAGGGTGCCTCGAACGTTACCATCGATACCGAGCAGGCTGACGGCATTCTGGTTCAAGATGCATGCTTTGAATGGCCCATGGATGAACCCATGGAGTTTTTCTCCGAGGAGAAACAGGGTGATAAGGTGACTTCCGAAAAGGCTGAAACTCGTTCAATCAAGTCCATCAAGACTTTACGATCCGGAAAATCTGTTCTTTCAGGCAAATCGTCCGCCAAGTCTTCGCGAAAGTCTTCCATTTCCTCCAAGTTTTCCTTTTTCGAATCAAACGACGTTCTTTCTTCCGACGAAGAGCCTGACGACGATATTTCGCTCACGCTGAACAACCTCAACCTGGCTCTCAAGCCTGGCTCTCTTACTGTCGTTGTGGGTGCTATTGGTTCCGGCAAAACGTCGCTTCTGTCTGCTCTTACCGATCTCATGCTCATGACGGACGGTTCCGTGTCTTTCTCGTCGTCCAACTGGATTGGCTGTCTTGAGCCTTGGATCCAGAACTCGTCTATTCGTGAGAACATCATTTTCGGCCGAGAATTCGACGCCGACAAGTACAGACACGTGCTGGAGGTCTGCCAACTGGCTTCTGATCTCGACAACATGGAATACGGAGACAAGACCATGATTGGAGAGCGGGGCATCACTGTTTCCGGAGGCCAAAAAGCCCGAATCAACCTGGCTCGAGCTGTTTATGGCAAGCCCGACATTCTCATCATGGACGATGTTCTGTCCGCCGTTGATGCTCGAGTGGGTCAGGCTATGATCGAACAGTGTATCGACGGCTACTTGAAGGAGTCTACTCGAGTGCTGGCCACTCATCAGGTGGGCATCGTTGAACGAGCTGATCACGTGATCTATATGGAGAAGCCAGACGCCCAGTCCTACGACAGTCACGCCAAGATCCATCAGGGTACCGTTGCAGAGCTCTCGGACCGTCTGCCCCAATTCAGAGCTCTCATTGAAGCCGGTGTTGTTCGTGCTGAGATTGAGATGGATGAGGAGAGTGAAGTGAGGGACGAGCTAGCCGTCGTCGATGTTCCCGAAAAGATTGAGTTCTCTCCTGCCACCAAACGAGCTTCCAGAGTGTCCATGGAGTCTTCCATGTCGGCCAACATGATGGCTGAAGAGGAACGAGTGCGAGACTCGGTCGGATTCGGGGTCTACAAGCGTTATCTGCTGTTCAGCAACAAGAACAAGGCTCTCAGTATTGCTCTGATTGTGCTGTGTGCGTTTCTGATGCTTCTTGTGGCTTTTCTGACCATCTTTGCCTCCGTCTGGCTCTCGTTCTGGACGGCAGACAAGTTCATTCGATCCAAGGGCTTCTACATGGGCATCTACATCATGATTGGAATGACTCTTTTGCTTCTCATTACCATATTCATGCTGACTTCTCAAATCCAGGGTACTCGTTCGATCGAAAACATGCACAATCTCGCCATTGAGACCATCATGCGAGCTCCAGTGGCCTTTTTCGACACCA
Source organism: Yarrowia divulgata (assembly GCA_900519045.1). Taxonomy (NCBI): domain Eukaryota; kingdom Fungi; phylum Ascomycota; class Dipodascomycetes; order Dipodascales; genus Yarrowia; species Yarrowia divulgata. The sequence goes on from ULGQ01000008.1 coordinate 221,097, forward strand.
CCCCCATGGGCCGGATTCTCAACCGGTTCACCAGAGACACAGACAGTCTTGACAACGAGGTGAGTATGCGGTACCGAATGCTCTTCTTTTCTCTGACCGAGTTTGTGGGCTCCTTTGCCATGACCATTGTCTTTGTGCCCTACACGGCTCTTGTTCTGGCTCCCATCATCATTGTCTTTGTCGTCTGCTTGTCTTACTATCGTCAGACTGCCCGAGAAGTCAAGCGGATCGACTCTATGGAACGGTCCGCCATGTTGTCCGTCTTCAGCGAGAGTATCAGCGGCATGTCTGTGATTGTCATGTACGGCGCTCAATCCAACGTTGTTTCCAAGCTTCACGTGACTCTGGACATTCTGAACTCTGCCTATTTCATTGTTGCCGCCAATCAGCGATGGTTGTCTCTTCGTCTCGATGCTATGGGCTCCCTGGTGGTTCTTATTTGTACCATTCTGTGTGCTGCTGGCGTGTTCCACCTGACCCCCTCCAACATGGGTCTGATTGTGTCTCAGGCAGCCTCCATTCCCGAGAACCTGTCCATGATGGCCCAGGGCTTTTCCGAGCTCGAGAACTGCATGAATGCGGCAGAACGAATTCTCCACTACCACACCATCACCGCTGAGGGCTCCTCCAAGACCGTCTCCGCTGCTCCTAGCTCTCCTCCAGTCGGAAAGATCGAGTTTGACAACGTCTCTCTCAAGTACCGACCCGAGTTGTCGCTGGTTCTCAAAAACCTGACCGTCACCTTTGAGCCTGGCCACAAGATTGGAATCTGTGGACGAACTGGAGCCGGTAAAAGTACGATTCTTCAGTCGCTGTTCCGAATTGTTGAGCTCGAAACAGGCAAGATCTCCATCGATGGCGTCGACATTGCCTCCATGAGTCTCGAGCAGCTCCGAAAGGGGCTTTCCATCATTCCCCAGGAGAGTGTTTTGTTTGCTGGCACGGTGAGATCCAACCTGGATCCTCTTGGCGAACACACGGACGCTGAAATGTGGTCTTGTTTGCAGCGAAGTGGCTCGACGGTGGCTCTGGACACCAAGGTGGACTCTGACGGCACCAACTTTTCGCTTGGAGAGCGTCAATTGCTTACCCTGGCTCGAGCTCTGCTTCGAAACTCGCAGATCCTCGTTCTGGATGAAGCCACCTCCAACGTCGACTACCAGACCGATGCTCTGGTGCAGCAGACCATTGCCCAGGAGTTTAGTCACTGCACGATTCTGTGCATTGCCCATCGACTGCGGACCATTGTCAACTACGACCGGATTCTCGTTCTGGAGGACGGAGAGATGCTGCAGTACGGCAGTCCCCAGGAGCTGTTCCGAGACGAAGCCGGCATGTTCCGACGTCTTTGCGAGGCCTCTGGAATTAAGATGTAGTGGTGCACTTTTCTGTACTACCATAGCTGTTTATAACTCTTAATAATACATTTTGTAACTCTGCTTTTGTATTTGGACTACTGTCGCCAACTAGTGCGATTTTTGCCAAGAGTTCAGACCAGAGCCAATACGTTCAGTGCCGTGCCCAGACATTGAGAAACGTTTTTCCAACGAATGATTAAGCCAGCGGAAGATTGCAAGCGATCTACAGGAAAGACAGTCTAGCCAGTAGTCGGACAACAGAATAGGACAACAGAATAGGAGGACAAATTCACTGGAGAATTGCAAAACCAATTTTCTCCACACCCCGGTTCTCCTGCATACGCTGTACAGCACTCCTGCGACACGGGTTGGGCTCGGCGACAGCAGTGCAGCTCTAGGCTTCTTTTTTAATCTGATCCTGTAATCAATCGCATCTGCAATCTCGCACATCTTTGTCTAACGAGTACTGTACGTCTGTTGTGGTGTCAAAAAGTCCGCTAGCGGTCGTACCACGTTTACTGTTACACTCACCCCATGGAAAGATTGGGCTGGATTGATTCTCCACCTCCCTAGTATTTTGCAAACTTATCATAGATGTGAAACAAGACCAATCTGTAGAGTGGAGCGTGAGAGAGTGAATTTTTGAGCAGTATGAGGCGGAAAAGCTTTTGCTGGCTGTGAAAGACGTATTAAAAAGGCGCTTAAAATCGACCCCAGCTAATAGGATTGTACGTTCAATGGAGTCTCCGATTTCGGCCGGATTATCGTCATTTCTCTCGTCTGATAAATCGTCAAACTTTGATGGCCAACACTTTAATGCGCCAAGACCTAATAACTCCATGGACTTAGCCGACTGTTTGGAGTGTTTGTGAGGTCTTCCTTGTCTGTGATCCTGGCCCAAGACGGAGGAGCCTTGGCAGAGTTGCATTTTGGCGAGGCCGTATTTCTGCCGCCAAGCGTCGTGGCAGCAGTGCGTGATCAGCGTGAAATCAGCAGCTTCATCAGATAAGATCATCGTGATGGATAACGAGTCTGGACCGGTGCATTGGGTGACGAATTGGATGAAGACACAGAGTGGCTGAACGGCTGAACAGAAACATTTGCCCCAGCCAGAACCCGCATTGCCTGCATTGGACTAGACGCTACGCTAGAGAGGCTGCCTGTTGTCCCCTTGTGGGCGCTTGAGACCCCATCTAATGCACCCTAATGCAATACGAGGTTGTCGCTTAATTGTTCTGACCTAGGATGGACCGGTACGAGTACTGTGGTCTCGTTTGTGTGGACTGAGCAGGTATATAATGGACGTCTTCCCGCTCCTCAATTGGTCTTGATTCTCAGCACCAACACCACCATGAACATTGAAAAGTTCAAGCACAACAACAAGGACACTCTCGACAAGCTCGACCGCCAGGCCAAGTATGTGTTTGACTTCAAGGACCGCCAGGCCGAGAAGTTCTTCGGCTCCATGTCGCCCAAGACCCGGTCGATCATGATGTTCTTCTTCTCTCCCGAATACGACTACTCCTCGGCCACCGAGACGTTTGACCCCAATGACCAGGTCGAGGATCTGCAGCTGACGCATTCGGAGATTGTCCGAAAGGTCTGGAGCAAGAACCAGCTCATCATGGCCTGGTTCTTCCTGCTCTTCATGTCTCTGGCCTCCACCATCATGGCCTCCTCCTTCTCGTCCTACATTGTCTACGCCTCCTCCGAGTTTTCGCAGATGGGCGCTCTGGCCTCGGTCCAGATTGTCCAGTCGTGTATTTTCCTGATTGCCCGAGCGCTGTGTGGTAAGCTGGCCGACAACTTTGGCCGATTCGAGGCCATGACCATCTCTGTCGTGTGTCTGGCCGTGGGATCGGGTCTCTACATGGGCACCCATAACATTGTCACCTACTTTGCCGCTCTGGCCTTCTTCTCCATCGGCGATATCGGTATCCAGATGATGTACGAGATTTTTGCCGCCGACACGGTGCAGCTCAAAGACCGAACATTCTTCCAGACCATCACTCTGGGCGCCAACCTTTTCACTCCCTGGGTCTCGGGTCCCATGGTTGCCGCCGTCCTCAAAAACTCCACCTGGCAGTGGGGCATGGGCATGTGGTGCATCATTGTTCCTGGCTGCTCTCTGCCCTTCCTTTTCACGCTCCTGTACTTCCGAATCAAGGCCTACCGAATGGGTCTGCGAATCCGAAGAGGAGACCCCAACCGAACCTGGTTCCAGAACACCATGACCGGCATCATTCGAATGGATCTGCCCGGCCTGGTCTTTCTCTGCGCCGGTCTCATTCTCTTCTTTGTGCCCATCTCCTTCTGTACAGGTACCGACAACTGGAAGCTGGGCGAAAACATCGCCATGTTGACCGTGGGCACCTTTTTGCTCTACATTGTCTTCCCCCTCTGGGAGTTCTACTTCACCAAACACCCCTTCATCCGATACAAGCTCATGCGAAAGCGGTTTGTGACCGTCCCCGGATGCATCATCTTGCTCTACAACATGGCCTTTGCCATCTACCATCCGTACTTCCAGACCTGGCTGCTGCTGGCCAAGGGGCTTCCTCAGGCTCGAGCCACCAACATCCACATGGCCATGTTTGTGGCTCTCACGGGTACCACTCTTGTTTTCTCGCCTCTGATGCGATGGAGAGCCAAGCTCAAGTCTGTTCTGGTCTGGGGAACCATTCTGTACTTCATTGGAATGGGTCTGACCTACGAGTTCCGACGGCCTGAAAAGCCGCTCAGCACCATGATTCTGGCCCAGGTCTTTGAAGGTGTGGGTGCCGGTCTGCTGGTCATCCCTGTCATGGTCTACATCCAGGTAGTCTGCAAGCAGTCCGACTCGGCCGCAGCCATCACCATCTACTACTTCTTCACGTCTTCCGGAACCATTTTGGGCAACGTGATTTCCGCCGCCGTCTACCGAAACCACTTCCCCAAGATTCTGCGAGAAACGGGTCTCTTCACCGAAAAGGAGATCGCCACGATTTTCAGCTCCATCTACGCCGGTCTGTCGTACAAGGTCGGAACTCCCCAGCGAACGGCCATTGGCGCATCTCTCAACACCGTCATGCGATCTCTGCTGCTCGGACCCTTTGTGCTGTGTGCCATCATGTTTCTTCTCGGACTCACCAACGCCGACATTGATCTCAACGAGGCCCAGCGAGTCAAGGAAGAGTCCGAACATAACTTGACCCTTAAGACTACTCAAACGGCTGATGAGGGCTCCACCGACGAGAACGGAGAGAAGGGAATCGTGGTGGCCCACAGCTTCGAGGGGAAGTATGCGTCTTCCGAAGAGAAGAAGCAGGCCGAGGAGGAGGTTGTTCAGAGAGCTTGAAAGAAGATGACCATGACCAACGAACGACCAGCGAACGACCAACAAACAACCAACGAACGACGACCAACGAACGACGACCAACTCACTTAATGACTTAATACATGATTGCTGTGCCGATTTAGCGGTTGAGATTCTGTAGTTTGATTGTACTACAGTATTGTAGTGGACTCACACGCCAAAAATAAAATCTGTGAACTCAGGGAGTTCGATTCAAGGACAATCAGCTCACGGGGAATTCAACATAGTACCCTGAATCGCCTAATGAACCCTTGAAGGCTAGATTTATGAGTTCTCAATCATATCATACATGTCAATCTATGTTGTGGCTATAGCTCATGCGTATGATTTCACCGTAGTACTTGTATTAGTATGGAGATCGAATCACGGACTCCGAATTCGAACTCGAAACTAGAGCCCTGAACCCGCTCTGAACTCGCTTCAATTCGATCTCCCATTCGCTCCACTCGCTCCACCTCGTAATCTTGTCTAATCAATCATGGTCTCTAGCTCCGTTTACATCTGGACACTGCATTCCGCTAGCTCGTGGAATCTGCACCCGAGCCTGCCAGAGCCTGCATTTATCGTCAAGCCCAAAGCAGAAGTCCTTTTTTGTAAACAGTTCCCCGCAATTGTGTTATAATGTAGCATTAGTTGAGATCAGTTGATGTTTGCATAGAAGAAAAACTGTTTGTGGTATCGGTACTTGTACCGTCTGTCTGAATTGACCGATTGTGCCGTTTTTTTCTCTTCTATTTTTTGGTCTTCACAATACACACCCTGTCATATCCCCAACATGCTCTTCAGTTAGCATCTCGTTCGCGTCGATTTAGACCATAGCAGCCGCTTAACAGGGCCCCACGCCTCCTTAGCACAGAGCTACTGTACACTCTACAGAATAGTCCACTTATAGTATAGCAGCCATGCCATAGTGTGAGTCTGTAGTTGGTTCAAAAACCATAGATCGAAAGCCCCGCCTTGTTTTGAGATCTGGGTCGCCGAAAACAGATACATATTCGTGCGACATTATAAAAGATGGGGTACGAGTCCAGATCATCTTTTCTGTTTTTTGGCAGTTTCTGAGGGGCAGCACAGATTCAAAGTCATCTGGATAATCTTCTCGTAAGTGGATCAATCGGATAACATGTGATATTATCAGATAGTGCGTGGTCTGGATTTTGTGGTTTGGATCGATAGATCTGTTTCAGAAACACGTGCCGACCAGGAGTGTCAAAAGAAGTACGATACTGTCTGTGTATGCGAAGTCACTCTCGCTTCAACGCCGTCTCTCAAAGCCCCCTCTCAATACCGCCCCTCAAAGCCTCACTGCTTGTTCTAGCCCAGAGTCCTCTGACTGAACCAGACTCTAGAAGTTGGTGCAAACGGGCACATGAATTATTGTGGGCAACAGTGGGGCTAGATTTTACTATCAGATGTTCCACGGAAAAGGGATAGTCGGTTGGTGGGTAGAATCAAAAGGTGGAGCACACACCCCACAGAAGGAGGGCAAAGAGAGTGACTTGGCCTGGGACACTCAGTTGAGCACAGTACCAGTAGTCCACTGTTGTGATCTCTAGTTCTCCAGTTGAGAGCTTGCTATTGAAGCAGTGGAATTCAATGGTGTCAACTTGGGGAGTCATTAACACTTGTTAATGAAACAACGACCGATGCAGGGGAAAATATGTTGCGAAAGAATGTCTCGAAGCGCTTTAAAAAGAGCCAGAGTCTGATAATTTACATGTACTGTATGTACTGGCACACAGAATAAATGAAATGACTGTACGGGTGCCTAGAGCCTCTCAGTTTGGTCACGTGACTCTAGACATAGACATTTCCCGACGACTGTGTAGCACCAATCTAGTCGGGTAACTAATCCTGCCCAGGTTGTTGGAAGTTTACTTAGGATTTGCTTGAAAACTACCTGGGCATCGCAGCACTCACATGAAGGTCACGTGAAACCGCCAGGACAACCAGTATCGGCCTTGAGCAACCCATGTCCAGCTCATTAGTACATTCAATCAAAAAGCCAAATCAGAGAGCATCACAAGTGGTTATCTCCGAGACTTTACGAGACTCCGAAACTCTACCATACAGTACTGTACGAGACTCCGAGTTATAAATAGTCACAGTGATAATACCAGGAGTACTCCCTGAAGCTATACTATATGGATTAGTAAGCTCAATCAGCCACTTGTATCGTTCCCACAACTACCAGGATGTTTACTAATCGGTATTGCCTTCTCTTCGCTCTAACACTCTTACCTCTTTTAAACCTCCTTACACCGCCCCTCTGAAATTTCAGACCAACTCAATATTCGGAATAAACCAGCGCTAATCAAACACCCCTAACCCGTAGTAACGACTTTGCAACGCTCGGAGAATGGCCAACACCGCCCTGATCCAGTCTCCTTTGCAATTGACCGTTTGCAACGATACCTTCCTCGATGGTCATTGCCATAAGATAAAAAAGAACAGGCACATGTGCCAAGCCCCGTTGCACAACGTGGCAGCATGAGATTGTTTAGATAGTGGGTATGTACGAGGATGGCTTTGGTGGTCAGGTTTTTTTTCGTAGACAACTTTTTTCTTATTCTGTCTGAGTATGTCACCAATTATCGTATTGTCCTTTGATACCCATTACTTACTCATCTATTTGGCACTCTACGTTCTTGTACAACAGCCTTATCATTATTTCAGCACTGTAAATTGCCACCTGTGCAACGACCCGTGTTTCAACCTTATTTCGGAAACAGTAGGCATGGCATGGCTGTTGCAAACCCTAACCTCGACATGATGGAGGGAACTCCAGCCAACCACGACAAAGTAGCGATGTAGAGGGGGTTTGGGTGGGAAAATAAAACGGGGAATTAATCTGCAACATTCCCCCAATTCCAGGGTTAGGAACTATGAGCCCCTGCCCCTCATCCTCTCCTCCCCTAATACACCCACTGAAGCCCTGCTGTACTGCGCCATTTAGGACACATCATCAAGGTTGCCTAACGTGTGTATACATACACCTGCGCTTGACAACCTCCCAACTCTTTCTCTCTCTTCTCCACCATCCGCAACATGTCACAGGATTTGCCCATTACGTTTCAGGAGCATCTCCAGCTCCAATCGCTGGGGGTTCCTGAGGCCTCCATTGGCTTCAACACGTGTACTTTGCAGAGTGATCGTTTTGTTTGGTGAGTGTGGTGGTGACAGGGTGACAAGGAGGTTGTCACGATGGATCAGGTGTGGGGCGGATAAGGATAAGGAGGGGGACACAGACAGGGTCAGGAGCATGGGATGGCAGGGTCGGAATTGCAGCAACGACATCAATCACGTGATGCAGCGATCGTGGTCGGATTGTGCCGGAAAGCGGGGAACGTGATGATGCCATTTCCCCGACGATGGCACGACGATGACGGCGTCACCGCGATGATTCTATGTTGATAATTCTGCCTTGGTGATGATGCTGCCTTTGTGGTGATGCTGCCGTGGTGATGCTGCCGTGGTGATGATGGTGCCATCACTGACGCTGATCCATGTTCATTCGACCGGTCAACCACGTCCTCGAACCGACCAGTCGAACCGTCTACCACCAATCAATTCAATCATACTAACTCAGCGTTCGGGAAACCGCCAACACTGGCAACACCGTGGCAATCATCGATCTCCACAACAACAACAATGTCGTGCGACGAAACATCTCCGCAGACTCGGCAATCATGCACCCCACGGACTTTGTGATTGCGGTGCGATCCAAGGAGGGCGCGCTCCAGGCGTTCAACCTCGAGACCAAGCAGCGACTGGGCAGCAGTCAGCTGTCGGTGCCCGTGGTGTTCTGGACGTGGGTCGACTCCGAGACCATCGGCATCATCACCGAGACGGAGATTCTGCACTGGAAGGTCGGCACCACAGACCCCGTCAAGCTCACGGACCGACACCACTCGCTCAACGACTGCCAGGTGATCAACTACATCTCCAACGGCAGCTGGAGCGCTCTGGTGGGCATCACCCAGCGAGACGGCCGAATCGCCGGCCAGATCCAGCTCTACAGCAAGGAGCGAAACGTGTCGCAGGCCATCGAGGGCCACGCCGCCACCTTCACAAAGCTGCAGCTGCAGGACGGAGCCAGCCCATCGGATCTGTTTGTCTTCGCCAACCGGGGCAAGCTGCACGCCGTGGAGATTGACCACAAGGACGAAAACCCCGTCTACCAGAAGAAGCAGGTGGATATCTTCTTCCCCCCCGAGGCCGCCAACGACTTCCCCGTGGCCGTGTTTGCCGCCGAGAAGTACGGCGTCGTCTACGTCGTGACCAAGTACGGCTTTGTCCACGTCTACGACCTGGAGCAGGGTCTGTGCATCTACATGAACCGAATCTCCAGCGAGTCCGTCTTCACCGCAGCAAGTTACCAGAAGAAGGGTGTTCTGTGCATCAACAGAAAGGGCCAGGTGCTGTCCGTCGAGCTCAACGAGGGCAAGGTGGTCCAGTACATTCTGAGCAGTCTCGGCAACGCCACCGTCGCTCTGGCCGTGGCGTCCCGAGGAGGTCTTCCCGGCGCCGACGACCTGTACGAGCAGCAGTTTTCCCAGCTGCTCAACCAGGGCGACTACGCCAACGCCGCCAAGGTGGCTGCTTCGTCGCCCGGAGGCCGTCTGCGAACCCCCGCCACCATCCAGAAGCTCAAAAACGTGCAGGCGCCCCCCGGCGGCATTTCGCCCATTCTGCAGTACTTCTCCACTCTGCTGGACAAGGGTTCTCTGAACAAGGTCGAGTCCATTGAGCTGGCGCGACCCGTGCTGCAGCAGGACCGAAAGCAGCTGTTCGAGAAGTGGCTGCAGCAGGACAAGCTGGAGTCCAGCGAGGAGCTCGGAGACATTGTGCGGCAGTTTGACCTCAAGCTCGCTCTGCAGGTGTACGTGCGAGCCAACGTGCCTCTCAAGGTCGTGGCTGCCTTTGCCGAGCTCGGCGAGTTCGACAACATTGTGCCCTACTGCGAGAAGGTCGGATACACTCCCGATTACATTGTTCTGCTGCAGAACATTGTGCGAGTGAACCCCGACAAGGGAGCCGAGTTTGCCACCTCCCTCGTCAAGAAGGGCGAGGATCTCAACCTCAACAAGGTGACGGACATTTTCCTGTCCCAGAACCACATCCAGGCCGCCACTGCGTTTTTGCTGGACGCGCTGAACCAGAACCTGCCCGAGCAGGGTAACCTCCAGACCCGACTGTTGGAGGTCAACCTCATCAACGCCCCCCAGGTTGCCGACGCCATTCTGGGCTCGGACATGTTCTCTCACTACGACCGGGCCCGAATCGCCTCTCTGTGTGAGAAGGCTGGCCTGATGAACCGAGCTCTGGAGAACTACGACGATCTCAAGGACATCAAGCGAGTCGTTGTTCACTCCGAGAACTTCCCTCCCGATGCTCTGATTGCCTACTTTGGCAAGCTGACCGTGGACCAGACTCTCGAGTGTCTCAAGGAGATGCTCAAGGTCAACATCCGACAGAACCTGCAGGTTGTGGTGCAGATTGCCACCAAGTACTCCGACCTGGTGGGCTCGCTCAACCTCATCAAGGTGTTTGAGGAGTTCAACTCTCAGGAGGGTCTGTACTACTACCTGCAGTCCATTGTCAACCTGAGCGAGGACCCCGACGTGGTGTTCAAGTACATCACCTCTGCGGCTGCCATTGGCCAGACCAACGAGATCGAGCGAATTGTGCGGGAGAACAACCACTACAACGCCGAGAAGGTCAAGAACTTCCTCATGAAGGACGCCCATCTGCCCGACCAGCTGCCTCTGATCATTGTCTGTGACAAGTACGACTTTGTCCACGATCTGGTGCTCTACCTGTACAAGAACCAGCAGTACAAGTTCATCGAGGTCTACGTGCAGCGAGTCAACCCTGCCCGAACCCCCCAGGTTATCGGCGCTCTGCTTGACGTTGATTGTGATGAGTCCATCATCAAGGACCTGCTCATGTCTGTTGTTGGCCAGGTCCCCGTCTCCGAGCTCGTTGAGGAGGTCGAGAAGCGAAACAAGCTCAAGCTGCTGCTGCCCTTCCTCGAGAAGACCCTGAACGGTGGATCTCGAGACACGGCTCTGTTTGACGCTCTTGCCAAGATTTACATCGACAGCAACAACAACCCCGAAAAGTTCCTCAAGGAGAACGACGAGTACAACCCTCTGGTGGTTGGAAAGTACTGTGAGAAGCGAGACCCCTACCTTGCTTTCATCTGTTACGAGAAGGGCGGTCTGGATGACGAGCTGGTCAAGATCACCAACGAGAACAGCATGTACAAGCAGCAGGCCCGATACCTGCTCGCCAAGCAGGACAAGGCTCTGTGGTCCAAGGTTCTCACCGACGACGAGCACAAGCGACAGCTGGTCGACGCCGTTGTCGGCACCGCTGTCCCCGAGTCCGACTCTCCCGAGGCCGTTTCCATCGCCGTCATGTCGTTCATGGAGGCCGATCTCCCCGCCGAGCTGCTGGAGCTGCTTGAGAAGATCATTCTCGAGCCCTCTCCTTTCAACGAGAACTCCAACCTGCAGAACCTGATGATTCTGACCGCCGTCAAGGCCGACAAGTCGCGAGTCAGCAACTACATTGAGCGTCTGGACCACTACGACGCCGACGACATTGCCCAGATCTGTATCGACAACGAGCTGTACGAGGAGGCCTACGAGATCCACCAGAAGCACGACAAGCACAGCCAGGTCATGACCGTGCTGACCGACCACATCATGTCTCTGGACCGAGCCTCCGACTACGCCGAGAAGGTCGACACCCCCGAGGTGTACTCTCTGCTCGGTAAGGCCCAGATTGACGGTCTGCGAGTTGGCGACGCCATCAAGTCGTACATCAAGGCCAAGGACCCCTCCAACTTTGCCCAGGTCATTGAGATTGCCAGCCATGCCGGCAAGGACGAGGAGCTGATTGACTTCCTCAAAATGTCTCGAGACATTTCCCGGGAGCCCGCCATCGACTCGCAGCTGCTGTTCTCGTACGCTGCCACCGACAACCTGCGAGCCATGCAGCAGCTGCTCGACTCGCCCAACGTGGCCAACGTGGAGTCTGTTGGAGACAAGCTTTACGGCGACAAGAACTACGCCGCCGCCAAGATTCTGTACTCCTCCATCTCCAACTGGGCCAAGCTGGCCGCCGTGCTCGTCTACCTCGGCGACTACCAGGGAGCCGTCGACTCTGCTCGAAAGGCTTCTTCCGTCAAGGTGTGGAAGCAGGTCAACCAGGCCTGTATCGACAACAAGGAGTTCCGACTGGCCCAGATCTGTGGTCTCAACCTGATTGTGCACGCCGAGGAGCTGCAGGACCTCGTGACCCAGTACGAGTACCACGGCTACTTCACCGAGCTCATTTCGCTGTTTGAGCAGGGTCTCGGTCTGGAGCGAGCCCACATGGGTATGTTCACCGAGCTGGCCATTCTGTACTCCAAGTACTCCCCTGGCCAGATGATGGAGCATCTCAAGCTGTTCTGGTCTCGTGTCAACATCCCCAAGGTGATTCGAGCCTGCGAGGCCGCCCACCTGTGGCCCGAGCTCGTCTTCCTGTACTGCCACTACGACGAGTGGGACAATGCTGCTCTGGCCATCATGGAGCGATCCACCGATGCGTTTGAGCACTCGTCCTTCAAGGACATCATTGTCAAGGTCGCCAACCTGGAGATCTACTACAAGGCCATCAACTTCTACATGAAGGAGGTGCCCATGCTGGTGACCGACCTGCTGTCTGTGCTGGCTGCCCGAATCGACGTGTCTCGAGTGGTGCGAATGTTTGACAAGTCCGACAACCTGCCCATGGTCAAGTCGTTCCTCGTGACTGTGCTCGACCAGAACCTGGCTGCCGTCAACAACGCCTACCACAACATTCTGATTGAGGAGGAGGACCACGTGACCCTGCGGGACGCCGTGGACGCCTACGACAAGTACGACGCCATCGATCTCGCCCAGCGACTCGAGAAGCACGACCTCATTTTCTTCCGACAGATTGCTGCCCATCTGTACAAGAAGAACAAGAAGTTTGCCAAGTCCATCACTCTGTCCAAGCAGGACAAGCTGTGGAAGGACGCCATCGACACCGCTGCCGTGTCGGGCAAGGAGGACGTGTGCGAGGAGCTGCTGCGGTACTTTGTCGGCACCGGCAACAAGGAGTGCTACGTCGCCACTCTGTACACCTGCTACGACTGGCTGCGACAGGATGTGGTCGAGGAGGTTGCCTGGAGACACAAGCTGGAGGACTACACCATGCCCTACAAGATCAACGTGACCCGGGAGAGCTCTTCTCTGCTGCATGAGCTCCGAAAGGACAACGAGGAGCGAAAGGCCCGAGAGGCTGCCGCTGCTGCTGCTGAGAGCGAGACCCCCATCATTGGAGGCGGCCAGCGGCTGATGATCACCCAGAGCAACGGAATGTACTAGAGAAGGAAATTTGTGTATGATTGAATGTAATAAATGTCTTGTATGAATAATGATGAGTTGTGTGATTGTAAATTTTTCTACATATTTTTCTACATATTTTTCTATACGATTTTTTTTTTTTTTTTTTTTTTTTNGGAGCGAAAGGCCCGAGAGGCTGCCGCTGCTGCTGCTGAGAGCGAGACCCCCATCATTGGAGGCGGCCAGCGGCTGATGATCACCCAGAGCAACGGAATGTACTAGAGAAGGAAATTTGTGTATGATTGAATGTAATAAATGTCTTGTATGAATAATGATGAGTTGTGTGATTGTAAATTTTTCTACATATTTTTCTACATATTTTTCTATACGATTTTTTTTTTTTTTTTTGTATTTTAATGCAAGGCAGACACCTGCACGATGACTAAGCAATGCGAAATGCCGGCGAACGAAGCAAAAAGAATGAGCGGTAGGGGAATTGAACCCCTGGCACCTGCTTGCAACTGATTGGAAGGCAGATATGTTACCACTACACCAACCGCCCGACTCGATGGATTCCGGGGTGGTCTGAGACTATTTGCGGGTGGAAATGTCGAGAAATCTCGCGAAAAATTGGCTCAAAATGTAGTTTGGAGGATATTGGGGTGCGTAGGGGACAGTGGTGTGTCATGTGGTGTTATTGTCATGCCTTTTCGGCCATTTTTGAGGTAGTTACGCTCCTCTTATCTAAAAGTTCAAGTATTATAGTTGGAGATTAGTTTCGTAACCTTAATATATTTGGACGCGTAGTGTTTTGGAAGACGCGATTTGACATCATCTCAACACACACACACGCACACACAGACACACACAACATGGTACGACCTCGGGTATCGCTTGCGCCTAATCGTCTGAATCACGCCGGGAGCGAGCTGGACGACAAGATTGCCGCCAAGAAAAAAGAGCTGCAGCAGCTGGTCCAGCTTCGACAGTACTCGTCGGACCTGGCGGACGAGCTGGAGGGCCTGGCACAACACGTGTCTTGCCTAGCAGAGGAGACGGACGTGGTGGCCGAGGTGATGGGCAACTGGTCGGCCGTGATTCGCGCCATCAATCTCGCCTCTACGGCTCTGGCGAGGTACACTGAGGAGGACTATCAGGAGCCGGTTCTTCCGGAGCAGTTGATTCGGGTGCCTTTGGAGGAGGAGGTGGAGGAGTAGCTGGGGACGAGCCGAAGGCGAGTCTACAGTTACGCAGAACCGTTTGAGAGGTTGTCACGTGAGCTATGGAGGTAGTCGTACGTCTAGACCAGAGAGAAGCTCCAGGGTAGGACGGAGCCAGCTCAAGTCCAACGCGACAGTTGAAGGTGGCTGGAGAGATTGCCAACGTGAAAGCTTTCTTATCTTGTCTATTGATGAAGATGCTTTTACACTGGGCTGTTTGATCGACCTCCAAGGAAGATGCAGATATTGAGAAGGACTCAAACTCGGCTCTCTAGGCAGATGCCGATACACGGTCTACTCTAGAAACACACTCCTCTGCTTGCAACCGAGACGTTCACTGTGATGGTTCAAAGAATGCCGCGCTTCTAGGATCACCAATCTACTAATGTATTTATTTATTCTCCGTGAGAGTTTCTGCACTGGCCAAGTGCCAATGTTCAGAGATTGTAGTACTGGCAAGACCAACTAAGACATCGAGAGGGCGTCAGATCAACACCGCAAATCACCTGATCTGTATCTAAGGTGAGATGAAGATATGGATCGCCTCTGTACGACGACGCTGGCTGTTTAAGACGGAAACCACAGTGCACCGCGTAGCCACGGTCACGGATCACGATCCTGGGAAGAGTTAGCCACCGATCGGGGCACACCTTCAGAGATAAGACCTACTCCACGTAGATAACGGCAAGAGTGAAACCGGCTAGCGGAATTGTATTTGCCATGTTTGCCACCGAGCCTAGACGCGTATTCGTTTGCCACCCACGAGAGTTCGGAGGTCAGAGCACAGTAGCAGAGTTTCGTGGGGGGTGCCACAGATACGGCTATCTATATGATTAATTACTTCAAGAGGGATAAACGGCTGATACAAGCGGCAGCTCAGAAAGACGCTTCCAATTGAGCTCTCTGTATAGTTGTATGGAGTGTAGTAACACCACTTGTCGCTGTAGCTCTGAAAAGTTTGACAACACGATCTAAGAACTATCCAAGGTGAAACAGCCGTATAGACCACTTGGGGTAATCTCGACAGTCCTCTGATAAGAGCTGGCTATATAAGAGGGCTTCAGATAGTCCTGTAGCCTTCACTACTCACCCTCCCCACTTCACTTCACCATGGAACCTCCTCTGGTTTGGATTGACTGCGAAATGACTGGCTTGGACCAGAAGAAAGACGTCATCATGGAAATCTGCTGCTTGATCACCAACGGCAACCTGGAAGTCATTGACAAGATAGGCTACGAGTCGGTCGTCCACTGCCCCAAGGACGTGCTCGATTCAATGGACCCCTGGTGTGTTCGACATCATGGAGCCTCTGGTCTGACTAAGCGGTGTCTCGAGAGCCCCAAGACCATGGAGCAGGTGGAATCTGAGCTTCTCGAGTACTTGAAACGTCACGTGCGTCCTCAAAAGGGAATGCTAGCCGGCAATTGTATCCACCAGGACAAAAACTTTCTCGCCAAAGACATGCCTCGGGTCCATGACTATCTCCACTTCCGGATCGTCGATGTATCTTCTATCAAGGAGGTGATGAAACGGCACAATCCTCGGCTGATCAAAACAATGCCCTACAAGCAGATCAGACACACTGCTCGCAGCGATGTCGAAGAGAGTATCTGGGAGCTCAATTGGTATTACCAGAATTATCTCAGGAAGAGGTGACCCGGTGGAGTGTGGTGGGTATAGTGAAGATATTTGAGTCAGTCTGTGGTAGAGGCATTTGCGAATACCTTGTAATAATAAAAGTAGTACCAATCGAACCACGAGCTCAAGCCGATTCGAATGGTAGGCTGCAATCCACATTTTCAGGGCGTAGAATCGGTATACAGCAGGAACTTCAAACCGTCTGGAGTCAACTGGGGTACGTTCGATTCTGCACTCGATCACTTCTCAATCCGGCTACTTGTAGTGCCTCCACTTGCTCCTTACATAAACATCGTGGGCCGGGGTCATGTGGGTTCAAGCCTTGGAGATGCCTAATTTACAGTACAAAGACGAGGCACAGTAGGTTGCTGTCTCGTCGCCATGAAGCCTGGAATTCTTGGTATGAGCTATGAAAGTCCGAAACTCGATTTCTCCGTCTCGAAACCACGCCCATGTGCTGTCTCGTGCTGCGCCGTTTGCATCCTCACGAGGACTCTCTCCCCCCGCTTCTCCTCCATTCTAATTGCCGCAAATGGTTCCATTATCTTCCATCGTGACCCCGAGGTCTATTTGCACAAAGGGGGATAGCCACTCTTTGGGCTGGATCCACGGGAGCACTAGCTGCAGAATATGACGACATGATGCACATCTTGAAACCATGTTTCCAGGTTGAAGGCGGATTTCAAGGCCGCATGGTGGCGATGTCGACGCATGGCGGATGTCCTGGTAGTTTTCAATGCATGGCGAAGATTTCGAAGTGTCGAGGACTTTTCGAGAATGTCGATTCCAAAAAAAAACAACAATCAAACCGATCACACCGAGATGATTGCTGATTGTCAAAGTGCTGAGGGAATACGGCAGAACAAAGACGTTGTAATCATCTACCCATACATAGCCACAATCCGTACAGGGCAATTAATTATCATAATGAAAAGGTGCATGCATTTGACCTCTCGAAGCTCGCTTAAGCACAATGTACTTGTGTTGAATGCAATAGTGCTTGGCACACGATCACCATAGGCCCGAACTACCAAAGAGCCCATGTATAGCTGCTCTCGTTAATCCGGTTCTCTCCCCGCCTTACCTCGCACGCCCACTCCCCTACCAGCTGCCCCGACTTGAACTTTGGCTTTTGTAGAGTTCGCAATTGAGTTCGCAAGACACCCTATCGTGCCTACATTTGTAAAGCTTAAGCTGGACGTGGGGTTTCGAGACCATCGTTAATGGGGGTGTTTCGGTGGTGGTTTTGACCCCAAACCAGTTAGAGAGGGTCATTGAAGGCCTGCTAAATACATGTCCGTTTTCTACGTCTCGATTTAGACAGCAATTCGACCGTCTGGATGATCATTTCCATATCACGCCTTACCTCATCTCTTTAGGTTGCTGCGTCCTATGCATGTCCAGCAACCTGTACAAATATAATACCATCTTGGTTCGCCTCTTTGCTCACCTCTTTTCTTCCTCTCTCAAGTCACGAGTAACAACACACACAATGTCACAACCCCCCCACCACAATCCCCCCCAAGCCGCCACGGCCGCAGCCCACGCCCTGAGCTCGCCCAAACACGGCAAGCACGATGTGGTCCCCGAAGAGGTCCAGGCCGCCTACGCCTCGTACGAGTCGTCGCATGGCAAGGCTCTGCCAGCAGGCAGCCGGATCGAGACCAAGGACGCCGTCTACGTGGTCGAGGACGAGGCCAACAAGCAGCGAAGCAGGACGTCGCCCAGCCACTCGCCCAAGCAGTCGTCCGTGTCGCAGTCTGTGCAGAACAAGTTCAGCGCCATCGACCGTCAGATAAAGAGTGGCCGAAAGCCCCAGTCGCCTACCCAGCCTAGGGGACAGGCACATGCTACATCTCACCAAGGTCAGCACCACGCCACTGGCCAGCACGCGACATCTCACGTGGCAGGACAGCAGACCTCTCACGCCGGTCAGCACCAGGCTACAGGTCAGCATGCCCCCCACGCCGGCCACCAGGCCGTCCACCACCCCGTTCAAGGTAAGTATCGAACCCACATCATCGCACCCCACCTCTACTAACACAGACGCACAAAAATCGCCCTCCCGATCTCTGGCTGGAAACGTCAGAGACCAGTACTCGACTCCCGGTGCTGCTCCCGGCACATCCGGCACCTCCGGCACCCACAATGTGCACCAGATTGGCAAGGACCGATTCCACGACAAGCTGGTCGACAGACACGAGGCTCTGCAGAAACAGCGAGCCGACGCTCTCTCCAAGGACGCCAAGAACGAGCAGATTATTGGTGCTGGAGCCGCCCATGGAGCTACGACCGGCGCCACTCCCACCACTGGTGTTGCCTCTGCTCCTGCCAATGTTGGAGCTACTGGAGGAGCCACTGGAGCGACTGGAGCTGCCGGTGCCTCTGGAACTACCGGAGTTGCTGGAACCACCGGAACCACCAGAACCACCGGAACCACCGCAGCTACCGGTGCACCCGCCACCCCTGCCACCCCTTCCACTCCCGACTCCCCCTCCGGTCGACCCTCGCCCAAGAAGCGAGAGTCTTGGAGTAACAAGTTCTCGTCGTTCAAGAACCGAGACAAGGACGCTGCTGCCGAGAAGCTCGACAAGGAGGAGAAGTCCAGCGGAATCCGAGGATTCTTCTCCGGGCTCACCAAGCGAAAGGACAAGTACGAGACCAAGGAGGAGAAGGTGCTCAACGACGCCTACCAGAACCAGGACGAGTCGTTCAAGACTCCCGTTGCCGGTGAAGCTGGAAAGCTCGAGTCCAAGGAGGTGCCCAACCTGGGCGGTTTCCGAGACACTCAGCTCCCCGAGATTGAGCAGAGCGTCGGAGACGGACGACCCGACGAGTACGACACCAGCACCTTTTCTGGAGCTGCCAAGGCTGGAATCGCCTCCGTTGTCGGTGCTGTCGGTCTGGGATCCGATGGAGCTCAGCCCGAGCCTGCCCATGGCTTTGCCGCTGCTCGAGACGCCGCTTCTGGCGGACACGAGTTTGCCGGCGAGCGTGTTCTTGGCGAGGCTCGAGCCGAGTCTCAGGCCCAGCCTCTTGGCGAGGTCCCCGGCGCCGATTCCAAGGTCGGAGCCACCGGTCTGCCCTCCAAGAACGAGCTTGGAGCCGTTGTTGGCGAGGACCACCCTGATCACCCCAAGAACACGAAGCTTGGCGACGAGGTGGTGAGCAAGCTGCGATCTGGCCAGGCCGGAGTTGGTATTGTCCCTGACTACCACAAGAATGCCGAAAAGGCTCCTGCTGCCGAGAAGGGCCCTACAGACAACACCACCGAGGATATTCTTGCCAAGGATGCTCGACTTGACCCTACACTTCCCCACCAGTCCAAGCTGGACGCTTCCGGTTTCCCCATTGGTCATGGTACTGGTCACGTTGCTTCCGGTAACGTTGCTTCCGGTCATAGTTCTTCTGCTCATGGTTCTGCCCATGGTTCTGCCCAAGGGTCTGCTCACGGTGCTTCCAACCAGAACATTCTTGCCAAGGATGCTCAGCTTGATACTACCCTTCCCCACAAGTCCAAGCTTGATGCTTCCGGTTTCCCCATTGCCTCCCACGGTTCTTCTACTCATGGTTCTTCTGGTCACGGATCTGGTCACGCTTCTTCTGGAAACACCCAGGACATTCTTGCCAAGGATGCCCAGCTGGATACTACCCTTCCCCACAAGTCCAAGCTTGATGCTTCCGGTTTCCCCATTGCCTCTCACGGCTCTTCTGCTCATGGTTCTTCTGCTCACGGATCTGGTCACGCTTCTTCTGGAAACACCCAGGACATTCTTGCCAAGGATGCCCAGCTTGATACTACTCTTCCCCACAAGTCCAAGCTTGACGCTTCTGGCTTCCCTATTGCCTCCCACGGCTCTGGTAACACTGCTCCTGCTCATGGTTCTTCTGCTCATGGCTCTACCCACGGCTCTTCTGCTCATGCTTCCGGTTCCGCTGCTTCTGGCAACACCACCCAGAACACTCTTGCCAAGGACGCCCGGCTCGACGAGACTCTGCCCCACAAGTCCAAGCTGGACGCCTCCGGTCTTCCCCTCAAGCAGTACGCCGATGGAAACGTGAGCACTCTGGAGAACTCCACCAAGGTGACCGAGCCCGACTACTCTCCCAACTTTTCCAAGGACGCTTCTCTCGACCCTACTCTCCCCCACACCTCCAAGCTTTCTGCTGCCGGCCTTCCTATTTCTTCTGCCCACGGTTCTTCTGCCCACGGCTCTTCTGCCCACGGCTCTTCCGCCCACGGCTCTGGCAACCCTGTCTCTGGTGACTTCAACCTCAAGTCCAACCAGATTGCAGACGACGTCACCAAGGTTGGAAACGATCCCCGATTCGCCCACGCTTCTGGTTCTACCATCAAGCCTGAGCACGAGCTGTCCATTGAGGACGGACGTCGAACCCTGGATCCCGGCTCCGCTGTTTCTGGCGACTTTAACCTGAAGTCCAACCAGATTGCTGATGATGTGACCAAGGTCGGCAACGACCCCCGGTTCGCCCACGGTGCTTCTTCTGAGATCAAGCCTGCCCACGAGCTTGCTATTGGTGACGGTCCTTCCAATGGAGCTTCTTCTGGTAACCCTGTGTCCGGTGACTTCAACCTGAAGTCTAACCAGATCGTCGATGATAAGACCAAGGTTGGAAACGACCCTCGGTTCGCTCACGGTTCTAGCTCCACCATTAAGCCCGCCCATGAGCTGGCTATTGGTGATGGCCCTTCCTCTGGCAACCCCGTCTCTGGAGATTTCAACCTCAAGTCCAACCAGATTGTCGACGATAAGACTAAAGTTGGCTCTGATCCCCGTTTTGCTGCTGGTTCCGGCTCTTCTTCTCACCCTCACCGGGAGCTGGAGATCACTGACGGCCCCTCTTCTCACGGTACTCCTGCTTCTGGCAACCCTGTTTCTGGTGACTTCAACCTGAAGTCTAGCCAGATTGTTGACGACAAGACCAAGGTCGGAAATGACCCTCGATTTGCTTCCGGTTCTTCTCACCCTACCCAGGAGCGAGAGATCACCGACCCCGGACACTTCCAGCCTGCCACTGGAGCTTTCAACTTGGGCTCCAACGAAATCGCCGGTGACGTGACCAAGATTGGCAACGACCCTCGATTTGTCAAGTCCGAGACTGGCGTGATTCATCCTCAACACGAGCTCTCTATTGGTGATGGTCCTTCTTCCGGCTCCGGTGCCCCTGCTTCTGGCAACGCTGTTTCTGGAGACTTTAACCTGAAGTCCAACCAGATTGTGGATGACAAGACTAAGATCGGAAACGATCCTCGATTTGATCACGCCTCCACTAAGCCTGCTCACGAGCTTGCTATTGGTGACGGTCCTTCCACCGGTACTTCTTCTGGCAACCCCGTCTCTGGCGACTTCAACCTGAAGTCCAACCAGATTGTTGACGACAAGACCAAGGTTGGTAACGATCCTCGATTCGACCACACCTCTTCTTCGTCCTCCAAACCTGCTCACGAGCTCGAAATCACCGACCCTGGTCACTACAAGCCTGCTACTGGTGCCTTCAACCTTGGTTCCAACGAGATCCCCCATGATGTCACCAATGTTGGTGGAACCGATCCTCGATTCGCCTCTGGTGCCCATTCTTCTGGCAATGCTGTTTCTGGCGATTTCAACCTAAAGTCCGACCAGATCCCCCACGATGTCACCAATGTTGGTGGAACCGATCCCCGATTTGCTTCTGGTGCCGGCCACTCTTCTCATCCTACCCATGAGCTTGAGATTACCGACCAGGGCAACTTCAAGCCTGCTACTGGCGAGTTCAACCTTAAGTCTGATCAGATTGCCGACGACGTTACCAAGGTTGGCAGCGATCCTCGATTTGCTTCTGGTGCTCACTCTTCTGGAAACCCCGTCTCTGGCGATTTCAACCTCAAGTCTGATCAGATTACCGACGATGTTACCAAGGTTGGCAACGATCCCCGATTTGACCATGCTTCTGGCTCCACCACTAAGCCCCAGCATGAGCTTGACATCACCGACGGGCCTTCGTCCAAGATCCCCGGCGCTTTCGGTGCTGTTTCTGGCGACTTTAACCTCAAGGCTGAGCAGCTGGCTGAGGAGACCACCAAGGTGGTCAACGACCCTCGGTTCACCAAGAACTAAATGTGAGGGAATGTCTTAGGGACACTTTTGGGAAAAATCAAACACTTGCAGCAGTCTGTCTTGTGTACCACTTGTATGTTATTTTTGTATGTATGTAATAATGATGATTTAAATGAAATGTATGTCAGTGTAGATAGTGGAGATGGTGGAATTGGAACTTGTTTTTAGTGCCTGATTCCACTGTGGCTTGGCCTACGCTAAGGTTCAGCCACAGGAACACACCTCTCGTATTTACGATCCATAGAGTTGGTGAGAGAGGCTGAATTTTGGACCATCGATTGAGGCAAGTGTGACCACCTCTCTCTAAAGCTCATATACTCACCGGCTGTCTCGATCGCCTGTTTGAAGACATGTTTACGTGCAGAATCTTGCATGAGCTTATTTTCGCGATGTGCTTAGTGAGACATCATTGCTGCTTCCCCAAGGGGCATTCCGCATGACGACAATTAGCCAAGAGTTGCTGAATCGATTTTCCACGCTTGGCGATTCTCTCCATATGAAAATATGCCTTATCAAAACGGCAAAATAGGCCACCAGTGAAAGTTCAAGTTTACGCCATTCTTAAATGAAACGTTATTCTTATCAGATTTGATATCTTCCTTTTGTTGATGATATAATGGGGGGAACGAGAAGAAATGTGAAATATGTTACATCATTCGAGAGACCCCGCAAATATGATTACAGCCGTACTAAAATCGTATTCACCCCATTTGTCTTGCAGCGTTTATACACACCTCGACAAAACCCTATCTTGATGATATCCATTATCTCCACTGTGGCTGTTATTGACCAGGGGAATGTGGCTGTCGATGTCAGATCCGTCACAAAGCGGTCGCTCCACTTATATAGCCCGATGTGGGCACCAATTATTTCTCCACAATGCTCGCAAAACTCAAACATATCAACTTCTTGCCTCCAGTCAAAGAACCCTCTCCCGAAGTGTACCAGGCCGTGCTCGAAAAGTACCCCCAGTACCGAGAGGAAGAGAAGGAACAGACTTTAGAGTACCGAGATGAAGCCAACCGGTCCAAATGGGCCCACTTCGACGAATACGAGTACAGACCTACGCCAACATCGTCTTTCAAACGGTTTGGATGGTTTGATCCAGACGATACGCCAGCTGAACGGCGTCTGATCCTCAAGCTGGACGTGATTCTCACGTTCTTCTGCTTTGTGGTCTACTGGATCAAGTACCTGGACCAGTCCAACATCAATAACGCCTACGTTTCCGGTCTGAAAGAAGATATTGGCTTCAAAGGCAACGATCTGGTGACTACCCAGGCCATGTACTCTGCTGGCGCCATTATTTTCCAGCTTCCCTTTCTCTACATCATTCCAAAGTTCCCCAGCAACTACATTCTGCCCGTCATGGACTTGGGATGGGGTTTGATGACTTTGTTCCTGTACAAGGCCAAGAGTCCCGGAGGAGTTCAGGCTCTGCGGTTTTTTGTGGGAGCTTTTGAGGCCGCCTGGTACCCTCTGATGCACTACATGCTTGGCTCATGGCTCAAACCACGAGAGATCAACCGAAGAGCCGGGTTTGTTTACTGTGCGCAGTTTCTAGGCACCACTACTTCGGGTCTATTGGCAGCAGCAGCAACCACCCACTTACATGATCACCTGGGACACAAGGGCTGGCAATGGCTTTTTATTTTGGACGGCATCATCACCCTTCCTATTGGTCTCCTTGGTATCTGGATTCTACCAGGCACTCCTCATCGGTGCACGTCCATCTTTCTGACTGAAGAAGAGATTGTACTGGCCCGAGAACGGCTCAGAAGAGGCCCCAAAGACACCCACCAGCTGCAATTGTTTGACAAACAGCTGTGGAAGAACATTCTCAGCTCTTGGAAACTCTGGATTCCCTTGTTCACAGGTATTGCCTTCTGGTGCTCGTGCCATATCCCCTCTTCTGGAGCCTTCATTTTGTGGCTCAACTCTCTGGGTCGCTACAGCCGGGCCGAAGTTAACAACATGTCTGCCATTTCGCCTGCTCTAGGTGTAATTTGGGTGGCTATAGTCGTCACAATCGCTGACTACGGCAATCGATGGATGGCTATTGTGTTTGCGGAGATTTGGGTCATCATTGGAGCCATCATTCTGGCGGTCTGGGACGTTCCCGAGTCTGCCAAGTGGCTAGCTTGGTGTACGTCCTACTTTGCTCTCTCAATGTCAGCTTCCCTGTACTCTTGGATCAATGACATTTGCCGTCACAACGCCCAGGAGAGAGCCATCATTCTGTTGCTGGTAAACACATTGGCTCAGACGAGTCAAACGTGGACTTCGGTGTTGGTTTTCAAGACCGTTGAGTCGCCCAGATTTCTCAAGGGCTACACGTTCTCCGCCGTTTTCTCCTTTGTTCTGATCGCCATGGTTTTTGTCATGCTGTCATTCTACAAGAAACAGGAGCGCAAGGACGCGAGACTCAACGGAGTCGTCCTCTACAATTCCACTGTGGAGCCTGTGGAATCTGCAGAGGTCTCGGAAAGTGATGGAAAGCCAGAGCTGAAAGAAGACAAGTCTAGTATTTGATAGTGTTGATAATAAGTGTTTTAGGGCTGAAAAGAGATGAGTAGATTGAGGTGATGGTGATAAAGCATTTGTCGAATCATAGTGAAGGTTAGCCTCGAAATTCGTCCTTTGGACACCAACTCAAGTTGCACAACACGCGTCAAATCTGATGCAGAAGCGAACCAGTTGAGCAGTAAATAACGTAGGGGCATCGCAAAGTGAGTGAGAACACCACAGGCCCTTTGTACGCGCTGAATTAAGCAAAAAACGCGAAAAATCACACTTTTCAGATAGCAGTGGCCACGATTCTCAAAGTTCAAAAAATCGGGCAACCTGGCCGAGCGGTCTAAGGCGCCAGGTTAAGGTCACACCTTGACATAATATCCTGGTCTCTTCGGAGGCGAGAGTTCGAATCTCTTGGTTGTCATTTTTGCCTGTCATGACGGGACTACTTTTTTAGGTTTTGTCATAAGGTGTAGAAGTAAACGGTGTAAAAGCTTAAATTCGGATGCACTCATAGCAAAAAAAGATTGCACGCTACTTATGTTACACAAACAGCAGAGGCAAAAAAGTGATTTCTGGCAGGATCGAACTGCCGACGTTCTGCGTGTTAAGCAGATGCCATGACCAACTAGACCAAGAAACCCGGATTTCTGAAAAAACAGAAAACGTGGCCACTGGTATCCAAAGTCTGCTGACTAAGTCGCCGAAATAATGCCATTGTTGCCCGACAGACCTAAGTAGCTGCATTTGGGAAAGTACTGACATATGACCCTTCCGAAAAAAATCCCTGTCCTGTTCAATAATCAGTCATTTTCATGCGTTGTTCATGAGTCATGATTGGCATAAGTAAACAGTCGACTAAAAAGATGAGTAGGTTCATTTGTGTACTTCAGCGGGGGCATGCATAAAATATGCACTGGGACCAAACCACCAAAACACAAAAGCACCAGTCGCAGTATCACCAGGTCATCCAACCAATCCATCATAATGCCATCATCCTAACAACACCGCAAGTGTCAGCGAGGATTCATACTGCTATAAAGACATTGGTACAACGCTTTTTTACAACGCATCTCATGTGTGAGCTGTTGTATGGCCGACAAGACACAGCACAGAAACGACACAAACATGTCTACTGGATACTACAAGATATTGGCGATACGCAGCATCACCTCAAGATACGCAAATGATACCTACAGTGATTCCCCGAGACTACTTTATATATCACAGTGACCAGCCACTTCTGATACCCTCTACCTTGAGATTCTTTCCAATGGCCAAGACGAACATGCTCTGAATGCCCGAATAAAATTGCTGTCAACCCAGGAGGTAGACTTTCCGAATTCTGAAGCTAGCCTGAACATACCCAGGTCCCTTCTGACGGCTTTTAGATTTTTTTCAATGAACTTGAGTGAATCTCGTAAACCACAGATCGATATTTTGCAGTTGAAAGACGAATACCGTCGTTCCGAACTAAACTAAGTGACAGTTAGAGAGTTATTGAACGACAGATTCTGCCTAGTAGTTGCCCTGGGTGCATCTGATTTTATTCGCCACCTTCTGCGTGTCTGACGCGCTGGTCCATTTTACAAAGTCGTGGAAAGATGCCAATAAAATCGCCATCACTCTCAACCAGTCAGTATCAAGCAAAAGCATTCTATGTGAGTATCTCTGTACAAATTTTGGTGTAGTTTGGATTTTATTCACCTCTTTCCATACTTATGAAGATTCGATGTTTTCATCATCAGTAAATTGTGGTAGCTGGATGAATAAGATCTTGAAGACCCCACAGAGCTGACCATAATACTCTCACAGAATTCAAGATCTCCAACACATCAATTCCCACGAGTTTAGGAATTTATTCGTCTCGAAAGTACACATATCGCATTGTTTGCAGCTTAGATTCGGTAGATCGACGTAATTAGCACAAGGTGCATGATGCTTAAGTGACCAAGTAGGTCTCATAATGTTTCCCTCGAGCTATTGTCACATTCAGATCTTGTCATCACATTCGCAGTTTCTGAAGACCAAAACGTCCTTAAGTGGGAGCGATGACTGCTGTTGTTTGATCAACGTTTAAAACACGAATAAAATCGACATTTGCCAGAGAACTCTCTCAAAAGATTCTGACAGCTGCTCCGGGCACCATAGGTTTTGACCCGATGACGTTCAGATTTTATTGGGCTTGTAGCGTCCTTACTGAATGCATCTTTGGGATAATCTTCATGTGACGACTGAACAACCAAAACAATCTAGATCAGCTCAGTATTTTGCTAATCGGTAGCATAGTGTCAACCTCTCTATCCCTGTTGAATTTCACATCTGGTACCGACTCGACAAACAACATTTCCACGAAAGTTGTATTGTGATGACAAGAGCTAGGGTGGAAGGACGGATGATCGCGGAAAGGCCCTTGGAACAAGCTGAACTCGTGTATATACTCAGTGGTTCGATTTTGATCAATTTTTTGCGGACACGTGACCTGCTCGGCCCCGCAGAAGCCTTCAACCACTTTTTTCGCCAGTTGCGGCCATATCCTGGTGAAAATACGGCTTCCCGTCCGATCAGCCATAGTCAAGCACCAGAGAGCCCAGTTAGTATTGTAGTGGGAGACCATACGAGAATCCTGGGTGCTGCAATTCAGCTTTTTGGCAAAGCGGATGGTCTTTCTCTTTTTTGCTGACATCTGCTGTCTATGTCATGTTCTGTCTCCAACCTGCTTACACTCGACACCGCAGAGGCTGAGCGTTTAGAAGAGTCTGAGAGAACGGAAATTACTTCCAATCGCCCACCTGGAGCAGTTTCTCTCACCCCGTCCTTGCATCCAATAGCTTCTTCGACATCCTATTACATAAGTGTACTCCGATACTTGAAAACGAAAGAGCTGCGCTGGGAACTCTTGTCCGTTGACCATGTTATAGCTACGGCAGTCAATTTAGGAAGGCCTCCAAATTACATTCTGACGGGTTTGGCCCTAGCTATAAAGAGATGCAGACTGCGAACCTGTTGTAAAGTGGAGTTCTTGTTGGGGGTGAGGTAATGTAGAATCCATCTTTTCCACGGCGGGCAACAATGTGTACAATAATGCAATGCAAAAAGAGCATGAAAAGAGCTGTTGGAGAGAGGATCAACGGCAAAAAGAGAGGACGACAGGACTCGAACCCGCAGCCTTTGGAGGACGTCGTTCAGAAGAACCGAAATCCAATGCGCTACCATTACGCCACGTCCTCAGAAAATGTGTCAAAACGAGAAATCTGGCCATGCAACTATGACGTCTGCTGACTAATTCGCGAAAAAACGTCTTAATGTGGCTCACGTAAGCATGAAAAGAGCGGCAGAAGTAGAGATCGAGAAGAAGAAGACGTTCATCTAAACAACGACAAACCTTGTACCTGAAAAGTCTTCCTTTCGGGCCGTTTGCATTTGGTTCTGGTTCGAGTGAGAAAGTACATTTACTAAAATGAATATTAGTCTTGGAGGCTTTAAAGGAACATCTCACGATCCTGATTGACTTTAAATCCCATTTGCCGAACTTGGATCCCGTATTGCACCCCCACAACCCCGTTCCATCACTTTTCCTTTCGAACGCAACAAGCTCAACTAACTCTCAACTAACGCAGTTGAGGTGTTTGTCCCAACCTGCCAGTAACCTTATATTCCCCAACCCCCACGTGACTTACCCGGTCGTGCAAAACCCTCAGATGCAGCAGCTACACATCTCGGTGCTGATTCACATCTCCACACGGAAAACCACCACACATACAACAATGATCTTCCAGCTTTCCGAAGAGTCCCGAGAACGAATCTCCAAGGTCCTCGATCTTGGCCGAGTTGCCCTCCACTACGGATGGATTCCCCTTGTCATCTACGTCGGTGAGTATGAATGTTACACAGACAGAAGATGTGACACAGACACCAGATGTGACACAAAACCAAGCAGGATTGCGTCCGTCACAGATGACCGCTGTTTGTTGGTCACAAATTACGTCTCTACGATACAAATAACTAACAACAGGATGGGCCCACACTCTTCCCCGACCCGGACTTGTCAAGTGAGTATGAAGATGTTGATTGCGCTACAACGATGGTGCAATGATGGTGCAATGATGGCACAGCAGATGGATGGTACAGCAGATGGAGCGTGCAGTCGCAATGGTCGGCTCGAATTCAGCTGTGGCTATGACGGATGGATTGATGATAACTGATGTCTTCAGAGAAGGTTGGTGATTTGAAGATGATCGAGTTCTCCAGGCTTGTGGCCAGTGCTCCAAACAGCTCTCCATTCCAGTCAACGATTCGGATAATGTTGCCTATTGGATCATGTTGTCGATTCGGACACCATTTCGGATCATGTTACCGATTGGATCATGTTATCGATCGGATCATGGGAGTTATCTCAGATAGAGCATGGCCAGCCGCACAAAGCTGCACCCAACTGATCCCTCAGCTGTTTGACGACTACCTGTCGGATGGAAATCGATATTGC
The DNA here is from genome assembly GCA_900519045.1 of Yarrowia divulgata. Taxonomy (NCBI): domain Eukaryota; kingdom Fungi; phylum Ascomycota; class Dipodascomycetes; order Dipodascales; genus Yarrowia; species Yarrowia divulgata. The sequence continues at coordinate 250,150 of ULGQ01000008.1, forward strand.
GCGAGACCGTTAGTTGCCGTTGTCTCTGTCAGCCGTTGCTAATCGCCACCCATCTCTACCCACCACCACCCGCACACCACTAACCCAGGCTCCTCTCCCCTTTCCCCGCCTAATCAGGTCGAATTCTGTATATATGAAAATAAAGCGAGACTAGAGATGTTTCGGATGCGTCCGGGTGGTTGCTGAACGGCTGGAATGCATGTTGCAGCAGAGTGTAGGACAAGCAACCGGTATTCGGTCGAAATTACTTAGTAAGCAAGAATGATCGCCGTTATCCGTGTTTTCGGTGTCAGGGAATGTTAGAAATTGTTATTAGGGAGTGTTTCAAATTCCTCTGTTCAAGTGTTCATTCGATTTAGTTAAGAGCCGCCTTCATTTAGTTGACTTTTGTTGACCCTCCGTCTTGGCTAACCCTCCCCACTTTTCAAACTGCACCACCATGCATGTTCCCCAAACCTTCCAAACAATTTATTTCTGAATCAACCCCCCACCACACACTAAACCCCCCACACATGGACCCCTGGCTGCGCGATTTGGTGGCGGGAACCGTGGCCGGCTCCGCGTCGACCGTGCTCATGCACCCACTGGACTTGCTCAAAATTCGGCTGCAACTGGACGGCAATTTGGGAACGGTTTTGAGATCGCTTCGACAGACTGACGGGCCGTACTCGGGGAGATTTCGGGGGCTCTACAAGGGCCTGTATCGAGGTCTGGGCATCAATTTACTCGGTAACGCCGCAGGGTACGGCGTCTACTTCTCGCTCTACGGCATCGTCAAGAAAATGCACCTGTTTGATGGGCCTCACGGCTACTTTTTCAACGCTCTCATCACAGGTACCGCCACAAGTATAGCCACAAATCCGCTGTGGGTGCTGAAGACGCGGATCTGCTCGACAAACGCCGGTCACGTGAACGCGTACTCGTCCATGCTCGACGGTGTACGGCGAATCTACAGCCAGGAAGGACTCAAGGGGTTTTGGAGAGGCCAGATTCCGTCGCTGCTAGGAGTGGTGCAGGCCGCAGTGCAGTTTGGATTCTACGACTGGGCCAAGGAGCAGGTCAAGCTGAAACGGTCACGTGACCCCACAAACAGCTACAACCACGCTCTTTCCAAGGAGGGTGCTCCCAGTTATCTGTCCACCAAGGAGTATCTGTTGTTATCGTCTACCAGCAAGGCGGTTTCCACGATTCTGCTCTACCCCTACCAGGTGGTTCGGTCCAAGCTTCAGCGATATGATGCCGGAAAGATGTACTCTTCCATTGGCGACTGTATCGGCAAGATTTACAACAGTGGAGGCGTGTTTGCCTTCTATCGAGGCCTTGTGCCGAATCTGTTGCGCGTTCTACCGGCAACTTGTATCACCTTTATCGTTTATGAAAAGGTCAACGAGCAGTTGGAGGAGGCAAGATAGAGGTGACGAGGAAAAAAACGTTGTGAAGATGACGAGGAACAAGACAATGGCATAGGGTGGAGGAAAAAGACTCATGTACATATTAAATTATTGGAGAATCAAGGAGGTGGTTGCAGGAAGCATTTAAGAAGGGGTATGACGATGCCAAAGATTTTCCCGTCCGTTTTTTTTCGAATTTGTCTGAATTAATCGGGAGTAAATGCCGAATATTGTCAATAATTCAGCAAAAATTGGAAAATGATTGGAGGAAGGAACTGAGCACATATGGATGTAGCTTGATGCCGTGCAATTGCCAGTGGCTATCAATTTGTTCATTCGATGGGAAAAACCACTCACAACACTGACCATCTATAATTGCTTTTGAGGTCAATTTACAACGATGATTGGCAACCTTTTCAACCTGCTTAAAAGCCGTAGATACCTGCAAGGAGACAAATCATCTGACATAACTTGCTTTTTTCGGCAGACGATTGTTCCCTTTGATTTCCACGAGTTTATGATCGACTTTGTTGAAACGAATGTGCTTTTTGCACAAGGTGATTGTGTTTGTTTAAGAGAACGTTTGAACGTTTGGAAAAGCACTCAAGCGGCTTACAAAAGAAAAGACTGAGTGTAGGAACAAAAAAAGAGTGAGTGGGAACAAGAAAAGAGTGAGTGGGAACAAGAAAAGCGTGAGTGTAGGAACAAGAAAAAATACCCCCGTCCTTGCTTCTTTTGAATCACACGATTATCATGGATACCTTGTATGTGCGTTCCCCATGGCGAGGTTATGCATGGTTATTTCGAGTCTGTGATTTCTTCCACGGTGCTGTACTCACCTGAGTGTTACAGGGTGTCATCTCTTGTGAAACATGTTCCAGTAGACATGGCATCCTTTCCTGTACACTCAATACGACCCTGCAAGTCCTGTCAGACATCTTTTTTCAACCACTGAAGAGGAGAAACTCCAACCGAAACTCATGCACACACGTAGATACCTGGTAGGAGCAATGTCTTAGCGAGCTTGGAATGAAGGGTACATGGGTATCGTAAATTTGACCGAGGTTGCCCCACCGACCCGTTTGGTCCTTTTAGGAAATAGTTACGGAGAGTTACGGAGGGTGTGCATTTGCTACAAAGCAAACAGCAGGTAATAGTTTCTGCCGAGGTTTGGCCGAGTCCGTACGGCTCTGGCGAGTGGGGGGTTCATATGAGCTGATTATGAAGCGGCCTCTGTCCCGATTGGACCGAGTTGATCGACTCTTGAAAGTCTAGACCGCGTTCTTTCAGAGTGTTATCGTGGGTTGTTGTTCTACAGCGTTCCATGATGTCAGGGGGTGATTCCGGGGGTAGTCCGGCTTTTCGCGGTACCATGTTGCAATATATGCGGTATTTGAATATTCTGTAATGAGGTGATGAACTGCTCATCTTATTCTCATGGCTTTCTGGCGAGATAACGAATTTTTTGTGAAGCAAGTATAGGTGGTGAGTTTTATTATGTTGATATGGGGGCTGAAAGGGGCGGAATAGATACACACAGTTCGAAAATGAGTAGTAGGACGTTGAAACCACTATCATCTTAAGTCCTCTGGGCTATATTGTTTGTTCTGCTGGTTCTATGGATTTTTGGCTGTATGGTGGTATCAGTGTTGTGTCCTTATCTATAATCCACAGCAGTCAGTCAAAGGAGCATTGGTTTAGACAGAGTAGACGGCTATATAGACAGGCTCCAGAGCTGCTGTATTATTCCCCTTTTCATAACGTCTAGAGCTATGAAAAAGTTCTCTTCAACGTCTGGAGCTTTGAAACAAATTCCTTGGAGCATCCCTCGCTTGGTCGTTATTTGGATGAAAAGGTGGGGGAGTGAGTGGAGTTCGCATGACAGCCATCTTCTCAAGGACAGTGTCACTGTGCAGTGCTATTCGACAAACAGGGCTGAAATGAGTTGACCAATGTGTGTCTCTTGGCCGAACAAGAAATCTTCCGCAATGTGTTGAAGGACATGGGTTGATCTTAGAGCTCTCTCAGTGGTGGCAAAAGAAAGGTCAGATTGAGTAAGGCGTGTTACAGACTCCATTGACTGTGACAATCTGGCAAGACAACAAGTTGCAAGAACTGAATGTCGCAGCACCGTTGGGGTCAGCATGTGGAGTCCTTTACATTCCGGACTGTCTACAGCAGCTCTCCAGTATAGTCAAGTATCCGTCATGAATGGTCATGTTACTTTTTTGTCTCATTTTTCCGCTCCTCTACTCACCATACACAAGCCAGTATTCACCCACTCTGCCATGAGTACTCAACAATCTAGCAACAAACAGCCACCATACTATTCCCGCGCTCATAACCTGGCTGTCTCAGATGTTCCTTCTCCAAACTCGAGCCACCTCGGCTTTTGTCGGTAGATGTCAGTTGACACTCATCGGTGTTACAGCCGTACGCGTATGCGGATTCTATACGTGACGTGACGTGACGTGACGTTTGACGTCTGTCTAATGTCAATGCAATGAGGGATGCAGAGATTGAGTGAGGCGATTAGAGACGCGCTTACCGGTATCGGTACCTGTCTCAAGTCCCACATCCGTGATGCCAAGAGAAGTCAGCTATGAGTTACACGGAAAGTGGTAAAGACGTTGCCGGGAAGACATCAGTACAGTACATTATCTGTGACCATCGGAACACCTCCAGAATACGGAGTGTTGGATCTTGCCAATATCGCAGTCGACAGAACGGTCTAATTGTAAATGTCATCCAGGAACACTTTTGAAATCGGTGTACAATGCTAGCCGCCGAACATACCAGAGTAATTCTTGTGAAATCACTTGTATTGAAAGCATTACGTACATACTAACAGTCGTCAGTCTCTGATGCCATAATCCACCTCTTCCATTTATACTGGGGTTTTGCTGGGTTTACGCGGATTTATATCGAATATTGCTGATTATTGATAGTTAATACCGAATAATACTCGATTATTCTGATTTGCTAACATTGAATAGTACTCAGTTATTCTGATTAAAATTGAATATTCCCAAAAACTCTCGATTATTCCAGACTAAAATCAATTAAAACTCGATAAATTCCGAATATCTACCATGAAATTCCGCAAATTCACCTCTTTTTACCAACCACCTATTCCCCGTCTACCACCACCATATGTGCCCCATTCCGCCTGCGTCTGTTAGCCCAAAATAGTCCCTTCATCATCATCTCCCTTTCTTCCCACAAATTTAGAGTTTTGGGCCGTAAACCAACTGGGCAGTCCGAAATCTGATAACACAGAACGTTGACCAAAAAATGCAAGCCGTGAAAAATACTCATCAACTGACACAAACACAAAATATGTTGCTCCCAATACCAACAATCACCAGCTGTTCTCCTTCACCCTTGCAACGCCACACACCCAAACCTCCTCTTTGTGTTGCTGGCTGTAACATAACGCGGTTGGAGCACTATGCATGACGTATTCTAGGTGCATGTCTCGTACAGTGCAGTGCAGTGCAGACCGACTTATTTTTAGCTCGGCGTTTGCGAGGCAGATTCAAAACGGTTTTACAGCATGTAATAGGCCGATAACTAGCGGATTTCGATATCTGACTGGCTTAGAGATGGTATACTGGCGTTAGACACAAACACAACCTCTTTTTGCATCGCCTGGACGCACAAACAACTCCTTCCGAAATAAGGTTCTATAACGAGTACTTTAAGATTAACTCAAATAAGGTTGCATATTCCCCATTAGGCTCCCCACAGGGCGCTGTCACCTGACCCGCATGGGATTCTGGACTTTTGCCGCGCTGGATTAAATTCGGGTCACGTGACTCCCCAGCTCAGAAAGTCCCCTTTATGACGGAGTAACCTTAATTTTTGTGTGTTCCTTATTTTTTCTTTCCACAACCATTGGTCCAATTTTCAAGCTACGTTGTTTTGGGCATCACCAGCGTGTTTTTTGGGTGTTTCTCGATCGTTTGGTATCCCGTTAGTGCCATGTTGGGTTTCGGTAGGGTTCTGTGTTTATCCGCTTCGTCCACGGTGTCCTGATTACGAGTACGACGCTCCGTACAGTCTGTGCCCCTGAAAGAGTGCGTGTCGTCGTACTGTAATTAAACACTGATACCTAAGACAGGGCTGTACGGTTGTCTTGAGTGTTTTGCGTGTTTTGCGTGCCGATCGGGGCTGGCGAAAAACTCTTTGACGTGCGGTGTACGGTTCCGTGCAATATTAATTCGCTACTGGTTGCTCCGTTAGTTGCCATGAACATGCAAGCCAAGCGTGGGGTGCGCGGTTAGAGAGAATAGAGAGTTAACCATTTGTTGGGGACTGGTGAGGTGGTTGACACGAGAGCGATGGTGTCCTATTATAGCTACTGTACCTGGTAGCCTTGCGGTGAGGTACTGTAACCAGTCTTTTGCACACCCTTCTTACACCGATCGTCGTATTGTCGCGGAATGCAGTCTTTGGTTGCTTGAGTACTTGTAGCATCTTTAGAAAGAAAAACAACACGCCTTCCGTCCCTCACACTTGATTAAGAATCTATGAATACGCCGCTTTGATAGATATAAACACGGCTACAGTATGTACGGTATTGTCTTCACCTGAGAAGGTCTCAGTTGAACGTCAGTTTCCGTGGAGAATCGTGTCATCTCCGATTCATATTATTGGAGGGAGGGGACAGACAGATGCGAGGGTGATGACTGATCCATAGGAACAGGGTGGAGATTGGAGAGGGTTCAAAAAACTTGCACCAGCTGAGACAACACCATCTCAAGCGGATCAATAGACCAGCCGTGTTATTGAATTTTCAGAGCTCGTTCCAGAGCAAGCAGCAGTGATGGTGTTGTCGGCACTGCCATTAGTACATGTTTGGTCGACTCCACGTTCGGTAGCTCCCTTGATGGAGTTCAACATAGATAGTATGGGTTTCTGATGAAGTCTCGAGGACTAACAAAAGGGGTTTTAAGAGCTCGCCAAGAGATCTTTGAGGACTCAGAAAGGTCAACAGGAAAAATACTGAGGACTCAAGAAGGTCGCTGAAAAGTCACTGAGAACTCAGGGAGTCGCTAGAAAATCACTGGGGGCTCAGGAGGTCGCTAGAAGTTCACTGAGAACCCCAGAAGTTCACTAGAAATCACTGAGACCCATTAGCTCACTATAAATCCACTGAGAACTGCAGAAACTCACCAGTACCTTTCCATCGATTCCCGGTGTCTCTGTGAGCCGGTAGCACGACTTCATTTCCCCTCCACACCAATCTTCGATCCTACCAACTTCATCCTCCCCCCAAACCACCCCTCCACACCACCCCTCTCTCAACAGTATACTCACTTGGCTCATTGTAGCACGCTCCTCACCGTCAGGAGACACTAGCCGCACCCCCCATTATCCCCATCGACCCAACAAGTCTAGTCCAACAAGTCACGCCTCAGATCACACCACCCCTGTCGCTCTTTGCTTGGCCGACTTGGCAACTATGTAGGTTGGATCTGGGGCAAGTTTTTTACACCGTCCCCTTGAAAAAGCAACGACTTTGGGAGCATCAGACCACTGTGGTGTGTTCACTCCGTACGTTATTCTACCACGTCATCACGCTACTCCGTACTCCGTACAATTGTAAAAGATTAATAAATTATGCTACTGATTGTGTCCCCAGTTAGTATTCATGGTGGCCAATTCCTGGTACAACAGGTTGAAGCTCTGCGGCTGGGTCTGCTGCTGCTGCTGAGGATACTGCTGCATGGGCGGGAACGGCTGCGCCTGTCGAGGCTGGTACTGCTGCGCTTGGGTGGGATGGACCAAGCCGGCGTCCTTGACCTTGGTGATGGAGTAATTGTTGTTGCTGCTGCTGTTGGGGGTCTCCAGAGGAGGCAGGGTGTGCGAAACCGACGCCGGAGTCGACATGGGCGTCACGTGTGCGGAACCACCAGCCCCCAAAGGCTCGGGGCTCATCTGCGTCTTGACAGAATCCTTCCCCCGACCCTTGATGCCTCGGTTGGCGTTTTTGTACAGCTCGCCAAAGTACTTGATCATGTCGAGTTCTTCGGGCGGGATCATGCTGGCGCCTCCTCCCTCGCGCATCTGCTTGCTGTAGTACTTGAACCGCGACGCCAGCAGCTGGAGCGTGTCTGCGTGGAACTTGTTCTGGTGGGCCTTGAGGTTGCCCAGCTGGGTGAAGGTCTTTCCACACGCGTCCAGACGGCACACAAACGGCCGGTGGTTTTCGTGCACCAGCTTGTGGGCCCGGTAGTTGCCTCTCTGGGCAAACTGTTTGCCGCAGTTGTAGTGTTCGCACACAAACGGCTTTTCGCCGGTGTGCGAGCGTTTGTGGGTGCGCAGATTGCCCCGCTGGGTGAACCGTTTCCCACAGCCAGGCACGTCGCACTGGTAGGGCTTGTCGCCGGTATGGGACCGTTTGTGAATGTTGAGATGCGTCTTCTGGTGGAAGCTTTTGTCGCAGCCCGGAAAGTCGCATTTGTGTTTGAGATCGGGGCCGCCCTTCTTTTTGCCCACTCCTCCATTGACCAGACCCACAGGTGGCAGCAGCGACGCGATTTCGTCGCCGTTGGCGTCCAGCTTCTCGCCCTTGGCGATCTTCTGCTGGTCCAGCTCCTGCGCCTGGATGATGAGCATGAGCGAGTCGACCACCGTGTTGCCAATCGGCAACAGATGCGAGGTGGCGGTCACAGGGCTCTCCTGCTGCGGTGGTATCGGCTGGGGGATATAAGATTCTTGTTTGCGTAGCGGGGGCAGAGACGGTGGCGGTGGCTGCTGCTGCTGCTGGGCCACTACAGGCTGTGTTGCCACCGGAGGCGTGCCCATGGGCTGTTGTTGTTGTGGCACCATCTGCTGAGGTTGGCCTTGGTATGGCATATGCTGTGTGATGGGCTGAGCGACGGGCTGGGTATATCTGTCATAGTAGTAGGGCTGCTGATGCTGATGTTGGTGCTGGTGGTGAAGTTGTGGATGCTGCTGATGCTGCTGATGCTGTTGATGCTGAAGTTGTGGATGTTGTTGTTGCATCTGCTGTGTGGTAGGCAGAGCCTGGGAATTGTATAGAGCCATTGGCATTCTAGTATCGGGGGTTTCAAGTGTCGGACGACTGCTGGTCCCTCCAGAAAACCTCCACCCCCGGAGGGAGCCCGTTCGCATATATATGTTTGAGCATATCGGCTCTTCAGACAGCCACACGAGGGTTTTCCATCAACGACTCCGGTGACTTTGTGTCCCGCAATTACAGTTCCAACCTTGGCCAGCTTAGAGCTTTAGAGCTTCGCTAGACGTGCATCTACGTGCAGACTCTCTTTTGGCTTTTTTAGGCTTTGATTTTGCTCTGGGCTGTCGCTTGAGCCTAAAAGCTAAAAAGGTGGTGTGGTTTTGGGCTTGCTTGGCCTATTTGGACCGTTTGGTCCTTTTGGGCATATCCGCACGTTTCACCCTCCAGAAGATCGTGCAAGTGGCCCACAAGCTTTGCCAACGACTGGACTCTGAGCTCGGCTGGAATCACCTTGAGAAAAACCGGGCCCAGCAGCAGCAACAGCCGCAACAAAAAAGAATCAGCTCATTGTCTGGACTAGCCACATATCATAGCGCGGTTTTTATTGTCCACCTCGCCTAGTAAGCTATCATAGATTGGTGCTAGCCTAGTAATAGAACCAAACAGTATTTTAGTGTCTCCATCTGACAGCTCTACGAGTACGACACTGGTGAGCCGACCCCGTACTTACGAGAAACACGCGGGTATTCAGTTAGTGCCGCAAATGAGATGATAGGAGAGTGTCTCGTGATTATAACACAGCTTAGTCAGCTTGCCACCCAATCATCCACCGACACCATGCACCCAGTCTTCCTACTGTACCGTATGTACCATCTCCGATAACACCGCAATGTCAGCAGGCTACGATTAAACACACGTACTCACTCCTCCGTCCGTATGTACACGGTAGTATTTCGTTGCTTTTTGGCTCTGCCATCGCTAGTTGCAAGTGGGGGTCACAGTAGGGCTCGGGAGCAGCAAAAGCAAACCCATGGGTGTTGTTCCTTCGAGAAAGACACCTTGCAACGGCATAAGCTTGACGTTTGGACCTTTCGCTCAAAGTGTGCGTCTGAAACAGTAATTTAAACCCCAAGAAGAATAACCTGTAGCCCTGGGTTCTGTGGTTAATTGCTTTTCGTTCGTTCAATTGCTTCTCGTTTGTTCACAGTCGCAAACGTCCTTGCCAGCTATGCACAAGGCCCAAAAGGTTGAGTTCTCCGCCAGGTTCCGACCTCCTGTACATCCCAGCATGTGTTTTTTCTCTTGCAGCGGAGTGTGGGAAACAAGACAAGATCAGAGTTGGGCCAGGAACCTTGTCTCAGTCGAGTGCAGTCCTGTGGAGTAGTGTCGAGTAGCTTTGTCAAGTATCCTTTGAGAGAGACTTGAAACCACCCTCCCTCCCAGGCTCTCTTCATGACCAACACTTTTGTCCGTGGGCAAAAAGCAAACGAAAAAAGGATGGTCAGAGACACAACCGTCGGGGAGAGTCAAGTGCAACGGCAAAAACCAATTCTGGTTTTGCAAAACGGTCGCTAGCCTTGCGTACTGTAGGCCAAGCTACAAGTAAAGTACGGTGATAGTCGTGATCCCAAAAGCAATGCGATACACCAAGTCTGTCGTTTTCCCGACTTTGCCCTATCAGTCGGCTATTCCAACACTGCACTGATAAGCGCCGTGTTCTTGTAGTGCACCCCTGTGGTCAGCGATTACGAGAGAGCTTCGTATTCGTACCCGTTGTACGGGGGCGGTCTCCCCATTGTTATCATATCATATATATACGACACGTGTATAGTTTGTGCTAATAGATTTTTAGCGACCGTTTTGCAGTCTACCGTTGGTTAGCGCGATTTCGCGTTAGTGCCCGCCCAAAGCCCTTGCCGAGTCGGCCAAAGTCGTTCAAGGCCATCGTGGTCTCGCCTCTTTACCCCAGAGCTTGTAGATAGTCGACTTTGGCGACGCTTCTCCCCCACACGAGTATTTTTTCCTGTTTTAGCCCTTTGGGATACCCGCTCAAAGGGCACCACGGCCTGGCCCGTAATGACACTCTAATCTTGTTTATTTGAGGTTCTTTGCCCAGAGAAAGGAGTCGTTTTTTGATAGCCGGAATTGGGGTCAAATATGGATGGATTGGCATGGCACAAAACGTCGACAAAATGAAGAAAAAACGCCGACAACACCGGCAAGAACACCAAAACACCGACTCTATGCCTGCCCTTCAATCATTGGAATCTCCATCATGCGGTAGACCCTCCATGGGCTAGGGTACGTTTATTTGTCGCAACACAAGGGGCCGGGCTTTTTCAACGGGGTTTCTGGCCAATTTGTAAAAATGTAACATTTCGCCATCCTGCCAAGACCCTGATGGTCCCGTGCCTAAGCGAGCTAGACGTGTACGACTATCGGCACTCGTACAGTAGACCCATCGACTGTGGTTTTGCTTGAGCATGATAATTACTTGTGTCAACGGCTGGAAGATCTTCTGTCTCATAAATAGCAAAAGCGCAAAGGCGATGGAAAAACAAATGGGCGTGAGGTACATACAAGTGCGAGGCTAGAAGAGGGAGAGACAGAGACAGAGATACTGGTACTTGTACCTTTGTCTGCACACCCAGAGAGAGAGAGAGCACCTGTACAGTGGATCCTGATGACGTAGTCGCTCTTGCCAAAACCCTACAGTACCGGGCCCGTCAATGGCGAGGATCGGCACGGGCCAAACAAGGCTTAATGAAATTGAAAAAACATGTGGCTGGAATAGAGGCCAATTGGGTCGTGTGATGGGCCGCCCCGGCGACTCCCACACAATACGAAAGATCGCCGTTGCGTACCTGATTTGCTGGTGCAGAAACGAGCAAGTGTGACCGTGGCTTCAGGTATTGAGTTAATAGTTGTATGAGTGCGGATTCCGCCGATATCTTACCTCAATTATCGCCAGCTCCTGCCGTGGTTGCCTCGATGCCCCGATGCCTCGATATGGTCGTTTCAAACGCGTTTCAAGTTGGAGGATCATAATGACAGCCACGCTAAGACGCTGCAAATGGACGATAGACCACGACCGCGGGGTTCCACGTAGGTTGTGGTTTGACACATTTGGATGTATGAGGATACAACCACGAGTCACCATGAGTCAAAGCATCTTGGTTGAACGGTCAAAAATCGCAATCGCTGCCCTTCCCTCTTGCCTTGCCCCACCTGACTATGTAGTGTGTACCGTACCTCTACCCACAGGTTGCAAGGGCGAGGTTGCGTTTTTTTTGCTTCGGGTCGACGACGATTGCAAATCTTGACTCTGCAGGTGACCAAATGCAAAATCCGCAACGCTCAGGATCCAACGGGCTGATCGACAAGGAATATACCTAAAGTAACCGATTAGGCATGGATCCTCATTCCAGCTACCTTTAAGCAACTGAAGGTAGCCAGAGAGATAGAAGGTACCAAGCAGACCAAACAGACGCAAAACCACTGGGTTCCTCGCTTATCGCCTTATCTGCTTTCGGCGCTTCTCGATTCGGCCTCGCCAGTCCCCAATACGGATCGTACTCGGGAACGACAATAATAAATCGCGACCGACTATTATGTTATAATTAGACAGACGAGACAGACGTGCTTGTCTTGTGCTGGTGGATATTGCTTTTTGTGTCACCGTCCTTGTTTTCATTAAGAGTATTCAAACGTTAAAAAGACGCAGAGACAGGTGAAGTCAGGCGGAAAAGCAAAGTGAAAAGAACCATACTGACTAAGTCGAGAGCTGGGAATTTTTCAGAAAAAGGTTGACCGTCCATTGTCTGTGTATCTGTCTGTGTCTGTGTTTTTCGTGTCTGTATTTTTTTTGTTTTGCGTTTGTGTTTTGTGTTTGCGTTTGTTTTGCGTTTTCTCTTTTTCTCTTTTCTTTCTCTTTTTCTTCTCCTTTCTGCCTCTCTTCTGTGTTCCAGTGACAACGACGGTACATACAACTGTGCGCGGAATCTGCAGACCTTGTCTCCCGTTTCTGGGGAATGAGGAGGAGGGGAACAGGGTAACGTCGTCGTCAATCTCTTAATCCTTTCACCATGACCACCCCATCGATCACCAGGCACCAGTTTTCACCGGGCTAAGCTCTTTTTTGTGGTCCTATTTACATACATACGTCGCTCTGCCACCTGACCCCCACCTCCCCGTTAGAGTTAGTCTCCACACCCTGCACTAATTATTACAAGGCTTTTGTTGAAGTGCAAATTTCCGAGTATCTGTGTCGTACCGGTTCTCTGAAGATGATCCTCTCCGGTGACTGTGTGGTGAGACCCAGTGATGCGACCTGTACCTTAGCTTTGGTGCTAGCAGAGAGCTCGATGTCGCATCGCCCTTCGTTTACGTGGCCATCTCCTCACATCCCACGGGTACGCACGTCCACGTCAACACGACATGACTAGCAGCGGTGTTAGCGCGGGCGCTAGTAGCCAGGAACAACACCCCAAGTTCCCTTGTGGTTGGATCGCCGGCCCGCATCGTGCCCCCGTCAATAGTTGCGTCTTTTGCACGGAGGAGGGTGCGTGTGCGGTGCGTCGGTGGTTTGGATTTCACACGGCTACGCAGAGTTTCCAAAGTTTGGCCCACCTGGTTCAGGGTGCAAAGTGGCCTGATTTTTGGGAGACGCCAGCACCCGCTTTTTACAGTTGGCGAACCGCACACCTGCAACCGGTTGCAGCGTGGAACAACGGTGGAAGCAAAATGGAAGGGTCTCAAAAAGCTCAAAAAGCACATGAAAACGAAATCCGGGGGGCTGAGACAGTGCCAGCGTGAGTGAGCGCGATGGTTGGAGATTGCCAGGTTGGCCACAGCATCCAGAATCAAGCACAAATCACGTGAGCCTGTATGTATGTATCGTTTCCCTCGGCTGAAGCTATCAACTGAAGCTATCGGTGGCTACGAGCTGTGGCTATCGGCTGAAGCTATCTCGCAAATAGCTCAGATGGGAGACTTTGGTCTGGTGCCGTGCTTATCCTTGCTGCTTCATTGTACGCACAAGCTACCTTTCGTATGTCTGCTGTTCATACAAACAGGCTTTACTGGCTTCTGTTCGAGACAGCCATGCAACGTTTGGTACAGTACGGCCATACAGCAGACAGGACATAGGACACAGGCGAAATAACGAAATGCATCCAGCAAGGGGAGGCACGTGGGGTCTTCCGTAGACGCACTGATTGCTGCACTGACTGTCCAGAAAAACATGGCTTTGCATAATGTATTCCTGGTCATAGTTTGAGAGAATGTGGGTCACGTTCTGGAACACTCGTACCAATTAACAATTATCGAGCGGCTCTGTCGGGATCTGTCTTTGTGTGACCCCGTTGGACCGTTTGGGTCTCTCTCTATTAGCATACCGGCCCCGTCGTATCTCTATCCCTAGAATCACCCCATTTGTTTCCCATAAACAGCTTGTTTCTATCATAACTTGTTTCATTACATATTATTGTACAAGAATAAACATAGCGGGATGATAGCAAGCCAGTTGTTGCGGGAGGACGCAAATCGTTTGAGAAAACGAGACACCACACTCTTCTTCTTGCTGTCTAATCTCCCTCTCTCCCCCATCATATGAAAGAAAGAGAGACAGCCGAGCGATAATAAGCAGGGGCATGCGTAAACTCAGAGGGTGGTAGTTACGGAGTGCTGGAATGTGCTTGACAAGCCATCTGGTTATCACTTCAGGGACTACTCCGACTTATCATAAGATTTGATGACAGATGATGACAGGAGACATGAGTTATGACCATTGTTTTTTTTTGCCGTACAACGTGTATAACCCTTTGGACAACGTGGACAACGTGGACAACGTATTTGCTGCTTGTGCTGCCCAAACCGCTCAAGCCTTGTGAAGGAGAAAAAGAAACGACTGTCGCTTTGACGGTCTGCCTCTCTGGCTGTCAGGGAACGACCATGCGGAATGCACACTCGGCATGAATGATAATCCCTTCTTCAAGCCTTCAGGCTCGTTGCCACCTCTCTTCGGAAGACCCAATCTAACCAAAGCGGAATCCGAGCCTACGAGGCTATGCATTTGCTCGACTCGCACTTGTAGCAACAGCATTTGCTCCAGCAACAGCATGTGGCTGCTCCAGCTGAGACAGGCCGTATTGTGCCAGCTGTAAACTCTTTCGGTGCGGTAGAACAGCTTCCGGTTGACGGGGTGACGGGGTACGGAGTACTCCGTATAACTCAACTTGCCACCCTTCGCACCTTGACTCAGTTACTCGAAACGATAACCAGACGGTGTAGTAGCGAGTCTGGCGAGGATTGAGAACTGCGAAAGAGTCGAGGACTTGACATATCAGGTGTAGGAGTCCATGGAGACTTGGTAGTGCCATTAAGGGTGTACCTTGTAGACCGTGTCATTGTAGAAGTGTGTACTCAATTGAGACTTCACCCTTCATCATGCAAACACCATTGACAGCGTCGTATTTGCCGCAAGAGCTCAGAAAGAGTCTCTTCAGTTCTGGATGAACACCTGGAGTCCTATCACGAGGCCTCCACGCCTCTATCCCATTCCTCTGATTCGTTTCAGGCTCGTCTCTTCCAAATACCTGACTTTGCATGACGTTGGATTTTGAGGGCTGCTTCGTTCCACTGTTTGAGACTCCACAACTTCACACTCTTTCCTCAGCTCTTGCCATATCTCGCCAGAAATCATTCATCAACTCAGTCTCCAATTTCAGATGTGTGGTACTCCACACATCTCTGAGTGGGTGTCCTTGGTTCGCGTGTGTGTTGCACCCTTTCCATCAATTGCAACGTCAACTCTTCCGCATCACGTCTTCCACAAGTCTTAACATCAATTCACCTCAACTGTGGTATCACTACATTGCCCTAACGGTGGTATCTCAACATTGGTATCGATATAATGGCTCATGACTGTCCCCCTGGAACATTTACTGGTTATCACAGTGTCATCATTGAGCTGGCATCACACCCACCTCTTCATTTCGTCGGTCATCTCACCTACAGGACTCCGTCGCCTCTGTCGTTCTCGCCAACCGTGACTCTCGACCACATTGAAACACTTGACCTCTTGGTCGTTCTCAACATCTTCCGGACATTCAACACCCTCCAGCACACTGATGGACAGTCCTGAGTGCAATACAAGTTCTCAGAATCGTGACATCAGTCTCTAGATCAACTGAAAGTCACCGGCTGGGGATTTCACTTGTTTTAAAACAGTGTCAGTATCGGCCAACACCACCTCCTCTCGATTTCCACGTGTCCAACGACCCTCTCATCATTCATTTTGACGGCCGATCAATGAACTCCAAACAAAACGACAAGAGTTCAGAAGACCTCGACATTGCGCCGTTTGAGAAGAATCCAAGTTGTAGCCATCTGATGACAGACTTCACCAAGGCTATCGTTTTCACACGGTCGGTATCTCCATCCCCGTTACTCGTCAAGCCCCTCCAACAGACATCAATACTTGTCATCTGTTGGCTTCTTGAATCAGAGTCGGTATCTCAGTATTGTGCCAGTATCTAATGAAGTCTAGTCTTCCGTGACACCACCAAACCGACACAGTCACGAACAAAGTCGAGGATGCAAGCATGTTCTGTCTCCTAGCCAGAGGGAGTGATCTTCTCAGTGAGGTGGAGGGGGAGGAGGATATAGTCCTTGGTGGTGGTTGTCACGGTGGTTGTCACGAGCGGGAATCACGCGGGTATAGCCAGGTATTCGCCTTCGACGGGTATTCTCCATGGAGTATTCTCCATAGAGTCTTCCTTCCATTGTTCGAACCCTGGACTTTGCTTTCTAGTTGTGGTCGTGGTTCAGCTGTTCAACATTCATCAACTCAACTTGGATCATCGTTGGAGCTCCGCACTCGTCACATCTCTTCCTTCATCCTCACGCCGTTTCGATGGCAAGACCATGGGTGGACGATAAACATCAACTTCAACCACTTGACCATTGGAGGTCGTGTCTGCTATCAATCTCCCATAAGCATATTGCACTGGTCATTTCTGAGGTGATCAAGCAACCTCTTCGTTTGACTGTATCCACTGACACGAACGAGAAGAATGAGACACAGTCAAATGTAGGGATCGCTTTCTCCCACCACTGGATTCGTTGAGTTTGGCCGAAGCATCCCCCTCACAGATTGTCGCCGGTTGCGTGTTGTCCCGTTATGATTGATTGTTCACCTATCTTGGTTTTTACCTTGGTTGTTCACTTTCAGTCTTGGTCAGTGACTTGGTTATTCACTTTCGTACTGGAAGATCTCACTAGTGGTCAGCATCAATAAACTGAGACATGTACCCTGTCGAGCACAATGCACATCGGGCTTGATGCATGAATGTGGACTGGACCTAAAGACTTGCATCGAGGGGTTTGATGCCGTCGATGGGAGTCTAGTTGAAGATTTACGGTGTGTGATGAGAGTCCCCTTGGCATGAGCGAACCACAAACTAGCTCACTTTTCAGACCACCACATTTGCACTAGTATTGTCTACTGCTCTCAACCTACCGCTTCTTGTACGGTACCAATCACAGCGAAAATCGATGTCCTGTTCCCCTTGGTTTTCACCGCACCACTTCCAACAAACCAGATATCAGTCAGACCAGACCCACAGCTCAGCGCTATAACGATAAGCGATGAAATGTCTTGTGTTGCGTCAAAAAGAGGAACGTAGTCAGTTTTAAACAAAGATCTCGAAAAAATGCGTTTTCTCTTTGACGTGGATCGAAACTACACTCGTTGGTTTGAATGATCGAGAGGTCGTAGCTCTTTCAGCTCGTCCTTGTCTCATTTTTTGCACCCATCAAAATCTCTGTCTCTAGCTCTATCTAATATATACATGCAAAAACAACCAGCCCCATCGCCATCCACCATCTATAGTTGCCATTCTCCTCTGCTCCAGAACTGTGGTCTCGTGCCTTGGAACTATTGCCCATGCCGAGAGGACCGAGATCAACAATGTCCGAGTCGGACACGTTGTATTTGGCGTTGCCCAGAGACACCTGCTCGTTGTCGATATCGTAAATCACGTAGGCTGACCGCAGAAACGACGCGCCAAGGATGCTGGGCTGCTTCTTGGTGGCCACCTCGACGTTGACAATGCACACCAACGTGCCGTCCACATAAGTGTCTGGCGACCCGTCCGCGTAGCTGAGCACAGAAACGAGATCCTTGAGCTGCACGGAGATGGCCGAGTTGTCCACAAACACAAAGTCCACCGTTGCTGCAGAAGTCTGCGGACTGAAATCCGAACAGTTGAAGACATAACTGCTGACCTCCTGCGAATAGCTTGCGCCGGTCATTTTGATGATTGGATCGATCTGCTCCTTGGGGAGAATCGTCATGGTCGTTCCCGAGTCCAGAACTACCTTGCTACTCTGTCCGTACTTCTTTCCGTCCACGTGAACCGCCTCCAGTTGCACGGCAAACTCCGTCACCTTGTCTTTGTCAACAGTGGGCACCAGAGGCAGCGTAAATAGCTTGCCGTCCTGGACTTTGGCCCGATCGTAGCCTCCAAACATGATGGAGCCCCCCGTAGAGTGCTGGTCGTTGAGCCAAAGCGAATAGGCCGTGGACGTGGTGAGTCCAGCGCTCTTGAGCTTGCGCGGCAGGTTTTCGTACGTCCAGGACGGATTTTCGTCTGTCGAGGCCTCGTTTCCAGCTGGACCGATCCCCAGAACCGCCAGACCCGAGCTCGCGTTCTGGGCGTATCCGAAATCAAATCCGGGAACGCTCACACCGCCTATAGACACGGTATCCGAGGCCCAAAGGCCGTTGGCAGCCGAGGAATCACCGTACGAGATTTGGAACGGCCACGACGTTGATTTCTTGTTGCTTCCCGGTTGGTACCCGGCGTTGGCCGAGGCATTGAGCTTGAAGGACGACGAAACTGCGGAATCGAACATGCCGCCGTTGGAGCAGTTGACGCCGTTCCACGAGTCTGCCGCATGGTATCCCTTGGGTAAGCAGGTCACGTTTTCGCTGAGCACCCACAGATCCGACGAGCCCGTGTCCAGCAGCACCGTCAGGTTCTGCGGCGGACTGCCCAGAGCAATGTGGGCCTCGTAGTAGGCTTGCTTGCGATCCACCTCGACCCCGACGGCTTCACTAGCGCGTTTGCGAAGAGAAGAGATTCTGTCGGCTTGCCTTGGCTCGACCTGCCGGATATCGAGCTCCAGCGACGCCGATACCAGCACGCAGACGAGGCTTGAGCCCACAACGCTCAGCACGCTCCATTTCATGTTGCAAGGGCACTTGGTGGTGAAGGTACTAAGTTTGCAGGCCCGAGACGTTTTAGATCTGGATCAATGTGGATGAGCGGAGATATTAGTGCGGTTTTTTAGTACACTGTGCGAAGGCTGCATTCGATCAGATGACGGTGGAATGTTTGAACATCTATTTGCGGAGACGGGCCCGAGTCTTGTTTTTTTTTGTTTTGTTTTTGTTTTTAGTTTCATTTTCAATTCAAGGGGGACATGAGTTAATTGTAGGAGGGTGTTCAAGTTCGTGGGTCACGATGGCTCAATCGAGCTCAATTTTTCAATATACACTGGCATCGTCCGTTTGAGTCGACCTTCCAAGTTCTGACAGCTTTCGTCAACTATTTCTCAAGATGAGGTGTTTTGTTTCATTTCAGCAACCTTGCATAATCAGAGTTGGAGATTGATTTGATTGAGATATTTGGCTACAGATGTTTCAGTGTATTGATTAGGTTGGAAGGAAAATTGAAAAAAATGGTACAGCCCGTAGAGCTGGATATGGAGTTGTTCTTTGCACGACTCTGCTCAGCGTTTCCTACCGATTCTAACGATACCATTAAATCCACTTTGGTCAGTACAAACATGTTGAGATTACGCGTCTTCTCGTACAAGTACTTGCAGCCAATATGCTCAACGGCTGTACTGGTACCGGTACCGGTACAAGTAGCTATCGAGAACAAGTATCTAGAACATGAAGCACAGGTGCAGTCTTTTCCGGATTGTAATTCTACAAGTACAAGTGGTTTGAATCACTTTTTTGTGCCTGACAGAACTGCCGACACACTCCTCAGTCATCCTCAATTGCACTGCCATAATTGGAGCCACATAGCCCAACCATCAGACCCTGGTGAAGACTTTGAAATTGCGGTTGAGACTGGCAGGTTTCAATTCGGTCACTTGTCAAAGCTTCAAGTACTTGTACTGTTCCTGTACTTGTATTGCACTTGCCTTTGCCCTTTCAATACACCCTCGTTTTTTTCAATAAAGCAAAAATCTGCTGTAGCTGGGGTTCGAACTGACAGACGTTCTACTACTTAAAGCTCCTTGCATCTCTCAAGTAACTCAATATTCTCAAGTAACCAGCCCGCCAAGATTAACAGAGTGTCCATACTGTATTCTGGTAGCCCACATACGGCGACTGGATAGCTCAGCTGCAGGGTCAATATCCGAATGGAAACCGCACCGCAAGACACAAACCGATTGACCTATTCCACCATCAATCCGCAGCCACCCTAACCCACCTCCACAATTCCAAGCCCCCTTCCTCCACTCTGTCAAACCACGTTGCCACTAATTAGAGTTCAGATTCTTAAACCGCCAGTCCCCACACCACTGCATCATCACCACTACAACACTTACATCACCACCACTTTCCTCTTCAACCATGGCGGAATACGACGAGGATCTGGCGGCGTCTCATTGGGACGACGCGCCTTCGTTGTCCGCGCCAGCACGTGACCTGGCCAATCTCAGCATCCACAACATTGACGGAGACAAGAGTGAGCCTGTGGAGGAGACGGAGCCTTCTCAGCCTTCTCTGCCATCCCAGACACTCAGTGACACCTCCCACAAAACCACGGTGGACGATCTGGTGGACCATTCGACCGCCGCGACGCCGGAACCGCAGGCCTCCCAGGCGTCCGACTTTGACCACGACCTGGTGGCAGACTCGTCGGTGGACCGGCCAGCGTACCAGGCGGCGGTGTCGTCGCCCAAACGCAAGCCGATTCTCAAGCAGGTGCGGCGGGGCAAGGGCAAGGGCAAGGGCAAAAACCTGCTGTCCAGCTCGGTGCTCGTCGTGGAGGACAACGACGACGATGTCATGACCAACCCGCTGCTGCTCAACGACGCCACTAAGGTGACCGACCGAGACGAGCCCAAGAAGGTGGAACGATCGGGAGGCCTGCATGTCAAGGCCGAGATTGGCGAGTCACCGGTTGCCGGTTTCAAGTCCAAACTTGACTCTGAGTTCCACGACGTGCCTTTGGCTGAAGGAGGAGAAGGAGGAGCTGAAATCGCTGCCGACGGAGCTGAAAACGCCGCAGACGGTGCTGCAGACGGTGCTGCGGCTTCTGCCCCAACCCCCCTCGCAGCACACACCTTCGACATCTCCGTGGGAGACCCCATCAAGGTCGGAGACATCACATCGTCCCATACGGTGTACACGGTGACGACCAAGACGTCGCACCCCAACTTCAAGACGGACGCCGGCTCCGTGACGCGCCGGTACTCGGACTTCCGGTGGCTGTTCCACGCCCTGGAAAACAAGCACCCCGGTATCGTGGTGCCCCCCCCTCCGGACAAGCAGGCCGTGGGGCGTTTCAACGAGGACTTTGTGGAGGCCCGTCGAGCGGCGCTGGAAACCATGCTGCAAAAGGTGGCCCGACACCACCTGCTGCAGGACGACCCCGATCTGCAGCTATTTCTGCAGTCCGAGCAGCTGAACCAGGACATCAAGCACTCGCACAGTGCGCCTGGAGGTGCTGCGGGAAGCGAGGAGGAGGCGTGGATCGAAGAGGGATCCGGATCGGGACTCATGTCGTCTCTATCCTCATCCTTCTCCTTCTCCAAGTCGTTCATCGAGACCGACCCCTGGTTCTCGGACAAGCGCGGGTACGTGGACGTGCTGGAGTCGCATCTCAAAAGCATGTCACGTGGCCTGGAGCTGGTGGTGCATCAGCGCAAGGACCTCGCCGAGTCCATGGGCGACGTGGCGGCGGTGCTGTCGTCTCTGGGCACCGTGGAGATCTCCAAGCATCTGTCCAACGTGCTGTACCAGTTCAGCGACGCGGTGGAGCGAATCAAGGAGATTTGCGCCCGCCAGAGCCAGCAGGACATGGTCACGCTGGGCTCGACGCTGGACGAGTACCTGCGGGTGATTGGGTCTGTGCGGTCGACGTTTTCGCAGCGGTCCAAGCACTTCCAGGTGATTCAGAACATTGAGTCCGAGCTGACGAAGCGCAAGGCCAACCTGGACAAGCTGCTGCGCCAGGGCAAGACCCAGCAGCAGCGGCTCAACGTGCTCAAGGACCAGGTGCAGGAGTACGAAAAGAAGCTGGTCAACGCCAAGGTCAAGTTTGACGACGTGAGCAGCACCATCAAGAAGGAGGTGGACGTGCGGTTTGAGAACGAAAAGTTCGACGACTTCCGCAACGCCATCGAGATCTTCCTGGAAAACGCCATCGAGGCCCAGAAGGAGGCCATTGAGGTCTGGGAAACGTTTTATTCAAGAGCCTTCCCCAACTAGACGCCGACAGACCGATACTCTGACACACCAACCAACAACGCCAAAACTGGAGGGGTATTGATGAAATAATGAATAATGATTAATGATGGAAGAGTTTATGGTTGGTGATGTAGATTTGTAGGGATTTGTATGTTTTAT
Source organism: Yarrowia divulgata (assembly GCA_900519045.1). Taxonomy (NCBI): domain Eukaryota; kingdom Fungi; phylum Ascomycota; class Dipodascomycetes; order Dipodascales; genus Yarrowia; species Yarrowia divulgata. The sequence goes on from ULGQ01000008.1 coordinate 272,186, forward strand.
TACTTTTCCATTATTCCTAGTTTAAGCTGACTAAGCCATATTTTCTACCCTAACCCCACCTCTTTAAGCTTTCTCCTTCTCCTCCCATCCCTAACCCCCACCATGCACCCAAATGCTTCCTGACCAGATCACCACTTATCACTACATCTCTCTATCTGCAAAAATACGCCATGGAGACCAGAGAAGATGGATTATTGCCATCACAGGCCTTCACCACAGCCGCAGCTCTGCTGCCGGTTATTGATCGTGAGTGATTACCCAGGTTAGGGGGGTTGATGACGAGAACACAAACAGGAATAACACAAACGGGAAGAACACAAACGGGAAGAACACAAATGGGAAGAACACGAACGGAAGAGATACCTTTGGTGAAAGTCATTACGGCAGATGGTTATTACGGTGTTGTTTTGTTTGGACGCTTAGTCATCATGGATGCCTTTTTTATCCCAGTAACATGGACGCCTTCACACAGTGCTAACTCAGGAAAGGTGGTGGTGACTCTACGAGGAGGCCGTAAGTTTTTCGGCATTCTGCGGTCGTTCGACCAGTTCGCCAACCTCGTTCTTCAGGACACTTACGAAAAGTACTTTGCGGTGCCCGAAAAGGTGTACGGCGAGGAGTACCGAGGCACGTATATCATTCGAGGCGAGAACGTGGAGCTCATGGGCGAGGTGAATCTGGACGAGGATCTGGCTGCGCTCGACTACGAGGAGAAGCATGGCGTCACCGTCAACGGATACAAAAAGGTCGAGTTTGCCGAGGCCAAGCAACTGGCTCTCAAGACGCTGCAAAAGGAAGCTAAGGAAATCAAGGCCAAAAACGAGCTTCTCATGGGTATTTAGAAATGTATTATGCAATTTGATCGGTGGGAGGAAGCCCTGTAAGCCAGGTACAGTAGAAGGGCATAGTGAAGGGTGGAGATGTTTTGCTGGGGCAGAAAGGGTTGCATTTCATCAGGTTTTTGTAGCGCATAGTAAGCTGCCATAAAGCACAAAAGTTCTCAAGTCGATTAGTTATGTTACTGTAGGCCAGCCTTCCCAGATTCAAACATGAACCAACATGGGCAGAAAGAAGGCCATCTAGTCGTCGACGTTTGAGGAGTAGGGTATACATTATTGTGGTCCGGAGAGAATCGTCCATGCAAAGTTCAGTGTCACTGCTGACTTGTCTCTCAACTACATCATCACCGATTGATTGTGATAGCTTACAACTTGATACTTACCAGAGAAACATGGAGTCTGAACAGAGAGCGTCAGAGGCTGATCGACAGGCTAACGTAGGAAGAAAGTTGGCCATGGATAGTCAGCCACGACGAGATGAGGCCAAGTACACAGGACACACCGCTTAGATAGTAGACAGTCGACCACCAGCAATACCACATAAACCCATGTGCTGATTATGATCGATTGACCGACTAACGTAGGATGAAAGTTGGCCACAATGTCACTACTGTACTTGTAGCTATCCATTAGTGTGATCCTAAAACGCGAAGATATGACTATGAAATTTGGTCCGTACTGTATCAATCGGCAAAACCGTTATCTCTACCGTATAGAACAAGTTAGCATCTAGATTCAGCTTCAATCTACAAAATGGAACTGAAACAAATGTCAAACTAACGACTTTTGTATTCTGCGGTGGCGTTTCATTCCACTACGCAATTACCATTCTCGACGTGCCCAGGATTTTCAGTCTCTTTTGCACGCCAGCCAATCATGTGCACGCCATGAAAAACGAAAATCGGTGACATTCAAACAAACGGACAGACCTAATATGGGTATAAAATCCCACGGACGCCTTTTGTAATCGGTATGAAGCTCCATACTAGATCGTAAAGTTTTCCATGCAGACGGATAGCGTGGATAACGTACCTGACTGCAGCTCTACAGATTATTATTTCCACGAGCTCCAGGCACGTATAAGTTTTTGCTTTTCAGATGCTAGCCTGACACGTGACTTCTAACCCGGGCATCAAACCCAGGCCGCTGTCTCACTTCGCACGGTGGAGTCTGGCCATGTTTGAGGTGCGCTCAATTGAGGGTGAGCACTGTTGGCTGCGATTTTGTTGCTGGAATTCTGTAGAAAAAGTCCGGTATCATCTACAGCACAATCACAACTCCGTTTTGCCACTGTGAAGTAAGACACACTAGTGTATCGCTGTCTGAAGCCTGTTTCTGGATCCAAATACGGGGCTGAAACTCAAGTACGGCTGTCATGAAGATAGACATGCCAATCCATTTCTGTCACTCCAGCGCTTCTATATAGCCCAGGACCTGTCTGGAATCACCGCAGAGCGCCATGCACCCCCTCTGTTTCCGACTCTTCAGCTTTGTTCTTTCGACAATTCTGTCTCCTGGGGCAATGTGCTTTCCTTCGACTCCTCCTCCAGACTTGTCTGACTCTTCGGACTCGGAATTTTCGGACTCTCCTCAGTTTCACGACTCTCCCGCAACCCCAATTGACTCGTCTTCCCCTCAACCAGTGTCAATTGTTGAGTTGGACGAGGACACCTCTGAAGAGACTACTGTTTCAATCACCTCTGAAGAAACCACACCTGCAATCACCTCTCCAGCCCCTTCGTACCCGGTGTATCTTTGGGCGGTCAAGAACTCCAGCTATCCCGGCATCTTTGACAACTTCCAGGTGGCTCTGGACCACTGTGTCAGCCGAACAGACATTCGCAGGTTCGAGTCTCGAGAAGCGGCCGAACAGTTCATGAAGGACGCGGCGGGTTTCAAAACCTACAACACGTCAGAGAACAGCTACATTTCTTACAGTGGAGAGAGGATCTACAAGGTGTACACCGACGGATCCCACACTGCTGAAAAAGTAACACACTCTGTGTGTGAAGACGGCTCTTACTCCTCCCACTACCAGCAGGCTTACAGTGGATACGGGGTCTGGTTTGGAGAAAACCACCCGGATAACGTAGCGAGCAAATACGAGGGGGGGATCCAATGTTCTCAGCAGGCTGAGTTGCGGGCTCTGGAGCAGGCCTACAGAATCATCTCAGAAAGACAGGATGGGCGAACCTACGAGATTTACTGTGACTGCCCTACAGCCATTGATCTCGTAAAGCTTTCGTGCCTCACTTACTGTCGATTCAGACGCACAGTGGACAGAATTCGCCAGTACAAACGGAGCTCGAACGCGACTATTTGTCTACTGAGAGTCTTGGGGCACAATGGAGACGTCGGAAACGAGCATGCCCATTACCTGGCCAATATGGGACGCAAAGGTTGCTATGGCGACCATAACAAGTATCCCTGTGTCAACGGGGTTCTCAGATACTCCATGAGTCTGGGAACCTATGGGCTTCGAGCTCGGTACTTCTACCAAGACTGAACCACAAGTCTTACTGACAGCAGCGTAAGTCTACATTATCTACCAACGGTGTGTGTGTTGGGTCCTTAAGAGGCCCTTCGATACACTCCCTTGGTAGGTGTGTAGGGACTATATCACTGATACCCTGTTTTAGTGTAGCTAGACCTATATAGGTGTATAGGTAATAGATTGAGTGTGTAGTGTCACTGGAGCGAGGAAGATGAGACGAGACGAATGGTACAGCTAGTTTTGCGATTGGGTCACTGTACCACCTCTGTAAAAATGTTTAAGAAGGAATTCTAGGACTAGAGATGAAGGGAGTTGTCAGGTGGTCTCCTGAGACCGTATAAATCATTTTGAGCGCCCAAAACACTCATTCAAGGTGTATAAAAAGCATCAAACTGTGAGGTATGCTGTAGCATCGGTTTTCGTAACTCGAACAGTAGAAGTGCTACGAGAGTCGCCACAACTCAAAAGTATTTAGGAGAAAAATCTGAATCTAACTATACCATGAACGTATTTTTTTTTATAATTAGCAAATACATTAAACTCTATAGAACATGAGAGAATACCAATCGCCATCGAAAACGAAAGTTAAGCCAGTATATGTAGCTATGTCCTCCATCTACTTAGAAAACTACATTTGCTAATAACTCCGCCAAAAAGTGAGCGGTGTGTACGAGAGTTTCTGGAAGCATCATGAAGCTCATTACGGCACTTCGGTATTTACAGCTATTTGTTTTATACACCTGTTGTAGATGGTGTCTACTTGCACACTGTCAACGACTTCATTGCAAATAACGTTCCAGTCTACCGGTTGTGCATATATTGTAACTCTGTATAGAGTAAAGTTGAAAACTTGCATAAAAGGGCCAATTTGATTTATACCGGCGGGTTTGAATCGGTCAAATTAATTGTCAGAAATGTCGACCTTATCAGGCTTAAGGTTTTGACTCTAAAATGCTGGTAATGGAAGAACGACAACCATGTTCCGAATAATGGTGTAACCTGCTCAGAAGATGTACAGCTGCATTTGTCTCATTGATGTGATCATTTTGATACCAATTTAGAGATATTTTCTTGTGAAAACGTTCTTGTCAGACTCGAAAATCTCAATTTCATGAGTGACAATTCAGCGGAATTGACAAAAAACTGCATGAACGTGTTCCGATCCCCTCCAGGATGTCACACTCAGCTTCTGAAGTTACTATCACGTCTTTCAGTGCTAATAATCCCCCCTCAGTTTGCCCAACACAAGATGCCTTCTGGGACGTCTTTAGCAGGAACCTTTTTTTTATTTTATGATGTTACAGTATCATCCTTATCTATTGCCAGACAGAGTACAGTATTTCCCTACTTGTAGAATCAAAGAAAAGTCACAATATATAAGGGCTCCCAATCCTGCCACCTTCTGGCTTCTTCATCTATTACCCCCCCCCTCCCCCCGCTCGGTAGCAAAACATTGCGATAACGTGCAAACATGCTTCAGCATGGGGCGGCGCATGACAGTACGCCGTTCGATAAACGACTATCCTGACGAGACAAGTTGATCCCGCAGGCCATGTCGAAACGCTTCTCCAAACGAAGCGTCGATAGTCGGTGGCCTATTCAATTAATGTATGACACAATTGTAATTGTACACTTACTGGTATCTGTAGTTGAGTTATCAGTCTTGCAGTGAAAAAAGAGTCCATTCTGCAGAAGACTGTAAGCAGGCTTACTAATCGAGAGTTCGGAGAGTGTATTGAAGCAAAGTACCCCGCACATGGTGATATCCGTGAGATTCGAACTCACGCCTCCGAATAAACCAGAAGCGTGCCTTGTTCAGTATCCACACTGACGCATTCAGTTGGTGTGGTAATTGTGGGGTAAGTAAAGTTCCATGGTCACGGGGTAGAAAGCTATGTCATTGCATTGTCAATTGATTGCCAAGATGAATACAAGGGATGAGTCATTATTTGTCATGATTTATAATGTTCTGCCATTGTCTTCTTTGATCGCTGTGTTCCAGTCCTTTTGTTTCTTTAGTCGCATGATGTCCCATATTACTAATCAACGACCTCATTTCCACATTGTAGGTTCCTCAAATACTGTTAATCTCAATCAAGCTGATGTATTTTGTGATCATGAGAAGAGGAGTTCGGGAAATGACGGTTCGTACATAACCAATCATTACCCACTGAGTCTGTAGCCGTGGTGGATGCTTTGTAAAATAAGTCGTCAAGGTAGCTACAGTGTGACACCGGTTATAAGAATACTTCCATCATCCTCCCGTCTCCCACATAAACCACTGGAGCCCTCGACCTCCACCTTTCTCAACCCAATATGCCCAACCAACTTTCTGCAACTCTCGCATGATTGTGGGGAGAGCTGCAGCCAACACTACAGGTGCGCATGTACGATACTTCACAGCAAGTACTAGATCTAAGACGTGGAAAAACGGCACCAAAAATTCCATAGATTTAGCTCCTCCACAGTGTTACATTTCACCCGCCTCATGGCTTTGATTTTTCAGTTATTATCACCCGCACCATGACTTTGTTTTACCAATTACAGTTCCGTTTTGGGACGATATTGGCAGCTATCAGACTGAGCCGCCTAATCGGTTCGGGTGATGCTAAGCGAGGTTCTTTGTTCTCCATCTACCACTATATAAGCCGGGTTTAATCCCTCTTTGACCCCACCCCATTTTCGCTTAGTGAGTCGACTTCTAGTTGCTTATTAAGCCTTCTCGACCTTTCAACTCTTTCAACTAAACGACAAAATTCAGAAAACACGCCAAAAATTACAAAAAAATCAGAAAAACCGTCAAAAAAAACAAAACATTCAACCATGACCAATCTAGTTGTGGATATTCCGACACACAACATCCACACCGTCGCGTTGGACCCCTACCACGAAATCCACGTGCTGTACAAGCTCATGATGGAAATGCTGGTGATGGCCGAAATGCAAAAGGTGTACGAAGAACAGACCGGATGCGTCATTTCCGACCGTTGCAACATTCTTCTGACCAAGAAAAACCTCGAGCAGTTCTCTCAGGGAGTCTACGAGCAGTTTCTCAGCTACCCAGACACCCAGTTTCCAGTCAAGTCGGTTCAGAATTGGCTCATCCAATCTTTCCGAGACCTCAACGATGCCCGCAAGACCATTGCTAGACTCAGTTGCAAGGTTGTGGAGCCCGTAATTACCTCGGCTGACCAGCTGGAGACGTTCTTGGCCCAGCAATTTGCCGGTCTGGTTTCCGAGGACGTCAAAATCGGCCTGCCTGACGAATCCATCAACTACCAGGGCGATTACGACCGAATGAAACTGGCTCTGGACCAAACCTACGACGCTCTTCCCATTCTCGTGGTGATGGAAAAGTTCAGCTCTGCCGAGTTCCCCACCATCGACCAGATTGTGCTTTACTTTGGCGCCCATCATTTGGTGTCTTTGAACCAGGCGCGGTTCTGGGACCAGTTTGGGTTAGTGGAAAGTCTCCAGGAGTACATTTCCGAGTCTCCCGAGCCTCTGGTTGAGTCCAGAGATCACGTGATCTCTTCTTCGGACGTCTACGATGGTCTCTATGCCATCTTGCTCAAGTGTCTGTCTCCCCTTTTCAAAGACAAATATGGTCTCGAGAAGCGAGACATTTCGGTGTTCAATCTGGTGACCGTTTTGCGAGGTCTTCGGTCGCACCCCGAAAGTCACGTGACGTCTTCTCGAAAGCTCTTCTCCGAGTCCCACTGTTTTTCCCCCGGTTCTGACAACCGGCTCTTTTTCAAGTGGGCTCAGGAGGTTGGGCTTTATCAGCAGGACTTTGCCAGCACTCAACAAGAGAAGTTTTCCATTTGCAAGCGTCGACGAGACCCAGAGGAGGAGGAAGTTGTGGAGGGTAAGCGACCGTCTCTGGATGTGTGCGATGAGGATTTGTTTGAAGGCAAGAGGCTGAGTGTTCAGACTCAGATGGATGAGGACCTGTTTGGGGAGGATCTTTTTGCAAACAAGAACTTGTCTCCTGTGGACGACCTTTTTGCAGACAAGAGAAAGTCTCCTGTAGACGACCTTTTTGCAGACAAGAACTTGTCTCCTGACACCGACCTTTTTGCAGACAAATTCTTGAACAACGACCTTTTCTCAAACAAGAGCCAGTCTCCTGGTCCAGAATCGTCACCTCCCTGGACCCTGGTTGAATCTAGACGGCCAAACCATCCAATCGACCAACTCGTTGCCGCCAAGAGATCCATCGCCAACCTCATTGCCTCCAACCCCGAATGGTGCCCCTTGTGTACATCTCTAGGCCACAGCTCCTACTGTATGGACGACTTTTCCCACCCCTTCGACTCTTGTCCTCTCAACCACATGTTGGAGATCCGAGACTGCGATTCCATGACTGCCGGTGGCCATCTGACCAACCATCTCCTCTACAAGCTGCGAGCCCTGGAGCAGAACTCGTACCTGCCAGTTTACACCGACGGATCGCAGACCATCAAGGGCAATGGATTGAACCAAGACAGTGGAGTAGGTGTGTGGTTTGGGGACCACGACCAGGATAACGAGGCTCTTCCTTGCCACGCAAAAACACCACTCGAAACCGAGCTCATGGCGATCATCCTGGCTCTGAAAAGGCTGCAGCGTCGACCTCCTCGCAACTACGAAATTTTCTGCGACAGTGTGCGTGCCTGCAACTTGGCCAACGGGTACGGCGTTCCTAGCCCCAAGGACTCTCGTTACAAGGAGATCGAGAGACTGGTGAAAGAGGCCGTGAGACTGAAGATGGTTCTGTTGCCCCAGAAAGTCCGGATGACCTTCGTCAAGGGCCATGCCGGAATCAGGGGCAACACCAGAGCTGACAATCTGGCCAACGAGGGGAGGGAGAAGATGAAGTACCGGAGGCTGGAACGGGAGGAGTTTTTCTGGCCCTTCGAAAACGAAACCAAGAACTATTGATACCATGATACCAAAATACCGAAAGGACCATCCCAGAAAGGGACTCCGCAATTACGAAACTACCTAACCAACCCTCACTGCAAAAGCCATGTGAAAGCGCAAACCAAACTAAACAACAGATACGCCTGTGAAAATTTTCCGGCTATCGCAGAAACCAAACCAAACCGATACGCATCTTGAGCAATTCAAGCTATCGCAGAAACCAAACCAAACGGGCACTAAAATCCCAGGCTGAAATGCCAGAGCTGAAATGCCGAACCATAACACAGAAAACAGACGAGAGAGGCTTCAGACCTCCTTTACTAACCATAGCACAGTAGCACAAAAGCACTGTTAGCATTTTTCGGGTCTTACGACCACTTACAACTTACGACAACACAGCTTACGACAACACGGCTTACGACAACACGACAACTTACGACAGCCATCTTTCAGCAACCCTCATTATCAGCCGAATAACCTCCAAAGTCGCCCACTAGTCTCAACCAGCATCACCAGCATCACCAGTCACTTACCAGCATCACCAATCATCACCAGCAACAGAACCGACTGTGTCCGTAATTTCTCTCTCACGTGATTACGGCAACTCCACACACGCAAGGAACAGGAAGACCCCGAGAGCTTCCAGAGGAGGAATGATGTCAATGTTATTTAATTATGTCAAACACCATTGTAGGCTGAAGCTGTAAATCCAGCGTCGTTTTGAATATTTGGAGCGTCTAGGGATGCTCCTCAGTGCCCTCGCTATTCCTATTCAACTTTCCAGACCTAGGGAGCTTGCGAGACGCGAGTTCTATGGTCCGTTACTTGACATTGAAATTATCGTTCATTACTTGACCTTAGTTGAGATTAGATTACATGGATGAAATTGTACTTGACTAAATCATCTACTTTGGCAAAAAACTTCGATAATGTACCACTGAACATAGCTGCTTGTAGCTCGGTGTAAATTCAAGGTAGCACTTTCAAAGTACGTATATCACGTGACCAGTACCATATCACGTGTCAGTCGAAATTTCAGGCTGATCTGATCGATTTCAGCGGTTTCGAAGAGGGCTTAAACCCCTACCCCTTCGCGTGCGGCTCGGAAATTCACTTTCGGCTGTCAAAGTCCTCTTAAAATTAGCTCGATAAATTGTGGAGTATTTCCGTCTGTATATAAACATGAGGGTCTGGTATAGACGTTCATACTATCGATCCAATGAGAAACTTCTCGCCATCATTCTGACACTGCACATTGAGAACCACGTTGCAGATTTTCAAGGCTCTTAACGGTGTGAGGTTTGGGTATTTGTGTGACAGTGAATTCTTATATAAACTGAACCAAAGTCTCTTCACCTCACAATTACTGAATAATCTATTACTGTGCTTCTGACCACATCTAGTTAGCGGACTTGAACTGCTTGAGATCAAACTCGCCGTTGGTCTTTTCGGCAACACCCTTCTCGGTGACAATGGCGTCAATGAGCTTGTAGGGAGCGTAATCAAAGGCGGGGTTCCAGACGTCGATTCCAGGAGCAGCCACAGATACAGTCAGAGGCTGCTTGTTGGCATCAACGCCCTTGACCTGAGTCAGCTCGATGGCAGGACGCTCCTCGATCTCAATGTCGTCTCCCGCCTTGGTCTGAACGTCAATGGAGGTGGTGGGGGCAGCCACAATGAACTTGCGGTCAAAGTGGTTGGCCAGAATCGACAGCTGGAACGTTCCAATCTTGTTGGCGGTGTCTCCATTGAGCACGACTCGATCGGCTCCCACAATGATGACGCCAATGTCCTTGTTCTTTCGCAGCAGAGCGGCGGCCATGGAGTCGGTCACCAGGGTGGCGGGGATTCCGTCGTGGACCAGCTCGTAGGCCGTCAGACGACTTCCCTGGTTGTAGGGTCGAGTCTCCAGGGCGTAGACACGTTCCAGCACTCCAGCCTCGTGCAAAGCCCGAATGATTCCCAGAGCGGTGCCGTAGCCTGCAGTAGCAAGCGATCCCGTGTTGCAGATGGTGAGAGCGCTGATCTTCTTGCCATTGGCAGCCTGAGGCACGTTCTTCTGGATCCACTCGAGTCCGTACTTGCCAATGTTCTTGTTATCCTGCACATCGTCGACCAGCATTGTGTGAGCAGCTGTCAGGAACGCGTCGATGAGTTCTCCCGAAGACGAACCCTTGTGAGTCTCAACAAGTTTCTTGAACGAACCCACAGCATCCGAAAGGTTGACGGCGGTAGGACGAGAAGTGTTGAGATAGTCCAGACGGTCGGAAATGTGGGTAGCGACGTCCGAGAGACTCTGGTCACGTGACACAACCCCACCGTGCACGAGCTCGACTGCCAGCGACAAGATGGCCACAATGGCAATGGCGGGCGCTCCTCTCACCACCATGTCTTTGATGGCCTTCCAGCCGTCGTCCGAGTTGTTGATGGTCACGTACTCGGACTCGTGAGGCAGCCGCAGCTGGTCGAGAATCGTGAGCTTGTGGTTTTTGTCGTCGTATCGAATGGCTTCCAGGGACATTGTGTTGGTGGAGTTGGACAGAAAGACGATTCCGACCATCGACTATCGAGATCATATGCATATGCACCTCACTCCACGTGTGAACGTTAATGGATGTGGTGTTTTGGCATGTTCACGAATTGATAATAATGTGGAATGAGCATTTGGTACAGTACAATTGAGCTTGGTTCGAGTCTTGGGTTTGTCGTGGAATTGGTCTCACAAGATGATGCTGCAGTGCGAGTTTTCAACCCATTTTTAGGTCACTGGTGATTGTCATGTTGTGTCAAGTAATACCTAACAAGTAACACCCAGTATCAAGTAAACCTAACAATCGGGTAACCTCACCATCGCACTGTATGACGATGGTAGCATCTCAATTTACTACACAAAAGATAGTGAAGGCTCTAGCTATCACTTGGGCTTGATCCATTACTGATCTGGTTTCTTCTGGCATTTTATTTGAATTACATCCCCATCAACCATCTTAAACATGACACAAGAACACTCAATGGCACCACTGCGTTGACGTAAAACAACAAAACTCACTCCATACCTTTTACAATAGCATCAACTACACACCGATAGCAATTCTTCCCAAAGAACGATTTTCCCCCGATTTATATGAATTTTTTCGATTTTTTAGAAAACGCTTTTTTGCCTCGTAAAACGCCCCTACCCTGGCCAGACCTCCATCGCAACGCCTGGTTGGCTCAGTTGGTTAGAGCGTTAGTCTCATAATCTGAAGATCACCAGTTCGACCCTGGTACCGGGCATCCTATCTTTTTGCTGCTCTTTTGGGGGTTCCTCTTGTACGCATCTTTGTGCATTTTCGTGCAGTCATTCTTTGGTGATGATGCGAGGTTTTGGCCTTGAGATTAGGAGGGTTCAGAGCTATCGAACAGAGGGGATAGATAGCTCATAGTATTTTCAAGATCTTGAACTAAAGTCTGAGACTCCACTGAATAATTTGTCGTTCTCTTTGGTTTGGATATTTTCTGCTTATTTTATCCCTATTTTGCGATGGATTAATCTGATTTTTTTGGAAAAAGTTCATATCCAAGCATTTCATCATCTTCTGAGCACTTTACAATGGGAATTTATCAAAAAAGGGATGTTCGAGCTCATCAAAAACCGACCCGTCACATGCCAAATACATTGTTCACACGCCTGAGCGATTCTGTGACGTTCTCTGCCTATACCCAACTTGTATTCATAAATTCATCAATCATCTATATCCTCTCCTCCTTCTTCACCCTGCTATCCAACAACTGCCGTTCCTGGAAAGTCTTCAGAAACGTTCGCAGCTCTTCGTTGACCTCCTCCCAGGTCATGTCTATGCTCTTTACCCCCACCAGGCGGCCCAAAACCACCTTTTCATGCTTACTGAGTCGTCCACACAGCCGGCACGTTTCGCCCAGCACCGACTCGATCACCCTCAGCTGGTCTGTGGACGAATGGCCCTTTTGTAAATGCATCAGCCTCCCCACCACCACCTGGCGGTAGTCCATGGGGTCCATGGTGGTCTGGTACTTTGCCAGAAACCACTCTCGCATGGGCAGCCACTCCAGCATGCCGAACCAGCGGCTTCTGTACGCCTCCGACCACGCTTTGAGCACCTGTCCATGGATGGCGTGGGCTAGCAAAACCGCTCGAGAATGGTTGTCTGCCGTCGAACAGCCTGTGCAGGGAACAAAGGACTCCAGATCCTCGAGGAAGAGCCGTCCATCGGGCTCATCGCAAACTCCGCCGTAAGATAACGTGACTCCTGGTGGGAACAGAGACAGGTAATCGTGCACAATGGCTGGATTCAGGGGATCGACGCCATGATGCCAGTCCTTAAGTGAGGTCACGTGATAGTTGGGTTTGCGCGTCGTCAGGCGGTCGATTTTCGTTTCCAGCTGCACAATGTCGGTTTGCAACGCCTCAATCTGGTCGACTAGCGGCTGCACAATGTCCATGTTTTTTGAACGTGACTGTGAAACGCGTAATTGGAAACACTCAAATGACAGACGCGCGATTAACATCTAAATTGAACCTTATCGTGATTAGGTAACAGGTGAGCGGAGCGCAAAAACGCAACATGTCGGGGAAACACTGGTATCACCAGGTATCATCATGTCGGAATGAAAATGAACCATGCTGGTAGAATTCTCGCTAGAGCCGATATTTTTTGCACCTCATTGTGCCCAGAAAGCTTAAAAAGGGAACTGCAATTGTCTAATACAGAGTCCACAATCGTCAAAGAGACATAAATACTGATTCAGACTGACTAAGACTACGGAAACTACCACTCATGTCTCCGGGGGTATTTGTCGTATTTACTTCTATTTGTTTGTGAATATTTGTTAAATCACTTTTATTCGAGGTTAATCCAAACCTCGAGATTCAAACGTCTCTCGTTGATGCAATTTAGATGCGGTTGCAAATCCCACTGCATAATTGGCATCAGGAAATTACAAGGATCACACTGATATGCCTGAAAACGCTCTAGTGACGTCGCCGGTGGATTTTGCCACTTTTCACATACACTGGGCCAAATTTCCAAAAAAATCACAATTTCCGATATAGTGTAGGGGCTATCACATCACGCTCTCATTCTGAGACCCGTGGAGACCGGGGTTCGATTCCCCGTATCGGAGTCTTGGTTACGGCCATATCCTGGTGAAAATACGGCTTCCCGTCCGATCAGCCATAGTCAAGCACCAGAGAGCCTAGTTAGTATTGTAGTGGGAGACCATACGAGAATCCTGGGTGCTGTAATCTTTTTCCACCTCAAACGAAGCGCAGAGGTGGTATATATTTTTGTAGGCGGGCAGACGAGCGATCTTTGCCTTGTGTTCTTGTAAGTAGAGAAAGTTTTGAACATTTCTTGGTCACGTGATCTACGGGCTCCTTCAGATCATTCAAGGGACCAATTAACGTGACCAATTCATACAAACATCGCTCTGAACTTCCTCGTACGTTCTTGAGTGTTGTTCGTTTGTCCTTGACCAGACACCAGTCTTCACATATCCTATATTTCAACAAAAGATTTAAGTAAAGCCAACTACAAAATACTTGGGCCGAATTCTAGATTACCGTGATATTTCCAAGTGAGTAATACATACGGTATGTATTTTCACATATTGGTTGAGAAACATTATTTTCTCCGTTTCCTTCTATACGCCACTTTGCGGTCCGATCACGGGAACATGGCAAATGCACCCCTAAAGGACTTTTTATTCCCACTAATCCCAACTAATAGTCTTAACTAGCTAAAACTGAAAGGCTGAGCTAGACTGTAGTACAGTGTTACATTGTTTGACAACAATGAGAATAAATGAGAATTGACAATAAAAAGAACCTGTGGGATAAGGGGTCACTACTTGTACTCTAGCTAGCCAGTCGTTGCAATTATATTTCTATTCGGTTGTACTCTCCCCTCTGACTCAGCATGCACCTACAGCAAAACTCCCAACCTTGTTTTTGCTCTTCATGACGACACGTTAGAAAAATGGGTCTGATAGCGACGATTCTGGCGGTCTTTTGGCTGCTGCACCGAGCCACGCGGCTGCTAAAAATCCCGGCCACCACGCTGATCCGGCTGCTGGGCGTCGATATCCCCGAACGGCCCGACATTTGCGTGGATCACGTTTCGGACTCCTCGGTCACTTTGCGGTGGCCCAAGCCGGAAAAGACCACGGCCCACAAACACATCATCGAGGTGAACGGGATCAAGGCCGGCGAGAGCTCGCGGTCGACGTCGGTCGTGCTGACAAATCTGCAGCCCGACAAGACGTATTCCGTGAATGTTCTGACCGTCAACGCCAACCAGTACCGTTCCAACACCACGACTGTGAGGGTCCACACGCGCAAACGGGTCCAGCATCCGTCTCTCGACTCGCTGGCTCCGATGCTGATGGACCCCACCGCGCCGAGTTTTGTCGTGTTGACTTCTGTGGGTACGGCTGCTGCGAGTGCGAGTGCGAGTACGGCTACTACGGCAACTACTACAGCAACTACTACGGCAACAACTACAACCACAACTACAGCATCGAGTCGACACAAAAAACACAAACACTCGGGATCGAAGAAACTGTCGCCCGACAAGTCAGCCTACACGGTGGAATCACTCGCGGCAGAAGTCGAGGCGGCACAACAAGAGATCCGCGACGCCAACATGCAGTTTCGAGAGGTGGAAAAGGAGCTGGTGGCTGCGGAAAACAAACTGCAGGAGGAGTCGCAGGAGCTGCGGGCCCAGCGCAAGAAGGACGACGTGTCGCGGTCGCAGCTAAGGTCGGAGATGAAGGCGCTCGAGGACCAAAAGGTCAACATTGAGCTGCACCGCGCCAAGGTCGACAAGCAGCTGCAGCACCTCGAGCAGACGCTCAAACGCATGGAGGTGGAGGAGAGCAAGTGGATCAACACGTCGCAGATCATGGAGCGCAAAACGGAGGACCTTACCGCCACCGACACCGAGACGTACCATGAGAACGCCAACAAGAAGCTCGTGGAGGCCGAGACGCTGCAAAAGTCGCTGGCGGCCGTGGAGGAGGAGGTACGGGCCATGACGGCCGAAATCCGACAACTGGACTCGCTGCGAAAAGGTCTGGCCGAACATGGCAGCAACAGTAGTCGAGCTAACGACGCCAACACCTCGCCAGAAGGTCTGCTAAAGACTCTCGAGGGCACGACCGACGGCAAGGCCGAGATTCTGCGGCAGCAGATCCACTTTGACACTGATCTGGACCAAAAGTGGCGAGACGTGCAGCGTCAGCTGGAACAGCGATATGTTCAGGTGTACGGCGAGTATGGGGAGGCCACGAGATTGCTGGAGTCGGCAAAGATTCAGTACCAGCAGTTCCAGGTGGCCAGTGCCAGTGCCAACAACAGTTCTTCTCAGATTGTTGACTCTGGGGGTTTGAGTTTTGATTTTGGATCCAGAGACCTTTCTAATCGGGACTTGTCTAACCGAGATTTGTCCAATCGGGACTTGTCTAACAGGGACTTGTCTCTTCGGGAAGTGGGGTCTAATCGAGATCTGTCCAACAGAGACCTGTCTCATCACGACCTTTCCAATCACGACCTACCTCATCGACAAGTACCCAAACCAGAAATCCTCCCTACCACAAGCCTACCCTCTCAGCCCATCCCCGATGCTCGCAGACCCTCCACTTTCGAAGGCGACGACAACTTCAACAACGCGGTGCAAATGTTCTTGCCCTCGAATCTCTTCGGAGCCGACGATCTCAACGATTCTCTCACCCAGTCGTCCTTCGAAGCCATCGACGAGCTGCCCATGAAGGGCCCCACATACCCCAGCCACCACCACGCGCAAACCAGCTCGCCCTCAAGCTCGTTTGACGCGTTCCGGGTCTCGTCCGACGACCCCAACACAACGCCCTCGTTTTTCTCCCAGGACTTCGACATGGACACCAGCTCGCCCGTAACGCGACCCAAACGGCTGTCCGGCATGTTTGGCTTCAACCGAGGCAAAGCCACCCCTCCTGCCGACACAAACAAGGGCTCCATTTTCTTCCGCAACCGGCGCAAGCAGGAGGGCAAGGAGCCCAACGACGATCTGCTGGTTGCCCCCGAGTCGTTCGACCCCTTCCAGGCGTCGTGGAACCGGTCCAACTCGCCCGGCGGAAACATCTTTGGCCCCAGCTTTGGCACCTCCGAGTGGTCTGGCTCGCCCTCTGGAGAGCAGGACTGGAGCAACCAGTCTGTGGACTCTTACAGCGGCGTTTCCGGGCCGTTTGCTCCTGGATTCAAGGCGTTCGAGCAGCAGCAGCAGCAGCAGCCTAAAGAACTGTATGACGACTCAGCCGAGCCGTATGGAGCTTCCAGTACCCACAGCGAGTACAGCGTCATGACGGACGGCTCCAAGGACTCCAACGGGCGCGAAAGCATCATCCAAAAGGGAATCCGCACGCTGACGTCTCCCCGGAAGGGAAGCTCGTCGTCGGCCAAGTTCAATGTCGGCAAGCTGAGCTTTTTCGGCGGCAAAAGGAGCGACCGGTCGGATGCTTCGTCCACCGACGCCGAGCTGGACGAAAGCACGGACCCGGCCATGCTCGGAGCCATTCATGAGACCCGTTCCGGCTCGGGCAGTCCTCATCTGAACATGGAGGAGTTCCTCAAGCAGACGTAACCGGTGTGGACCGGAGTAGATCTGACGTAGATACCAGACATAGATACTAATTATATGCATAGCTCAGGTTGTGAGTGAAATATGTTGTATAATTGAGATGCTTCCAAAGGAGCAATAATCTTTGTAATTTCTGATGCCGAATCGCGACACCTCCAAAGCCAGCGATTCACAACAGCCACTTAGAGCTCTGTTTGCAGCACACAATAACGACAGCCCAGGAGTAGCCAAATTTGTCGTGGAGTCCATGACATTGATGACATGCCCCTGTAACTGGCGTGCGTCGGAAATGAGGCAAGATGGCCTTGTCGATTCCTCAACACTTGTAATCACCACGTTTTTGTCATGAAGCACACGTTGTGCAATTTCGACGCCCACCTTTGGTGTGATTATTCAGGGCATATATTAGGGCGATAAAAAGGGATGCGTATTGGAAGTCTTATTCTAGAGTAAAACTTAAAAATGTTTTTTTCTGGCAAAAAAGAATGACATCCGAGAGATTCGAACTCTCGCCTCCGGAGAGACCAGGATATTGATTCAGTCACCTGAACCTGGCGCCTTAGACCACTCGGCCAGAATGCCGGATTCTTGAAAATGAGGAAAACGTGGCCTCTGCTATGGGACCGGTGATTAGTCAGCGCGCGGAAAAATACGGTAAACAGACGAGAAACTTGGGTAGAGGTGTTGGTATGATTATGGGAAGCTTGCTGAATTTTAAGACTCTCAATTGAGCGAGTTTTGTTCCCCTTTGAAGCGGGTTTTGTGCTGTGAGGTTATCCCCCACTACGGTTGACTCAGTTGTTGAAATATTGTTGAACGTAGAGATATATATCGATTTGGGTCTGTACACGCTCTCATTCCATTCGTCAAGGCTCCCTCTAAACTGTCATTGCTCCTTTATGGGTGGGTAGAATTTGCTAATCCTTTGGAAGGTCTGCCATTCGGTTTGGAGCATGTCTTATCCAGCCCTTTTATACGACTCAATACATGAGTGCCGATAAACGGACCATTGACAGGTCAATTACTCTCAATTAAACGCTGTAAAGCTACCGTCCGTCTTCTGACTGCCCGTACACGCACAGCAGCGGTTGTTAGTCAACATCAGTCATACTGCAGAGTGCTATTGTAGCCAAACTCTCATGACTTTTGAAATAAAAGCAAAGTGGTAGGAAATACGTCCTCTCTTCTACAACGAAACAGCTCTTGAGAAAGGAGCGAGTCATTGCTTTCGAAATGACGTCTTGTATTGTCACAAAGACCTTTGGGTTTGCTCAAATTGGTCTTACCTATTACTGTAGTCATGATCGGTAATATATCAGTCAGGATTTGTAAGCGTTGCAACTTGTTGTAAGTGTTACCGCGACTTTTAATTACATTTCCCCTTTGGGACAATTATGCACCCATTGACATTCTGAATGCACGATAGCGCTTGACCTGTATTAACCGTTACGGCTAGTTTTGCACAGTAATCAAGGCCGCAACCACAAACGCAGGTCACGTGATGAAAGATTGGCTACGTGATCAATGGGCTACTTGGTCACATGATAAAAGATGGCCACCTGACTTGCTTAGCCGCTTGGCTGTTTCCCCTCTTGTCTCTTTGTCTTACAAGCTCAAACTTACCTATATGGAGTAAGTTGAAGGGCGCCAAATGAATTAGTATATAAAGGGAGGCTTACCCCGCCCTCGTCGCCTCTCTCGCCCTATTCCTCCCTTTCCCTCACCCTCTCTTCATGCGCAAAACAATCACATTCTACGAATACGAAGAAACGGGGCCCTCAGAGTGGAGGTACCCCGAAACAGGGACCATCACCAGCACGGACATTCCTGACGAGTGGAGCTCTCAGAACGAGTTTCTCGACTGGTGTGTTTCTCGCAACCCCAAGTTGAACACCGCCAGCAAATATCGAGTCTCCTTCACCGACCTTCGAGAAACGTTTCCGGTGTCCTACCTCTGTGACTCTCCTAACCAGAGGTACATGAAATGCGACAAGTTGCTCGTCATTGAAGTGCCCGACAATCTGAGAGTCGGAGTCAAGGGCAATCTCGTCTTGGGCGATATTGGCAGACTACGTCGACCTCGTGAGCCTCAACGAGAACCTCCAAGAGGTTACACTGAGAGTCCAGTTGTGATTATTGACGATGATGTTTCTGAGACTGGCTTCCACAAAGTGGTCAGTCCTGGTCACGTGAGCCCTCAACCCGTGAAATCTCATCACGTGACCCCTCTCGAGACCCCTCTCGTGAGTCCTCAGCCAGTGAGTCCTCGTCAGGCTAAACTGTCCTTGAACCTGCCCATTCACAGGGTTCCTACTCCTGCCGCCTCTACCCCTGCTGCAACTTCTGTCTCCCCAATCCCTTCCAAGTCTTCTGTCGCTATTGCCAACTCTGCTGTTGCCAATTCTGCTTCCCACATCACCCGGTCTGTCTCACTCCACGAAGCGCCTCTAGCACCCGAACACCAATACCCGTTTCAACCTGGCACCGTTTCTGGAACCTCCAGCGATGTCGCCTGTTTTAGTCAGCAACCTCTGTTGGACACCCACACCAACACGGATTTGATCAACTACACAACCACCACCACCACCCATCTCCCCAAACACATCATCCTCTGCCACCAGACTCGCTGCAACGATGGCAGTCTCGCTCTCGACCCGTTTCACTCCATGAGCGCCGCTGTCCCTGTTTTCGAGTCCAGACTGCACTTTCGAAACTGGGCAAAGAGTCTGCACGTGACCGAGTTCCCCCGGTTTGCCGAATACGGCGTTGTTTGCAACCGTGAGGACGCGATTTCGATGGACACCACCACGCAGCTCTTTCCACTTACACCTGAGCTTGCCAACGCTGAGACTTGGTACATTTACGACATTGTACCTCCTCCCAACTCCATTGAGCACCTGGCTGCCAGTTTTAACAACTTGTGCACGATGACCGCCAACAACTTTTCGATTCTCAAGAACAAGTTGGAAGAGAGCACTCTGAGACAGACTCTTTTAAACGGCCAAGTCCAGTCCATGGAGCAGTGTCTTAGAGAGAACGGCTTGAAACGAACAAGCCCTAGCCCTGATACTTACCCCTACAAACGACTCAAGGAGGAAGACGTCGATCAGGACCACTCAGACAACATCATGGAGCTCCGATTCCGATGCGAAAACGGAGTGGTGCCTCCCAGGGCAGCAGAGCTTCTCAAATCTTGCAAGAAGCTGCCCTCTATCCGATGTGAGGGTGGAGATATTGATGCCCGTATTGCTATGGCTGACAACAAGTTTGTGTTGTTGGCAGGCAGTAATGTCCGGTGGGTGATGACGATTGATGATGACGATGAAACTACAAACCCAGCTACTGCTGGTACAACTTTGAAGCCAGCTTTTGCTGGTACTACTTTGGACTCAGCTCTGACTGGTACTACGAACCCAGCTTTGGCTGCTACTACTTTGGACTCGACTGTGAACAATTTTGCAGACGAGTCATGTGATAATTTTGCAGAGCCACTTAACGCTTCTGCTAGTATTACGACGGGTGTTCTTGCTGTCTCCTGTAACAAGACAAGAACCCCACTCTTAGAGACCGCGGATGAGCCTCTATTTATCTCCTCTCCAACGTCTCCCTTGAGTCCTGGTCTTGTTAATGCTGATACACCGCCATCTTCAGCTTCAGTAACTCCAGTTCTCAACTGTACTTCGAACTTTACTCCTGGTACTCTCCCTGCTCCTCCTACACCCTCACCTGTGTATCCATCGACTCTGGTGCTGTTGGAAGAGCTGGAGGAGCTGGATGCAGACAGTGACGCTGATCATCGACGCCGAGCTGCTGCCACCAAGGCCATCGATTTGACAAGAGCTAACTTGAAAGTCGAAAAGTTAGCCCGAGCTGAAGCCAAGAAAGTCGAGCGAAGCAAGGCCCTCAGAGCTGAGTACGACCGGGAGTTTGACGAGTTCAAGCCTTTGCCAAAGACTGTAAAGCCTTCTCTAAAGCCCGTCAAACCTCAGCCTGCGTCCACTTCCAAGATCAAGAAGTCTGGACGTATTGAGAAGTCTGAACGAGATGACAAAGCTTGTCACGTGAAGAGCTCCAAAGTCCAGAGCTCGTTTTTTTCTCAAGTAAAAAAGTCACGAACTAGACTGTCTCTTTAGTTTTGATGACAGACAGTGCTGGTCACTGTTCATCACCAAACATGACTACCATCTCTTTGGTACGTCAACCACTCGGTACACCATGACAATGAACCACTCTTCGTTACTGTTCGTTGCCATGGAGGAGGATTTTTATGTGACCTAATTTGATTGATGTTAATGTTACCCCAGCCCAACATCGTCCACACCATCACAGCACCCAAACACCCCCCCAATCAAGAGAATCAAGAAGATGATGAGTAGGACAAAGATCCGAAAACTCACGATTCTCTTGCCCTGTTTTAGCAACTTTTCAGTCGGCCAAGAGTATGGTGGTATATTTATATACACGCCAGCCCTGGCTGAAGAGTTTTGCAGAGTATCCAAAGAGAGGTACTCTCGGAGCACCATTCGCCGCCCGAGCATTTTGTTGAGCCAGCAAACTCGCAAACAAAGCTTCAAACAGCATCCAGGACTAACTGACAACAACACTAGCTGTGGAAACATTGCCGTTACATGGAAACCAACCAGATCAACAAAAGTTGAGTGGCGTTTTCGGCGATGTATCCACGATAGTGACGCGGTTGGCCATCCACTGGGACTGAGTCATACTGTGTATTGTAGCCCGTGTGGGGGATTCCACATCGTAGAGTCGACTGTAGATAGTTTGTTTGTTTGTTTGTTTGTTTGTTTGTTCGTTTGTTTGTTTGTTTGCTGCTCATCAATTTAATGCTCTGTTTTTGTTGTTGGATTCTTTTCGAAAGATTCAGGAGCTTTTGGTCTGCCATCACTTGTTTTTTTTCTCCTGACAGGCAACACTCTCAGGCCAAGATTGGTGGTAGTCTTGAGGACACAAGTTAAGCTCTCGTATTTTCAACCCCATACAGACCACATGCTTTGAATACAGCACACGTGACTCGAAAGTTTAAATTCAGCGCAAATGAGCGTGATATTTTGGGGCTGTGTTTGGGGCTGTGATTGGGGAAATCTGAATATTGGTTGTGTCAACGTAATGAGGGGTCATGAAAGTATTTAATACGAAATAATGCACCTAGTAATCAATTAATCAGTCGGAATGTTGATGGGCGATGTCTATATGGCCTTGTGGAGCTATAGTTACCTCAACAATCTGGGCCAAGTATCTCCAGTTCGCATATTTGTTAAGATCATACTTGATCAAGTGAGAGACGTGATCAAGTGAGAGCGTTTGAACTTGACTGTTATGAATACACATTATTACCCGATCAGGAATGGGACAGAAAGCTGGAGCCGTTTATGAGAATCTGTTAAATGAGTGCATTCACAGTCTGTTGTCCTCGTGTACATTTTGATCAGCCCCAAACCCGTTTTGTGGTGTTCTACATGTCACTGCACTCTCCAGAATTTCCTCACGACTCCTATTCACACGACTCCAGACATTCCTCACGACTCCTATTGTCACGCCTTCTCTCCTTTTCTGACCAATCGATTGGCACATCGCTCTTAACCGTCGAAAGCCCACAATGAAGATACACCACCAATGGACAATTTGATCAAAGACACTAAACAACAGCTCGCCCGTCTTCAGACACAACGACAAAAACAAGCAGACGATCTGCAGTCGTTGCAGGTCGTCTTCGACCAGAACAAGCAGTCTTTTGCCATAACCAAGATCAAGCTTCGAACCCTCAAAGAAAGGCTACAGCAAGTGTCTGTCAGCACCAATGCTCTCATTGATAGCTACTTGGCCGGTGAGCTTCCGGTTAGTCAACCAGAGCCTGTTAGCGTCAAGCACGTTCATTTTGAGTCTCCACACTTCAAATGAAACCTCCCTTAGTCAATGAAGGATACATCTTGGAAAACCACCAATGTCACTATCAGCAAACAACAAAGCTATTCCTCGTGTTGTAGCTAAAACACTCACTTAAACCAATTAATAGCTCACGAATACATTATTAAACACTCCCTTGATTACTTCCGTCCATAATACAGCCCACAATCAATTTACTATACTCTAGTCTAGTCCCCATATCGATGTCTAGAACAGTCATGAATTTTCCCGATTGGGACGCAGTAACTTAATAGAACCTTATTACATAGCTCAGAATGCCAACATCTATGCTTCGACATATATTACGTACCATTTGCACTCAAATTTGCGGGGCTTACGTCAGCAAACAACTGATATAGCACTTTGAAAAACAGCTCAGAATAGCCTTCAAAACGGGCTGTTGGTGTAGTGGTAACATATCTGCCTTCCAAGCAGGTGCCAGGGGTTCAATTCCCCTACAGCTCAATTTTTTGATTATTACAGCGTTCAACTCTATCCTGTCTATCCAGTCTATTTCCGTTCTATTTTTGCCTATATGGGTTAATATCAACCTGTTCATTCTCCTAATCGGTCTACTATATGCTCTGCCCTATTCCTGCTGTTTATGGCAGCCAGATAATCTATGGGTTGTGGGGTACCCCGTGGGGAAGTCTTATGGAGAGATTATGGGAGATGAATGTATAAATAAGACGTGGCCGTGCGCTTTATACTCATCACATAAACCATCCTCTTTTCTACTTTTCCTTTACCATCGTTTTCTCTCTCACAATTCCTCTTTCTCACAATGTCTCTCTTTGGCACATCCCCATCTATGTCTGGTCGACCTATTGACCCTTTTCAGCAGCTGATGAACGTGCGATGCGCCCATGAGGCAGCTCACAACATGTTCCGCGGCCAAATGATGTCTTCAGACCCAGAAACCCGTCAAACAGCCCTTGGAAACCACCATCTGTATCTCAAACAGCTGCTGGACGAACAGGCCGGCTACGAAACAGATCTCTTCAAGTGTCTGAAGCATATCGAGAGGGTCATTGGCCAGTGGAGTGAGCTTTACCGACAGGGTAAACGTCGTGAAGCCCAGCAAGTCTGTGAGGCTATTGCCTTCGAGTTTAGAGACACTTGTTTGACTCCTGCTTTTCGAGATCTGGGCCAGAAGGAACGAAACGAGCTGCTGCTGGACATCTGTCTAGCCTACGAAAAAGACATGGGAGCAACTCAGCTGGGCAATTACAAGTTGTAGCAAGAATCGAGCTCTAGACTGGGTTTTTCCACACATTGAAGTAAATAGTACATGAATGCATTGTCATTGAACTTAGTGTATCGCCTCCAAAAGCTACTCAGAGAAACCGACAACGTCAACAGACAGATCGAAACCCTCTGTGAGTCCGTAGATGGGACTCTGACAGCCCAAATTGCCAATATCCGCCTTGTAGACAGTTTTCGCGTTCAGATCAATCACGAAACCACGAACATGAGGAGTAGAAAAGAGGAAAAGAGCGTGCTGCCCAGCAACAGTCACGTGACCCTGGGTCTGCTTGTCAATCAAATTAGCGGGCAGAGGTACCCGATAACATGCCGAAGAGATGGGATCAACAATCTGACCAAATCCTCCACCCTCCGAATACTGAGACTCAACAATCACAAGATGGTCTGAGAACGAGCAGATCACGTGACCAGAAATCACACACACGTGACCCACCTCCTCCATGTTGCTGGTAGTCAGCAGTCTCAGAATCCGTTCTCGGTGCCAATCAACCCAATACAAGGTATCTGAGTCATGCAAAAACGTCTGTGTCTTGCTTCTCTGCAGCAAAATCAACGGAGAGCTTTCAACGGTGATAGACACGCCGTTCCTCGACACGGTCACGAGTCCGTCACGTGACTCAAGCCGAGCAATGTTTTTCTCAGCCCATTTTTCGGCAGGCTCATCATACACCGATCCAGCCTGCCACACTCGCACCATATCGATGGGAATCAGCTCTTGGTCATCTTCCTCGGAGACCACGTAGTCTGTCCAATCACGTGACACGGTAGGTGTGAATGTGTCGAGAAGTAGGTCACGTGTCGCTTCTTCTGGGTGTTTTTGCGATGTTTCAAATGCAAAGTCGAGTTTAGGAATGTGTCGAACATCTGACAGACAAGGCAGAGGTCCAGGGTCTCCATCTGACGATCCAAAGACCGCCACCTGTTCTGCCGTCACGTGACCGACACTGCCAACTGTCGTCTGGTTCATTTTTTGCGTCCACCACGGAGTCGGTAGGGTGTACAAAAAAGTTCTCCAAGATGTGCAACTTCTTGCCAGTTGTTGTAGCGTCCAGAGATCGACATGTGACAGGACTTCGGCGGCTATTTCCGCGGGTAGTTGTTGTAACGTGTGCAGTATGCTCATATTTGGAGTTTTTGGCGCGTCCTAGTTGGTGTAAGAGTAGTGAGGTTTTGTAGTGTCGGAATATATTTTGAGAAGATGGTTTTTCGTTTGTGCTCTATCTTGCTGCAGAACTCTAAATAGCAAAAGTTTATCAGTGGATGCGGAGATTTTGAATAATGACCGTAGGGGTTGTTTGGGAGCTGGAAAGGGCGGTTAAAGATATAAAGACGGTTTTAAACACTATCTTCGGTTTATCAAAAAGCTCGCCTGACGTGTTGAATGTTTTTAGACGGGTCTAAACGACATCCAAAACTTGCTTCTGTTGTGTGTTGCATGCGCACATCCAGAACATGAACTTTAAAGACTAGGCGATAGTCTCGGATAGTCGGATAGCCGGAACAATTTGGGCAGCTTGTAGCTCGATCAGATTTGGAGATATGGAGCGACGAAAAATTGCAATAGGCTGAATAGACGTTGGAGAGTCGATTTCCGGCATATTACGCCACATAGGAGCAGCTAGAAAACCTGTAGAATCTACCCCTCTTCTCGGCCTTTGGCGGAGTGCAGATCGTTTTAGAGTTGAGGCGAAGGGGGCGTAAACGAGGCGAGTGGGTCCGGTGTCCGGTGGCTAGTGCGGAGATAGCGGAGGAAATGAGATTTGCTGATTAAGGCAAAGGGTAGTGGTTGATGACTAAGATAAATGGTGAGTGGTAGTTGATGACTAAGGTAGAGGGTGATGCGAGTTCATTTTGGCTGTCACAGTTTGTAGAAGAGGTCTGTCAAACATCAGCCCCTCATGTCCTGTCTTACTTCTCCTCAAATGTCTCAGTATGGTGTGGACGGGGCAGAGGAATGCACTGAGCAGATACTGTTAAACGGAGAAACCGTGTTTCCGTTCGTGATGGTATAGCCACTGTGTTAGGTGGGTTTCCCTAGGCTGATGTGGTACATACTCTACTGTACCCTACAAGAGTGTAGGCAACTCTCTAAGAAATTTCTCCAACTGGAGAGTGAAGTTGTGCGTGTTAAAACAACTCCTTCACCATCCAATCAAATCAGTATGTAGAAGTACCGTTACCTGCATTACGATACTGTCCTACCTGCTGAAATCTACATGGTTCATAGTTGTACGAATGGACTGCCCTATGATGAGGGTAGAAGGTCAGCAATGAAATGAAACACACGAGCTCGGTAGAGCAGAGGAGTCTCAATCAATATGAATAGGTTCGTAATCTAGACTACTGTTCGAATAGATTGAAAGCAGCAGAAGTAGTGCTCCAGTGACAACTACAAAAGAGTGTTGATCGAGTGTAAGAGTGTGACCCTTACGGTCTGATCTACGGTTTGTATGATTTCCTGCGCTACTATCAAATACTGACACAGAACCTCCAAAGTTTTTACTGTGTAACAAAAAGTAGCCAAGTGATCGTATAAATGAACAGCGTAGAGTATTGCGCTCTCCGAACCCATATTATAATGTACATGGTGACATTCATGAGATTCGAACTCACGCCTACAGTACGGAAGGTGGCGTTGGTGTCGCGCTTAAAGTTGCCGTAACATTTAAATTATCGATGCATGGGAGAAGTGTACAAGTACTCCGTACGACGTACCCCTATCATTTGTCCAAACACCATCACCACCATTCAGACATGAAAAACTACTATGCAGTGAGAGTAGGATACAACACAGGCATCTACGACAATTTGGACGACGCCAAGGACCAGATTCGAGGATACTCCAGAGCTCAATGGAGAGGATTCAATCGATGGGAGGACGCTCAGGCATATCTTGATGAGATGAATCAGAGTGAAGAGGAGGAAGAGGAAGAGAGAAATGTGCGAGAAGATTTGAGCCATTACGACGAGGATGGAAATCAGATCTATGAAGTGTACACTGACGGAGCCTGTTCTGGAAATGGGTACTACGGTGCTGCAGCAGGAGTAGGGGTGTATTTTGGAGCCAATAACCCCAACAACATCTGCAAACGTCTTCCTGGGTCTATACAGACCAACAATCGGGCTGAGCTGGGAGCCATCAAGGAGGCATACGAGGCAATCATTCGCATGAATGACGGAGACACGTACGAGATTTATACAGACTCTGCTTACGCCATCAATTGTCTCACCAAATGGTGTACAAAATGGTACGAAAACGACGATTGGACAAACTACAGGGGCGAGCGGGTGGCTAACAAGACGTTGATCCAGTCGATCATCGATCTTGTCCGTCGTCCAGAGGCCTCTAACGTGCTTGGCCTCGCCAAAGTGCAGGCTCATGAAAACTGTGTGGGCAACAACGAGGCTGATGAGCTGGCTGGAGAGGGTGTGCGTCGGGAGTCCTCTTATTATGAAGATATGGACTGGGAAGAGAGTGACAGAAGTGATGACGGCGAAGGTGGTAGTGATGGTGATGATGGATACTATTATTAGTAAGTGACCATGAGACTCACATTATTAGGTCCATTAGTTCAGTGGCCGATGGACATATCCCCACCCGTCAAAATTGTACACAGAAGAAAAGATGAGCATTGAACTACAGGTTGCACTATTAGAGTAATCTCAGATTGACGATTTTACAATTATCGTAGCTGTTTCATAGTGTTTCCTAGTAGCTGTTCCGTAACTAGCGGTTCAGTTTACACCAATTACTGAACATTCAATCGACAGTGTAGACATGTTTTCAGTCCTACAAATACTCACGCTTGGTATGTTGTTTTTGCCAGTGTTGCTGGGTGTTTTCCTCAGTTTTCAGTGAATACATTGGACAGTAGAGTGGCTATTCAAGTGACTATTGGTTGGTAAAAACAGCTTTTAATACTTTAGCAGCTTCAATATCTTTGCAAAGGAATTAATTAATTCATTATAGCGACACTGTACTACATTGTTTTTCACGTTTCTACACTAGCGGTACATCTTATCAAGATACAATCGCACAAATCAATTCACAACCAATTCACAATTCACACCCTCCTAATAAATACTCTCTCTGGCCAACCTATCGGCCTCCTCATTGGAAACGTCTCCAGAATGACCCTGGACTTTGACAAAGGAGATACGGCCAGCGAAATCTGGTTGTTGCAGGATTCTCAACGTAGCCTGAATCACGTCTTGGTTGGCAACAGGTAGACCCTTGCTGTTAACCCATCCACTGGCTATCCAGTCCTTAGCCCACACAGTGAGGCAATTGATAGCGTAAGCTGAGTCCGAGTGGATCACAAACAAATCGTCATTCTGTCGATGGTGCTTTTGAACCACCAACAGCGCCTTGAACACAGCCATCAGCTCTGCCCGTTGGTTGGTTTGAATACGTCCACCCAGAGTCTCAGAGATGTTGAGAGGGTGATTGTCGCCGAAAAACACCCCTACTGCTGCTCGGGCATCAGGCTGGCCGTTTCGAGAACACGCTCCATCCGTGTACACGTCGTGGACCCAGTCTCCATGGCTGTTTGGGTGGCTAAGGCGGTTGTCTCTGAAGTGAAGATACTCTTCGGCCTCGTCGAGAGAATAGAAACCTTTCCACTGGGCGTTGGGGTAGCCTCGGATCTGGCTTTCGGCGTCTTCCAGGTAAGAGAAGATGCCCGTTTCGTGCCCCACTCGCACCGCGTAGTAGTTTTTCATGAGGCCGTGGATGAAAAGGAGGGTGAGTGGGGCTAAATGAGACTAGTAAGTAGGGCTCCACAGGGACTAGCTTGGATTATGCGTCTAGATTGGAGATATTAGTTTGGCAATGTGCTTGAGATATGCGGGTTGGATGCAGGTTATACGGCGACGTCATAGAATCTGTATAGTGACGGTAACGATGATATGTACAGTACCTCAGAATCAAGCACTTCAGAAACTGGATCAAGCACATCAGAAAACACTACAGTACGAAACCACCGCCACAGTAGACTACAGTGTACTACACGGCAACCTACAGTACGAGTACAACGATCAACGTTTATTTCATCTAGCGCTGGTCTGGAACAAAATTGTGACAAACCTTGCCTCCATCGTAATCGAGACAGACTTTCTTGTCTTCAGCGACATTCAAGCAGCTCAAGAAGTCCACCTGATCCTCACTAGAACCCCATGCAAACGACAGGTACTGACCACGGCTGTCCGAGAAGAACATGCAGGTCGCTCTGGGCCACATAATGCCTCCACGCTCATCTTTGGCGAGTTCCAGAGCGCGTTTCTGCAGCACAGAAATGTCGCGGTCGTCTCCAGCAGTCAGGTCGCTTTGAGCCACTCGAAAGTACCACTTGGTGGATGGCTGGATCTCAAAACGTCGCTCTCGCCCTGCCTGGACGGCTTGTTCGATGAGAGTAGACAGACGTTCGGCCCACATCTTTGACAGCACGTCAGAATCAGTATACACAACTGTGTGTAGGTCTGTGAAATCCTTGGCTACGTCGAGTTTAGCATCCGACGAGGTGTCCTTGGAACCTCCGATGGAGTATGCCGAGCGCTGAAACAGGGCAATACTCACAGCCACGACGAGAACAACGATGACACGGAACGCAATGACTGGAAGGGGGGCGTTGGGTTTGGCGGCGGCATTGGGGGGTTTGGCAGTAGAGGACTTGCCGGTGGCACTTTGGGCACTGGTGACAGACTCAATCTTGGGTTTCTCTTCGGACATGTTGTGGTAGGATAAGGGTTCTAGCGTTAGTGGTGCTTCAAGCATGGTTGTTCGATCGAGGCTTGTGAAACAAAGTAACCCGTCCACTGTACTTCAGACACCACATTGGTCTTGTGCGAAGACCACATGGCATCTGTTGTATCATCGTGGATCGAACGGCCACAACAGCTTCGATGTGTGTTTTGCATAATACTCACTTGTTATGGTGCTATTGACTTTGGCGAATACATGGAAGTCGTGCTTGTTAAGTACAGACAGAAAGCCTCAAGCGTCATCATATTTGTACAGTGATGGGGCTCGAATTTTGCGGCGTACATGACAGTAAAGACGAGAAAGACACAGTGAGTGGTGTAGTTGCCATCAAACAGGATGCAGTGTGTTTTGGGGCTGTACGATACGGTACGACATGCACGTTTTGCTGTCTTGAGAGATCAGAAGCAGAAAAAAAAAAAAACACTTACTGTACCACTATTTCCTCATTGTGGAGACTTTCTTGGGTTCCAGAATCAAACCATCGATAAGAATCGGCTACACGTACAGTAGCAAGTGCAGTCTCTACACTTCCACAGATGTGTAATTACCAGTTCTTTCTTGTTTTTATTATATAATTTTTTACATGAAACCTACCGGGATATGATAAAGGAGCGCTTATTATGATTTTTATAATCTCATGATATACCCAAATCTATAGAATATGAGAAAACTGCCAGAGTGTGTTCAATGGCACCTGCAACATCGCTCCATCCCTCTCAACTAAACTCAACAACACTTCTCCCCCCACCTTAACCAAACACACCACCACCGCCTCACATAAAGTTTATGCACACCACCATGGTGTCATCACCACTTACCACACACTCTTTCAACACCCACAATGAACGCGGCTGCCGAGCTGAGCCACGAGGGACGCGACCTGCTCATCTACACGGCCCACGAAATTCTATGGACAGCTTCGTCGCTGGCGTCCCAGGTCAAAACAACCCAGCAACTACAGCAGTACCGACATCTGCTCACAGTCGGAATCACGTCTCTGGAAACCGTCATCAACGACCGCAACTGTCCCCAGATCACGCGCTGCTACACAATGTACATTTTGGCCCAGGTGCTGTATTGCGAAACCGCGTGTCTGGATCGAGTGGAGTCTCTGCTAAGCAAGGGTATTGGCATGGCCAGCCAAAGTGGACTCTGGGACCTGGTGCTGCAAATGGAGTGTCTCAATGTCCGTGTGCTGAGCAGCACCAACAGAAAAGCCGCGCTGTACCACTGCACCAAATGTCTCGAGAAGTTCAGCAACATGCACGAAAACTACTCCTACTACACGCTGCAAATGTACCAGTTTGACCTGACGCTCGATACCAGTGCTCCACAGGCGTTTGCCATTTCCCACCAGTGGCAGTCGCTGCCCGAAGGACCGCCAAAGTCGTTCCTGGTGCTCTACGGCTTCATCAAGGCCCTGGACCTGAACATCCACAACACAGAAGAGAACCTTGCAGTGCTACAACAGCTGCGACAAGTCGAACAACAGGCCAACCTGGCCTTTTACGTGCCCCAGGTGACCATGTTACGACTCATGGTCACTCTCATGATGTCGCTGCAAAGAGACCACTTCCAGCCGGTCAAAGAGGCGTCAGACGCGCTGGAAGCGTTTCTGGGCCACCTCAATCAACAGGCAGCCAACAAACCGGACAAGAGCTGGGAAAACTGGTACATTGACGGCAGCATCAAGCTCACAGGAGGACAGGGAAGCACCTTTAACATCCAATGGCTCACCCAACAACAATGTGTCCAGCTGTCGTACCTGCTTATTGCTCTGTCACGTTTACGGTACCACAAGACCAAATCCGCGGCCCGTGAGCTTCTCAAAACATGCATTCGACTCACGGAGACCGGGAACAACGAAACACAGGCCCCTCAACAGGCCTCTTCCTTTTCTCACGTGTCAGACGCGTTGACTCAGCAGCTGAAACTGCAATGCTCAGCCTACCTGTACCTGTCGCTGGTCGAATTCTGCAGCCTGGCGTTCAAAAAGGGCCGACGGGCACTCGACAAGTTTGTGTCTCTGTCGACAAAACTGCCTGAAAAGGACGCCGAGGAACTCCAGTCGTTTTCGTGGCTCGTAGCAGGGGTGGGAGCACACGCTGGAGGACGGCCAGAAAACGCTCTCCAGTACTACCGTCGAATCTCGCCTCAAAATGGCATCTACTGGGCAGCCATCGGCAACATTTGCTGCCTGGATCCCTCAGAAGAGAATCTCAACGCGCTGAGGCAAACAATGAGTGAACTGCCGGCCGAACACCATGTTGTGAAACATGCAATGAGCGAAATTATCCAACTGGTTCAAAACTCCCCGGACGTGACGCTGCTACAACGTCAAGAGAGCATGCAGAAGGCATGGAGAGCTCTCAACATGGGCATGACCCAGCAGCTGTCCTACGTGTGTTCCCTGGTATGCGTGGACCGATTCGATACCATTGCCGAAAAGACGGCTCAAATGGAGTCGTCGTTGCAGGCAGCAGTGGCGGCTTCCGACTGCGTGTGGGCCTATGTCATTGGGCTCAAAAATGAGGAGCTTCTTCACCAGCTGGGACAACAGGACAAGTTGGACGGTCTGCATAGAAACATGAACAAGGTCAAGGAATATGTCTCCATGTTGATAGAGGGCAAATATTGACAAATATTAATGTATTTATTATTGTATTACAATGGGGCCAGACGTAGAGTAAGTTAATTAAACGGCTTTTTTGCGCAAAATTTTGCGGGAATGACTAAGCTGATGTCACAATCGTTAGGCTAAAATTTTAGCATTTTCAACTTCCCGGTATCCTGGCCGAGCGGTCTAAGGCGCCAGGTTAAGGCTAATACCTTAACGAATTTCCTGGTCTCTTCGGAGGCGTGAGTTCGAATCTCACGGATATCATTTTTTGCCGAAAATAACAGTACCTGCAATAGCGAATGGAAAGACTTCATTTTTGTTCCACCCTCTCACTAAGTGATAATGTGACCCCCCTTCAGCCTATAGGCCACGAGGACCGTCCACAACACCCTTTTACATCGCTGACTAAGCAATTTCGGTGATCCGAAGATGCAACCCACCCCCGATCTCGTCTGGCATCCTGGCCGAGCGGTTAAGGCGAGAGATTAGAAATCTCTTGGGGTTTCCCCGCGTAGGTTCGAATCCTGCGGATGTCGCCATCTTTTTGTCTACGATGTCTACGTCTGATCTGTCACTGTTCTTTTTTTTACATGCACCAACCGGACTCTCTACTCCGTCTTAACCCAGGCACCTTCCTGAAGACACAGGGTCAGGGCATGGTTGTAGAGCGGAGGCAAGGGCTTGTGGTCTCCACTCTCCAGAGTCTCGTAAGTCTGGACCATTCGGCTGAGAATGTAACCCACCTCAGTCAGAGCAAACTGTTGGCCCAAACAGATTCGGGGGCCACCGTTGAACGGCAAGTACTCCCATCCGCGGCCAATACTTCCGTTCTTGGTATCCCATCGTTCGGGAATGAACTCCTCAGCGTCGTCTCCCCAGAATTCGGGATCTCGATGTGTCCACCAAACAGAGTAGGATACAGTCTGGCCCTTGGGAACAAAGATGGGCTGAGATCCATCGGGTCCTCCTCCTCTGGGCAGAGTCGTGTCACGAGAAGCGGTTCGTGCATTGATGGGAACCACAGGGTAGACTCTGAGCGACTCGTTGAGCACGTATCTGAGATAGTCGCATTTCTTGAGCGATTCAAAGGTGATGTTTTCCGCCGTGGATCCAAAGTCGGCCAGAACCGCAGCTCGCAGCTTGGCGTACCTCTCGGGGTCTCTTGCCAGTCGGAAATAAATCCAAGAGAGCATTGAGGCGGTGGTGTCTCTTCCGGCCAGCAGAATGTTGAGCATTTGGTCTCTGAGAGTGATGGGATTCGAGGTTTCCTTGACCAGCTCGTACATAAACACATACTTGTCGCTGTCGAGCAGATCTCTGTTCTTTTCGTTTCGAGCTTCAATGGCTTTGGCAGCGTAATGGTCCACAAACGTCTTGACTTCGCGGTTGTATCTGTGGTAAGGTTCTCTGACGGCGAGGGTTCCAATCACCCAATAGAGCTTGTGAAGACGTGTTCTGAGAGAGCTGAGTTCCTGTGCACGGTTGAAGGCGTTGCTGAAGCCCTTTCGGGCGGTTTCGTCGATTCCTCCATGGTCGCCAGATTGAACTGCAGGGTCGTCCAGAAAGTCCACCAGAGAGTCGACCGACGAACCAAACAGAAACTCGGTGGCGGTATCCAGGGTCATGAGAAAGAAGAGGTTCTGGATATCGAAGCCCTTGGCGGTGGCTCCCTTTTCTCGCATTTCCTTGGCAATGCACTTTTTGAGAATCTGAAAGTGGTGTTCAATGGAGTCCAGTCGAGACACTTGTTCTCTGGCAAACTGGGGTCGCAAGAGAGCTCGCGAATGGGTCCAGCCGTGCCCGTCCAGCGTGAAAATGCCGTCTCCAAGCATGGGCCCCAGAGCTCTGTATCTGGCAATCAGACAAAAGTCTTTGAACTGTGTGGCGAGCATGGCTTTGATGTTTTCGGGGTCCATGGTGGTGATGAGAGGCGAGGGGCCGACATGGAACACGTGGGTCTTGCCGTTCTTTTCAAACCGGTCTTTGAGCGCGGCCGGGCCCAGTTTGTACTTGTTGATGAGCAGCACTTCTCGCAGGCCCTTCCAGCCAAGCAGACCATTGTCAGCGACTCGCAGGGGTCCGCATCCAAACTTTTTCACCTTGCGTTGGTAGTCGTAGCTGTTGTACGCCAGTTGGGCCACGAGGGCCGACGTGAGGGCGAGTACTAGGACTGCAAAGAGTTGGAACATTTGAGGAGGGGTGGATACGAAGGTGGTGACCAAGGGCGGGGGAGGGCTCTGTCTTTAAGTACTCATCTGGCCAAACAAAGAGGTTCAGGTGCCAAGATTAGGTAAAGGTAAGGCACGGTCTAAACGAAGATGCGGGGACAACGGTAAGGCACTGCAGACACGGAAGGTAACGGCAAACGACAAACAACGACATCGATCGACAGACAACGGTAGCGAACGGTAGACGATGACAACGGACGACAGACGACGATCGACAGACAACGACAACGATCGACAAACAACGTCTCAACAGCTTGGTCGTTGCCTTTCAGTTAACGTATCAAACGTAGCAGAATAGACAACCCTCAATTCGCCGATTGGCTGATTGGTTGATTGTCTCATTGACCCATTGTCTCATTGATCTTTGTCCTCGCGCGCTCCAGAAATTGCTTTTTGCACCTCCAACTTCTCCACCAAGGTCACGCTTCTTGTCTCGTCCTGTTCTCCACCTTTTGTCTCAGCGGGTGTCTCATGTGGAGAGTTTGTGTTTAGTCTGGTCAGCGGTCCGTTTGTGTCGCTAGTGCTGCGTTATCTGCAGCGACTTCCCCACACGTGTCGGTATCCTCCGGAACGAGCCATTGTCGTTGTCATGGTGCCATTTGGCCGACTGTCTCACGCCCACCCTTATGCCACAAGCGAGTGTCACATCGACCGGCATGACATATTGAAGCTAAACACCCAAAGACCCTGCAGCACGGCATTGCCCCTGGCATGAAAAATTCAAAATAAATAAACAAACAAATAAGTAAATAAATAGAAACGGGGTCGCATATTGCCATTAGTTACAATTGCAGTAATACAGCAACTATTGGTATGTCACGTGACCACGATCTAGAACTCGACAAAGTACTTGACTACGACACAAACAGAGCGTATTCTTAAAATGTAGTTTACTCTACTGTACTTACCCATTTGCAATGACGTAATGATCATTGGGGAGAAACACTAATAGAACAAAACGTATCGTAGGACGGTCTTGTGAAAAGACTAGGAAGAGCAGAATAAAAGAACCATCTGAGCTTTCTAATGATAAGCTGTGACACCTCCCCATTGTCCATTTGCTTAAAATGGCCTTACCCATGAGGTTGTATTTAGAGGTTGTGAGCCTAACGAAAGTGTTCAAATCGAGCACAACTACGAGTGTCTGAGAGATATTAGAACACATCTTCGACCCTTAGAATCTCCGCGGAATACACAAATTCATAGATTAGCAGCAATTTTGGAGCAAATCCATGAAGATCTGGTTAAGCAGTGATGCCATGTCATGACGCATCATGCGAGTTAATTGGCCGTGACTTAGAGAGGGCATAGCCCCCTTCATTACGATGATCTATTTACTGATTGTGCTGAAAAGTCGAGAGCCTTCCCCTGTGCCCACCTACTGACCATCTTTTGATAATATTGAGCCTCATATTTTCAGCCGAACTCTTACAACAACATTCTGCTGGCCAAGATATACTTTTAAGGTGGATGCTAAATTGAGAGACGTCGACGAGAACGACAATACGGGGGTGGTCCAAGTGGCCAAAAATGGACAGACGGTCACAAAAACCGGTTCATCAGAACGAGCTCACTCGCGCCATTATTTTGCAATGGCGATAACCCAGAAAGAGTCGCCCCAAAGCCCCCCACCATCAGTCCCGTCAGTACAACTCTGAAACAAGACACCCGAGCTAAATCCAAGACATGTCGATGCAATTCGTGATTCGTGCAGTGGAGACGGAAGAGTACGGGACAGTGATGGTCCGAGATAAGAGAGAGCGGTATCGAATAATTTTAATCTTGGACGATTTAGGACGGAGTACGGGGTGATGGCAGTCAACTGAACATCGGTCTTTATCGATATAGAGCATCCATCCATTTCCCGTCGACACAACATCGGTGAACTAACGCTGACCCTTGACATCGATTCGGTGATGGTCCTGTGGCGTGTCATTAGTCAGCATCATCCTTCTGTATGAGACAGGCCAAACAAAGTCGTGACAATGCTTTCATGAGCCACATCTCAACACCCTGAATCGATTGCATCATCGACAAGGCTAATGAACTTTTTGATCAATCAACTGATGTCCGTTCAATTGTTGGTCAACTCCTTCTGCGTATGAATCAGCACAATGGGAACGACATTCTTGCCGCCAACCTCCGGACTAGCAACGTCCAACGGCTCTTCTCTCAAAGGCTTGTACCCTCGACGCAAATAAAAGCCCAGGAGATCGCCATGTTCCTTGACAACGAGCGCGTTGATCTTGGTGTATCCCTGGTCACGTGCCAGGTTCTCAATGTACGTGTTCATAAACGAACCTATCCCCTTGCCCTCCAGATGCTCGGCTGTGCTGAGACACTTGAGATCCACCGACGAGTCCTCATTCGGCTTGTATCCGCCGGCAGCCACAATCACGTGAGTCTGAGGGTCACGTGCTACAGCCAGCACGGTCCCCGGGTAGTCGAATTCATTGCGAAAGCTGTCGAGGTCCACGAACCGCGACTGTCCAAAACAATGGAACCGTTCGTGTCCTGTGGCGAAGCACGTGTTGATGAATTCCACGTACGTGGCGAGCTCTGGACTGACCAGCAGTTCCTCGGCTGGAATGACGGTGATGTTCAAGTGGGACATAGCGATTGAAAATTGAGGTCTATGAGTGAGTCAGCTTTTTGTGAAAAACTCTGATCCCTGATTGGCCAGCGACTTTTGAGACTGGAAATTGGAAATGGTGGTTGAGAATGGCGCTTTTCGTTTGTGCTGCAAGTCACGTGACGTACCACCGAGTTTTGACTGGGTTGAAGGGTGTGTTGTGAAGAATGTATTATGTTCAGAGAGATCAGTCACTGCATAACCTTATCGGGATCGTGATCGGAGCGGAACAAGGTCACGTGACTCTTGGAGTATTTCCAACGAGATAAAAAATCGTAAATAAAACGGCATTATTCTGATATCCAGTGTAAACAAAATAGACGAAATGAATCAAAATAAATCAAAATAAATCGAAATAAACCGAAATAAATTAAATCAAATTAAAAAAACAGTCAAAAAAAGCCATCCAGACACAAGATAATACCCTGGAAAGTTATACGAGATCTCCCATGGTCACGTGATTGCTCTTGCATCGTGAGCCTGGTATATTGGCTGAGGATATGCGTTGATATAACAATCTCGAACTACCTACTTTTAGCTGCTGTACTCACAATCGACAAAATAAATAAATTAACAACTCTGCACCACAACTCCCTCAGCGTCTGGAGGACTCCCTAAGATACCTCTCCTCACTCCTTCGTCTCAGATCCTTTCCATAGTAAATCAACAGAAACGAAGCTGCCAAAGGAAGCAGAGAAATACATCCCACAGTAATGTAGACGTTCTGAAGACCGACATTTTCGATCCAGGGAGTCTGGGCAAACACCATGATCATTCCACACACGTTTCTGATGACAATGACGCCGATGAAAGCGTCGGCAATGATGTTCTTGTAGCTGTCCAGCAGGTACGTGAGAACAATGGATCCCGACGAGCCAAACCCGAACATGATGATGGCAAATCCAACCGTAGGCACTACCCAGTGGACTCCATGGGCAATAGGAATTCCAAACATGAATAGCCCGACCGTTAGAGTGATATTGGCTGGAATGAGGCCGTAAAGTCGCATTTCAGGCTCGTAGACTCCTCCATTTCGTTTTGCCATCCAGATAATCGTCTTATCGTTGAACCAGCCTCCATAGATGGAGCCCAGAGCCATTCCAATGAATGGAGCAATGTTGATGTTTCCAAGAGCAGCTGAGGTGAAGTTGTAGGGAGGTTCTGCAAATGCTGAGGCAACAGTGGTAGCAGCCATAGCCAGCCAAGTGAGCATAAATCCGTATTGAAAGGCCACAAAGGCGACGATCGGATACGTCACCAGCGTGATGAAAGGTGTGTACATTTTCCGGGCAAATTCCTTCCAATTTCCAGGAGTGGTGGTTGTTAGAGCAAGACGTTTTGATAGGGGGTTAGGTCGGTATTCGGAAGACGATAATTCGATTGAATCCGACGATTCAAAAGTCACAGACTTCGAAATGGGTGGTTTCTGGTCACGGGTTTTATCCTGCATATCGTCTTCTGTCGCTAGGTCTTCTGGATCGCTCGAATCAGACACTCCTGCCAAAACCTCAGTTTTGGGATTCACATACTTTGTCTCCTCGAAGAACAACAGAGTGCCAAGAAATTGGACACCAGTGATGATGGAAATGATAATGTAGACCCATCTCCAGCCCATGTTGACGGTGATGTAACCTGCAGGAACCAAAATCAGGAAATTGCCAACATCCACAACAGCCATGTAGATTCCATTGCAAGTACCTCTCTGGTGCACAAAGTAGAGATCTGCCACTGTCATTTGAATGATAGTCTCGGTAACACTGGTGGCCATGCCCTGAATCAGACTGGAACCATAAAGTTCGCCGACAGTGCGCATTTGAGACATCCAAGCTGCTGTAGCCAGAGCAAGCGCCGAAGAAACGAGATAAACGGGCCGTTTTCCAAATTTCTCGGCAAATGGGATCATCAGAGGACATCCCAGACCCAGGCCAGCCACTGAGAGCGCATAACCGTTGTTCTGCTGCTCTATAGTCCATCCTAGCTCTTCCTGTTGGGGACCCCAGAAAACTGTTCCTGCACAATTCGCAGTGAAGGCCATAAGAGTAAAGAAACAGACAATGAAGAAATTGACGTGTTTTCTCCATTTGGACCAGTTGAGAGGCTCGTTGGGATCATCCGATGGTGTGGGACTTAGAATGATGGTGTTTGAAACTTCATTCTCGAGAATGGTAGTTCCAGGTGGTTCGTGCATGGCCGTAAAGTGTCGAAAGGCTCCAGAATGTCCAGACTACCCGAGGGTATATATACTTTCTCGTGGCTCTGCATCCTATCACTAATTTAGCTCCTTCTATCAACGATCTCCGCGGACGGCTGTGAGTCTTATCATACTTCCCAAACGAGATGTTGGATGCGAATTATGACACAACGGGCCGGAGGTTGGAAATGTGGGCTGGTCCGTTGAACATCGAAAAACTCTTCCTGAAGCTGATAAGACGGTTGTAGATGAAGATATGACGACACCTGAAATGCTGGCCTATCTCCAACGTGAACTGAAGCTCTTCTTGCTGATTGCGCCCTGTCATGTCGATCACTGATAGGCTGTCTAACGTTAGAAGATATGTATCTCGGTGGGAGGTGGGCATAATTGAATTTGGACAGTTGTAATCGATTTCTATTTCTTCGAAGAGCGAACTGATAGCAGTTATCGTATTATATCACTAAGACTGCACTGTTTGAACGACAACCCACTTTTCCTCATCTCTCTCATTGGACAACCTTGAATTTACGTCATGCAACCAACGCTGTATCCAAACATTCTAAACACCATGTTACAGTAAACACCATGTTAGAGATATGGATCGAGAGTATTCTAGCTAGGCTACATATTTCTTCCTTTGCCACGTGACTCAGCCCAGTCACCTCAATCATATCACGTGATTTATCGACCCTTCAACTCACTCGGCTCGAAACCTTGATAGGAAAAAGAAATTTACAATCTCGTCGCAAACGCTGCCCTACCGTTATCTCTTTGATCTAGTCCACGGCTGTCAGAATTGTATTATTTCCCCACTAATCGCGTTTTAGCACCATAACCAGTGACACTACTGCGGACTCCGATAGCCGTATGTAACTGCGTGTAGCGGGAAAAATTGCCCTTTCAAACACAGACACAAACGACAACACAGACAAACTCAAGCGTGCAGCTCTGAAATACAATCCGCTTTTTTAAACGTGTTTGACGGCCGAGAATGAATGGGAATAGTTCAATTGTGCTGTCACAAGTTGTAAGTACCATTACTGCGCTACTTGTGTTTTTTTATTTGTTACTGAAACTCACCAGTCGTTTGATACTGGTGCAGTCTTCGTACTGTAATATATTTAAATTCTTTTTTCCAGTGTTCAAAGGCTTACCTGTCACTACGCTCACCATTATCAAGTACAGCAATTACACAACCACTTATCATCAAACTCATTTTTTATTTACATAATCATTTAAAACATTTCTCAAAAAGTAGCATTGCACCTCTCCTAGATCTTGCAGCCCGATCGGCAGTCCTTGACCTCGACGGATCGGTTGAAGGTCTGGGAAGACTTGGGCACGTCCACGGAGGGGTTGGCGGTGAAGAAGTCGTTGGGCGCAAAGTGGATCTTCATGATCTCGCAGGGCATGACGGGGAAGTCCTCGACTCGGGGGTGGTGGGTGAGACCGAACGAGTGCCAGAGGACAACATCCTCGTTTCGCACGTTCTCGTTTCGAGCAATGGCGTCCTGAACACCTCCCACCTCGTTGGCAGACTGGTTGGTCCAGACTCCACCGGCAAACAGCTCCTGGTCCTTGTACTTGGTGACCCAGTAGTGGTGGGTGGCAAAGGCAGCTCGGTTTCGGGCCACAGAGCCGGGCTGAGCGTAGAGCATGGCAGTGGCAAGTCCGGCGATCTTGTAGCCGACAGGGTTGCCCGAAACCGGGTTGATCTTGTTCTCGTTGCAGATCTTGATGTACCGGTTCTTCTGGATATCCGAGTCCAGGTAGCACGACTTCTCGATGGGGGTCTTGACGTTCTCGAACGCGATTCCGTGGGGGTTCTTGGCGTCCCAGGGCAGAGAGTTGGTGTCGTTGACCACAATGGTGTTCTGGTGGCCATCGATGGCAGGGTCGATTCGCACGTTGAAAATGTGCTGGTGAGAAGCAGCCAAGACTCCGGGAGAAACAATGTTGCCGAACTTGGTCTTCTTGCCGGCGTCAATGAGCTGGGTGGAGAGAATACCGGTGGCTCGAATCTCCAGCTGGATGCCGGCAGACTGGTCAAAGTGCCAGGCAAAGATGTACTCGTAGTTGCCGACGGTCAGGATGGTCTGCAGCACGAGAATTCGGCGTCGAATGATCGCGGCAACGTCGGTTCGGTAGTTGGTGTGCTTCCAGCCGATACCGTCGTCCTGCTCGTGCATGCAGATGACGTTCTTTCGCGAGAACACGTTGCCCTCGGGGTCACAGACGTTGCCGTCAAAGTACCGGATGGTACCGAGACAGTCGCAGCCCAGAGTCAGCTCGTTGGCACACTTGCCTCCACCGCAGTCACCGAAATCAAAGGCCATCTTTCGATGGAGAGGAGGACGGGGATCGGCGTAAGGAACAGCCATCTCAGACATGGACAGTCGGTAGAAGGTGGATCGGCCGTCGTAGTGAACATCGTGGATCACCAGACCCTCTCGGGGGGTGAATCCGACCTTGAAGTGCCACTTCTGCCAGTTGATGTAGCCGTCGCTGTCAATGTGGTACGAGGGACCGTCGGGCTGAATCACATTGTAGGGCTTGAGATCGTCTCGCAGCTTCTCCTGCAGCTCGGGAAGATAGTCGTTGGTGACGCAGTGCTCAATGCAGTTCTTGCCCTCCTGTCGAGTGTCGTAGTTGCCAACACCCTCGACGGCAGCATCGTCGTCGTCGCCTCCAGTAGCGCAGTAGTCCACTCGAACCAGTCTCTTCTCCAGCACGTCGTAGACAGGCACAAAAGGAACGGGGAAAGCGTACATGTTGGAGTCCTGGTGGTTGTTCTTGGGGTCTCGGCAGTAGACCAGCATCTGCAGGTACCGAGGCATGTCGATCTCGCTGTCACAGCCGTACATCCAGCCGTCAATAGTCAGGTTGTCCTTGAGATGGGTCAGACCGCACTTCTTGATGGCGTCCTGAACCAGAGGATGGTCCCAGGCAGCCTCAAAGGCCTCGTTGGCCTCCCAGGGATCGATGGGAGGGTGGATTCCCTTCTTGAGAACCTCAGACTTGACAACCTTGGCTGAGGGAACGTCGATCCAGCACTGGTTGACGAGCTTGTCTTCCAGAACGTAGTAGATGACATGGGCCAGTCGAGGAGGAGGAACGGGGTTCTTACCGGCTCGCTTGGCAGCCAGATAGGGAGCCATCAGGGCCTTGGGAGGCTCCTCGGTGCCAATGGACTTGAGATGCAGGCTCTTGCCGGTATGGGTGGACTTGACCACTCGCACAACTCGCTCCATCTCCTGGACAGAGAGCTGATCGAAAGGGTGGGGAGCCATGGTGAATGTTTGGTTGTTGTAGTAGTAGAGAGAAGCTGTTGCTGTGTGGAGAGAAAATGGAGGGTCCGCGAACTGGCTTATATATGTCGTTTTTCAAGTCGCAGCTATTTTTTTTGACACTCTGATTATTCAATGTCTGCTGGAAAACTCGCCCCACATTGTTATGCGGATAGATGCAGATATGCATGTGCCGATGCAGGTAATGCGTCTATGCTGCAGTCCTAATGAGGAAGGTGTAACCAGGCGCCCGAGGAGACCTATTTGACACCGGGAAACTTCGTAAACTTATTGGTCACGTGATTATAGATTTAGGCTTGTAAGCCAGAACTTTACAGCTACCCTATAACCCACACTAACGGCATTTTTCCATTTTTGTCCAAATCTTGGCAACCCAACAGCGGATGCATTTACCCCAGGTTCGGGGTTAGGGTCCCCAAATAAAGTCCACTAAGGTTACGAGATTACGGACTTTAATCGGTGCATCTCAGGTTCTATCGCGATTCCATATTTGCTCATTTTTTGTTAGGCGAGGTGTTGTTTTAGTGTAACCAATGGATTTAACGGTGTTTGATATACCGGTTTCAACAGCTCTTTTCCCGATTCCATTACCCTATCGCCAGATAACCACCCTCTTATTTACTGATTACACTATCAATAAATCGTTTTTGTGGCTGAACTTTAGGGTTTTCCCTTGCATATTCCAAACTCTACAATCAAAACCCGCCGCATCTGGTTCGGCTGTGGATATTAGCCGGAAGAGGATGAAATGTGGGTGATAATCGATTCTGACGGTTCAAAACGCTTGGTACACATTTTCGACTCTGCTGGGTATTTCTACGGTGTCAAAACCCCGCCAAACAGCTTGGTTCATCGTGTACAACGCGATTTCCACGTCCAGCTTATCAAAACTCTGAATGCATCGTCTACCCCGCACCCGTTCTCCCCACACATCATCCGCACTACAGAAGCATATCTTGTGCACGGCCAGGGTCCGTAATTCTTCACGCTCATTTGTCCGTCCCCTCCGGCAAAGTTCAGAGCAAAGTTCGGAGTAGGTTTGGGGTTTTCGGTGACTCAGCCGTGCCACACCGATAGCGTTCAAGTGAATTATTCATCATATAGGCGGTTGTCGGTCACGTGATATGGAGAGGGGAGTATACGGGTGCGGTTTGGAGGGTGCAGTGGAAAGTGGAGAAGGGCAGGTGGCACTTGTGGTCGTTGAAAGATTAATTATTTGCTACCGAGGTTCGACATGGAAACCGGAAAACCGCGTTTGGGGAAATACATTCAGCTGTGTGTTAAGAAACAAGCATTCTAGACACGCTGAATAGGAGCCTCTTTTCCAGTTCTCAAGGATTTTTATTACAAGTACAAGTAGAATGTTCAGTATCCTGTTGTTGGTGGTCATTTCTCAGCTTCCTTGTACGATTCATACATACCTTCAACTACAGGAGGTCTTTTCTACCATAGATCCTTCAGTTCAATTCTCACTAACGTACCATTTAAGAACTGTGCGGCGACTACTTGTATAATATTAGCCATGAAGGGCCACAACTGAGAACGTGAGGAGACTCTAAATGTTACCATTCGTGATGTAAGCCCAGCCAGTAGAGACCGATAGATTATCTCTACAAGGTACAGTAGCGTCTCCTTCCTGCGATACCTGTATGTAGTTTGTGGAGTCATGCCACCTAATTCGCGTCACACAATTGAATTAGATACAATACAGTAGCTACATACTGTAGCTACTGTACTGTAACCAAACATCACCTCCACTTGGGTCATTGTGACGACACGCTTCTCAAATACAACTATGAGTGCACGAATGTGTCTACACACCTTCAGCACGGACCCTTGCGACACTGTTGACCATTATTATACATGTTTCTCTGAACATCATGTGACATTTAACAAGGATATCATACTAGCGGTTGAGATTTGTCCAATTCAATAACGGCCATTCACGACAGTTTCCTTCCATCGGCTATATGCACCACTTGAGACTTCTTCGAAGCG
Organism: Yarrowia divulgata; assembly: GCA_900519045.1. Lineage (NCBI taxonomy): Eukaryota > Fungi > Ascomycota > Dipodascomycetes > Dipodascales > Yarrowia > Yarrowia divulgata. The sequence goes on from ULGQ01000008.1 coordinate 316,986, forward strand.
CCGGCTAAAATTGCCAGTTTTTTCTGGCCATCGGGTTTTTTTCAAAGTGTAATGCAGTGTTTCAAACAGCCAGGTTGGCGAGATATGTCGACTTTATCTACCTCCCAAACTTGTCCTGTTAATTATAACGCTCTTGGTGGTTATCCCATGGACTGTTCTTTTTTTTTATAATTAGCAAATACATTAAACTCTATAGAACATGAGAGAACTACCTGAATGTGTTCAATGTTCTCCCCGTAGAGTATTGTAACACCAGTTAAACACAGATAGTGTTGAAAACCATATGTATGATTGAGAGTTGCAGTGGGTATCTCAAGGCGAAGGATAAGCAGCGGCGGGAGAATCGCTCTATCCGTTTTGTTTATAATTTTCGTCCCTTCCTTCAATGTGCGAAAGTACAGTATCGTGTTCTTAGTACGAGTACACAGTAGCTACCTCTGAAACCTACACTCCACATTGTGTGTTGATGCTATATGTTGATGCTATACAAATAATAATACTTTTGAAATGCCCAAAACGCACATTTAAGGTGTATGAAAAGCATCAAACTGTAGCAAATGCCGAGGTATCGGTTATCGTAGAGTTACTGCGTAACGCTCTCAGTAAGAGTGCCACGAGAGTAAGCATAGCCGCACCGTATTCAGAAGAACATTTCGAATCTAAAGATACCACGAACGGCTATCAGTCACCAGCGATCACAAAAATTAAGCCCGTATATGTATGTGCTCCATCTACCGAAAACACTACTTTTGAATATAAATCGGCTAAAACGTTAGCTGTATGTACGAGAGTTTCTGACAGCATCATTCAACTCGTTTGAGCTACAATTGTACTGCGATGTTCACAACTACTCGTCCCGTACACTTGTTGTCGATGGTGTCTACACTGTCAACGTCTTCATTGCAAATAACGTTAATTACAGTCTACTGGAGCGCGTGTAACTTTATATGCTTTAGGCTCGAAAACTTGCATAAAAGGACCAATTTGATATATACCGTCGGTTTTGAATCGGGCAAATTAATTGTCAGAAATGCCGACCTTATCGAGGTTAAGGTTTCTGCCTTTAAACGGGGTAAATAGATGAACGACAACAGTGCACCGAATATTCATACTGAATGCTCAGAAATAATAAGGTTGAATTTGGCACACCGATATGACCATTTTGATACCAATTTCGGGATGGATATTCCATAATGTGCTTCTAACATGTCCGAATGTAAGCAATAAATGAGCGCAAAACAAAGGACTTGAGCCGAAAAATACCTCAAACGCCGGCCAGTCCTCTCCTGGATGTTTCACTCAGCTTCTGGATTTATTATCACGTCTTTTAGTGCGAATAATGGCACCCCTCAGTTTGCCCAACACAACATGTTCTGTGGGACTTTTTTAGCAAGAACCTTAATTGACAAGTTTGGCGACAACATATAAGGCCGCCCCATCCTCCCACCTTTTGGATTCCTCACCAACACTTTAGCTCGTGGTCCCACCACTGGTGGTTAAGCAAGTCGCGACTGCCGTGACAAGTCCACAACTGACGTGGCAAAGAAAGTCCACAACTGACGTGGCAAAGAAAGTCCACAACTGACGTGGCATCTCAAGTCCTCTCTGCCAGAGGCATCGTCAAAGTCCTCCACTCGTCTTTCGGAGGCATCGCCAAAGTCCTCCACTCGTCTTTCGGAGGCATCGTCAAAGTCCTCCACTCGTCTTTCGGAGGCATCGTCAAAGTCCTCCACTCGTCTTTCGGAGGCATCGTCAAAGTCCTCCACTCGTCTTTCGGAGGCACATGCCAAGCCCTCCACTCGTCTTTCGGAGGCACATGCCAAGTCCTCTCTGCCAGAGGCATCAGCATTGCACTGTCCCCGTTCGCGACAGGCTGATTGAGAAAGTCCACCCCCAGTGGGGTGGCCCCGAAGCCGGGGCACGGTCGCTAAACACTGCGATAACGTGCAAACATGCTCTCTGCTGGGCATGGGGCGGCGCATGACAGTGCGTCGTTCGATAAACGACTATCCTGACGAGACAACCGGTTGATCCCGTAGGCCATGTCGAAACGCCTAGTTTCCAGACGAAGCGTCGATAGTTGGTGGCCAAGTATTTAATCCAATGCAGAGCAATAAGTGATTCACTTTGAGTGAAGTCCATTCCATAGCCATATTGAAGTTTTGTTAATATTTAAATATTGATGTAGCTAAGCAACCACACTAACCAACTCTCCTTCTCTTAGAGGGTGTATGCTCTGTCTCTGACAACTCGGGAAAGTACACCTGTGGACCTGTTTTGACCGCGGCCCATTCTCTGGCAAATCTGCCCTGTCCTGACAAATCCACCGGAGACAAATCAGCCTGGATGTTTCGCCATCGCGGATGAAAGTCTGTAGGGCACAGGTTTCGGGTCTTCTTGATCTCCAGCAGTTCATGCTCGCAAATATGGCCCGACGAAACTGGCCAGGGGCAGACACAGTTACTGAGAGTGCGGTGTGCCAGACTCCGATCTAGACACGCAACCATCTCCAGAGCTCGGAACGAGATGGTATGAAGGACCTTGTCGAAGAGAGGGTGGTTGATGTAGTTGGTTGGGGTCGTCACCAGCGCCTCGGCGTGTTCCTTGCTGCGATCCTCGTAGCTCTTGGCAAACGATTTCAGCAGACTTTCCACCATGGGGAACACGTGATCGGGACTCGCGTCCGCCTCTCCCCATGGCTCCTTGAGTTTGGAGCAGCTGTCCACATTGAAATGCAGGCGTTGGTTCTTGTAGCACCAGGCGGTTCGTTTCAGCTGTTTCTCCATCGCCCGCAGAAACTTCTTGTCTTCAGCAGAACCCTTGCGTTTCAAGTCGGCGAGCTTATCCTTCACGCCGTCTTCGTCGAAGTTGTCAATCGCCTTTTTCCAAGTCACCAGGAGCTTTTTGGCCTTGCTGAGGGGCTTGAAGAAGCTGGATGCAGTCTTCTTGGTCCAGGCGGCGATACATTCCGGATCCAGGTGAACGTGGGCGTCTGGGAAAGCCTCGGCAGCCCTATCTAGCCCCTCAAACGTGCCTGTGGCCTGGAAGAAGCCCGGAAAGGCGACCTTGTAGTCCTGCAGAAGCTCCTTGAGCTGGTTGTAGATCCAGGCCCAGGTCGAAGAGCTGATATCGGCTCTCTTCGAATTCAACGGACAAATACAAGCCGCAATGGGAAAGCTCTTGTCGTGGCAATCGACTCCTCGAATCACCACCGTTCGGTGCGGATGGGTCTCGTCAACCATATGGACGTCGGTATCGTCTACTAACACGACCTCAGGGTACGCTCTCCACCATCTGTATCCTTGGGTGTGTGCCAGAAAGAGGTTGCCATTGGCGTCTCGAGCATGTCTCACGTGAGGAGACTTGAGCAGCTCTTCAATACCTTCTTCAGGAGAGCCCTGGAAGTGAAACGGCAGCCCGTAATCGCCGTAGGTGGGTTTGTATCCCGCTTTGTAAGCGTCCATCAACTTGCCCAAGTTGACGATTCCCTTGAAATCGAACCGGGTAGGGTCCAGAACCACAGGTTCGAACGGCAGGTTCTCCTCGAAAACGCCAAGATGCGTGTTGGGCGCGTGGTTGTGTTGCGAGCAGCCCTCCACGTGTTTCAGAACCCATTTGTCGTCGGTCTTGTCGTGTTCTACTCGTAGCGCAAACTTACAGCTGTGTCTGGTGGTCACTTTGCGGGTATCCACCTCATCAGCACTCATTCGGTTGCAATGAAGCATGAAGTTTTCCTCGTCGCGACGAGGCACCAGCTGGTAGAATCGCGGATACGCGTGCAGCATGGCGTAGTGAACGGCTTCGTGGGTTGAGGAGAAGGACTCTTCATCGGGAAGCATGTCTGCAGGCCAACTGTTGGTGTAAGGTGGGTATTTGACGGCGAGGTTTTTCACCATGTTTTCCATGGTGTTTTCTCGCAGCGATTCCTTGGCAGGGTTGCGGATCAGCGAGGCGACCTTGGCCATGAAGTTTTCCAGCTCCCAGGGGAGTCCTGTTCGGGGGAAGTTCAGTACAGGGGCGGGTTCCTTGGAAGCTCGTTCGTTTCGGTACGACTCTTCGCTGGGGGTGGTGGTAGAAGCGATAGAAGCTGGTTGGGGACTAGAGACTGGATCAGCTGAGTCAACATCAACAGGATCAGCTGAGTCAGCAGTGTCAACAGGATCAGCTTCTGACACAACTACCCGTCTCACAGGAGACCCCGGAATCGGAGAATCGATATTGAAACTCAGGTCGCTGAGTTCCCCAGGCGTTGCCATTCCAGGTTCTGGCTCTGGCTCCTCGGTCAAATCAATCACATCCGACTCGGTCAAATCGATACGGTCAACTGTCAATCGCCGACTTCGCGATGTGTTGCCAGTTTCCAGCTCAAGAGAAGCGTCAGGAGTGGGAACTGAAGTGGAAGCTGTGCTAACACTGTTCTGAGACGGCCCAGTTGATGCAGAAACACTCTGGGCAGAACCACCTGGCTTTGGAGGATTGATAATAGAATAAGGAGAGTAGTAGATATCGGCCATCCAGCTCGCCAAAAGCTCGCCGTTTGTCTCCCCACGAGCATGCAGAATGAACATAATCTGATGAGCTCGAACAAGCGTCACAAAAGACCGCACAAACCCAACCTGCAGAGGCTGAGGCACACAAATGAGATAGTAGAGGAAATGGCCTATCATGTCGGACTGCAGCTGTCTGAGAGCCGGCAGAACCGTCTCCCAAATCGTCGCAGCCGGAACCGCTCCCCGAAGAGGCCACGTGTACTCAGAGATCTTTTCTCGCGGCATACCTGTCCCTGTGAGAAACTGCTCCAGGTTGTACTCCAGGCCGTAATCGCGTGTGGGCGTCCAATCAGCTCTCCCAGGCGGCCTGTCGATGCCGTATTGAGCTCTGTATCGAGAATGAGCTTCGTCAAATGTCGACATTGTGAAAGTGGACGGATAATGGCGTTGCTTGTGAAGTTTGGTCGTGGGATGTGTTTTATCGCGTCACGCGCGGTTTTTACGTGCCTCCAAAGTTATGGTTTGTTTCACTTAGAATATCAACAGCAATTTACAGGGAATGAAGAGGTGAGAGAGTATGTAGGGGGTGGATGTCCGTGAAGAGAAGTAAGAGTAATCGTATTCGTACATACTATGACAGCTCTTCAGTTGGTCAGAAAGCTCGCTTGAAATGACTTCATGAACCGCATGGCGCGTATAGAGACTTACTAACTGGTAACGGCTTATTAAGCGGTACCAGAGAATGCGCGAGATCAGGGCTACCAATCTGATACCATGTTTGCTATACTTCTGGCATTAATAAAGCGCTGCCCTGGTGTTTTATCTAATTGGGTCAAATTTATGACGTTCAAAGCACTAGGGTTAGGGTTTGGCTCCTTTGGGAGTGCACATTCGGTTTTAGTGAGATTTACTTACAAAAATAGTTTTTAGTTGTCACTTTTGTTGATACGATGAAGGTATAGTTTGAGCGCCAGTTGGTATGGCAACGCTGTTGGTCTCATTCGGCGTCACCAAAGCCTGAACCGCTTCAAGACGAAACAGCGAAGTGTGTATTGTCTATAAATAAGCTGCGCTCTTTCAGCCATCATCTGTCCACGCAGCACGAGAGAATCATCTCTTCGAACATAGCTCAATGCGCTGCTCGTCCATCATCTCTTCGGACATGACTCACTGCTTTGCAGCTCGTCCTGTCCTGGCTCGTCCCGTCCTGTCAAAAACATCCACTCCAACCTCCAACTCAGCCCACTGGCTAGCATATTTTCTCGTTTCATCCACATCCACGTGACCCAAATCCGCGTACAGATTCCGCCAATGAGGATGAAAGTCGCTTGGAGAGTGTTTCCTAGTCCTTATGATTGTGTACAGGCATCGTTGACATCCATACCCCCTAGTTACCGTTTTCCGACACGTGCAGCGGGCAGGAGGGACTTTCCACTTCTTAAGTTCTTGCCACGTCTTCCTTACCTCCCCTCGAGCTTTTCTAGAAATCACCATTTGGGCCTTCTGAAACTTGGATGGGTTACCACTTGCACTGTTAGTGGACACATGTTGAATGGCATTGTGCAAGCTGCGATTCTCGTAGATGCTCACAGATTGCTGCAACAGACCGTGCACCATCTGAAAAACACTGGCTGGCTCTTCTCTGATTTTCCAGGCGCATTCGTACTGTTTGCAATCTCCAACGTCGAAATGAGCTTCTCTCAGCTTGTAGATTTTCGCTGCATTTTGTAGTTTGCCTTCGACAGTATCCAGAAACTGACGGCCCTTCTTGTTCGCCGCGTGCCACATTTTGTCAAACACGCGACTCATATCCTGTGGAGTCATCAAGGCTAGCAAATGCGGTGGAGTATCCAAGGCTAGTAACTCTTGCCACTGGAACACAAGAGAATCTCTGGCAGCCTTATTGAAGATTTTCTTCTGGTTGAGAATCTTGCAGGCAAAATCTTCGATCGCATCGGGGTCCAAGAAAATGTACGAGTCTGGAAAGGTCTTTTGACACGCTTCGAAAGCATCGCAGCGAACCTGAACAAACCCGGGATTGGGTAGATTGAAGGCCTCGAGAAGCGCCGTGAGCTGTTCCAGAATCCACCTGTAGACCGCAGTCTCGTTTTTGTCATCGTCTTCAATCACGTGCACAACTGCTGCTGCAATGGGAACTGCTTCATCATGGCAATCAACGCCCCTAATCATTACTACTCGGTAATGTTTCTCGTTGATGGTTCGACAGAGAACGTCTTCGATTAACATGACTTCGGGGTACGCTCTCCAGAACCTGTATCCTTGGGTGTGAGCAAAGAATAGATTTGATCCGTTGGTTCGAGAGAAGATGAATGGAGCGTTGAGAAGCTGTTCGAGGTACGTATCGGAAAAGTCCGGGGTTTTAGCATTACTCGACCTTTCGATGAAGATTTCATTTTCAGGAAACACCTTTGGGTCAATGTTGGGCATGTGATTATGTTCTGAGCAGTTCTCCACGTGTTTCAGATGCCAAGTATCGTTATCTTGATCACGATCCACCCTCAGTGCAAACTTGCAACTGTCTCTGACCCTGATAGCAAGGTAGTCCTTGTTCCACTTGGTATCCATTTCATCGTGGCTCATCCGGTTGCAGTAGAGAAAGATGGTGTTGTTCTCGTATCTCTGTAGCAGTTGGTAATGGCGTGGAAACGCGTGGTTCATCGCATAATGGATAGCAGCTTCTGGTGAAGGAAAGGACTGCTCACCAGGCAACATATCTTCTGGCCAGGAAGTTGCAAGTCGAGGGTATCTAACGTTGAGATTTGAGATGACGTCCAGGACGCTGGTTTCGGTTATTCGTGCCCGTGCTGTCGCTGCTGGTTCGGGAGGATTTGTCTTGATCAGTTCCTCCACCTTTGCCATAATGTCCGGAATTGGTGTGTAGGGAGGGGTTTCCTCAGGAAGAGCGTTGGAGGCTAGAGCGTTGGAAGTTGGAGCGATTGCTGTTGGAGTGATTGAAGTTGGAGTGATTGAAGATGGGGTGATTGAAGTCGGGGTGATTGAAGTTGGAGCGCTGGAAGTTGTTGCTGTTTCATTGACAGAGGGTGATTCGATAGTTGAAGGGTCAACTGGGACAGTATCAGTAGTGTCAGCAGTGTCAGCAGTTTCAGCTGAGCGAGATTCGTGAACTAGATCACCAGCCGTCTGGTCAGTATCAACTTCAGTAAGGTCAGTTTCAGCATGACCGGTTTCAGTCAGATCAATGACGACATGTTCTTTGGCAAAAGCGTCAGCTCTAGAACCCGTTTCGTTCACCCTTAGACGCTTAGCTTTTGCTGCTCCTCTTCTAGCCACAGGCTTTCTGACCTTAGGAATGTTAGTGACAGAACCGTTGGTAACAGAACCAGCCGTGATAGAGCCGTTGGTAACGCTGGTGACTGTGTTTGCGTAAACAGCTGCACGTTCCGCCCTCACAGCCTCGATATTAATCAGACTGATCGGGGAAAAGAAAATGTCCGCCATCCAACTGACCAGCAGCTCGCCATTTGTCACTCCCCAAGCACATTGAACGTATCTGACTTTGTGGGCTCGAATCAGCGTGGCAAAGGACTGGAAGAACCCCGTCAAAAAGGAAGCATCGATATGCGGCACGAAAGATACGAGCTCGCAAATCAGGTCGATATCAACGAGTCGCAAACTGGGCAGTATGTGGTCCACAACTAATCTAAAATCGAGTTTCTCCAGGTGATGAAAGTACAGTTCAAACCGCCATGACCATTGCGGAGGAATAGGAGCTGTGTTCAAAAACGACTGGAGAATGTCTTTCAGAGATCGTTTTTCCACCGGGGGCTCCCATTGGCTGTAGCTTGGAATCTGTGGCGTGCCAAATTGCGTCTGGTATCTTTTTCGCGCTTCTTCAAGCCCCGACATTGTGGTGAACCGGGATGTCGCGTCTCAAACGCGTCATCGATTAATTTTAAAAAAAAAGTTAAAAAAAGTTGCATGAACCCGTTAAACTAGACACCACGGCTTTTTTGAGAGAGAAGATGGTTTAGAACAGGACTGGTCACGCATGGTATCACTAGATTAGGCCAACTCGTACAAGCAGAACGGTATTCTAACTATGAGGATCGAGTCAGCATTCGTATTTTAAGAAGCCTATGAAGAAAGGTCTGTTTGCCTTGGCCAGGAGTACAAGTAATGTAGGTCAATTTAATCAAGTCGCTAAGATCGAAATCTAGTGAAACTTGTCAGCTGCAGTGTGCTTGGCGATCTCGCATCAAGAGCAATTAGTTTCTGACTTCTGAGACATAATTTTGACGGATTTCTGGCACATCTGCCGTGGCTCTGTTTTACTTGAGGTTATTGGTATTACTTTACGATTTAGACGGGATTTGTTGGGAACAGTGAAGTGATGCACTCAGTTGACAGGCCCTCTGGAGCAGCCACACAAACGGGATTGAATCCTACTGTACTTAAAATGAAGCATTTCCTCGACATTCTCCAATCTCTTCAGATGCAAACAGCTCTTCAAACATTACCACAACTCCATTTTATGACCCCATGGGTATTCCCAAAATGGAGATGTCTAAACTTGGATCCTAAAACAGACTAACAGATGTCAACATATTCTTTCTACCAACCAGCTCCCATAAAACCCATCAAACCCGTCAGATCCATTCACCCGAATCACCTCTTTTCAATAATCTCATCCCACAACCCCCAAGGTGGTAACCCCCAAGGTGTCTCGACGCATTGGTATCGTGAAGTGCCCATTCAACCTCCAAGGTCGAGGAACAGATTGGTTACGGTGAATTGTATATAAGTATAAGAGCTGTGCCCAACTCATTGACAAACATCTTTGAGTTGAGTATCGACTAACAAGACACATTTGTGATGACCTGAGAGTGTGAGTTGATCTGAGAGAGGAGGATGAGTCGACTGTCAACCTGAACTAAACAGTGAGTTGTGAATGGAGCTCTGAAGCTAGTGGGGCAGCAACAGCAACAGCAACAGCAACAACGATAAGTTCCATCGATGATTCCATCTGAGAAGACCTGGTCAACTCATAGTTCCAACCCATGAACTCATCCATGAAGGCTCTTCTTCTTCTGTCAGTTCGATTCCTACTCTGATCGTGTTACCTACACCAATTCGTTTGCAATGATATCTTCATCAAACTGTTCCAGAACTGAGACGCTTGATACGCCTTTCCAAGGACACTCAGTCGAAGCTGGTAGATAGTTGTACGAATGAGATACGTGATACAAAGCACTAGATACTACAGCACAGCAGGGTTAACTCATTATTCATAATATTCATAAAAGGGAACTAGTCCAACTGGTTGTTGTCCGTTCCTGACCTTCGGCCAGTCACTTCCGCAGTCACTGCCGTTTACTTGGAGCAATCGAGAACATATCGGCCAGCAATCTTGCCCTCCTCCATCAGCTTGTAGACGCTCTCGAGCTCGGACAGGCCGACAATGATAATAGGAGACTTGACCAGGCCTCGGGCAAAGAACTCAATGGCCTCCTGGGAGTCGGCTCGGTTTCCGACGTAAGAGCCCTTGATCTGGATGGATCGGGCCACCTGCTGGAAGATGGGCGACTTGCAGACAGCGCCAGCGGGCAGACCGACGAGAACAACGGTTCCCAGGGTTCGCACGTACTCGACGGACTGGTTGACGGCAAACTCGGAGACGGACACGTTGATGACGGCGTGGGGGCCGCCCTTGGTGGCGTCCTGGACGTCCTTGACGAGATCCTTGGACTTGGCAAAGTCGATGAACAGCTCGGCGCCCAGCTCCTTGCACATCTTCTCCTTCTCGTCGCCGGTATCGATGGCCAGGACACGGTAGCCCATGGCCTTGGCGTACTGGACGGCGAGGGATCCGAGTCCTCCTCCGGCACCGGTGACGGCAGCCCACTCGCCAGCCTTGAGGCCAGCGGTCTTGAGAGCCTTGTAGACGGTGATACCGGCACAGAGAATGGGGGCAATCTCGGCGAGGTCACAGTGCTTGGGGATGTGAGCAGCCTGCACAGCGTTGGCGGTGGCGTACTGCTGGAACGAGCCGTCGTGGGTGTATCCGGACATGGTGGCGTTGGGGCAGTTGGGCTCGGCAGCAACCTGGCAGAACTCGCAGGTGTAGCAGGCCTTGTTGATCCACTTGATGCCGGCGTAGTCGCCCAGCTCGAAGGTGGTCACGTTCTTGCCCTTGGCAACCACGACACCGGCTCCCTCGTGGCCTCCAATGAGGGGCAGCTTGGTGTCCAGGGGCCAGTCACCCTTCCAGGCGTGGAGATCGGTGTGGCACACGCCGGAGTACTTGACGTTGATGAGAATCTCGTCGTCGGCAGGAACGGGCACGGGCACGTCCTTGTACATCAGGGGGCCTCCGGAGGTCTCGAAGATGACTGCTTTCTGGGTCTTGGGGATGGTGGTCATTGGAATTGGTGGTTGTGGTGGTGGTTGGTTGGTGTAGAAACAGAGACCTGCTCGCGGGTCTTATATACCCTTGGGCATGGCTCTCGCGACCTGAGAGATGGAGTGGGGTGCATGGAATATCGCAGCAAAGAACGCACCAAACGATGCACGGTGTCGGAGCATCGGAAAGTGGGGGAGGGGGGTGTAGGGCTGAGTTCTGAGGTGGATGAGTTTGGATTAAGATCGGGACGAAGATTTAAGAGCTGGGAGAAAGGGGTGAAAAGACGAGGCGTCTATTTGAAGAAAAGCTTGGCTAGTGCTGTAGCTAACAGCAAACGTCAGAGTCACATGACTAGCGACGTAACTTCCGTAACAAAACGTCATTATTGGTCGTACCTCCCCCCAAACAGTCGTATTTCCAGACGTAACTCTACTTTGACAAAATGTGGGGCAATGGGTGCGTCGAGCGACATTAAGGTGCATCGGATCATCGGTCTAAGGGAGAGACTATTTACATTGGGTGGCTTTTGGGAATAGGGCTGTAACGCTGAGGTAGTGTAGAAATGATGAATTTTTTTGTAGAAATGACATCAGCTGTTTAATCGCAATCGATCAATATACCGGCCATCTCAATATTTGGTCTAACGGCTCAATAAAATGTTGTCGTACATTCTGCCAATAAAGCCTACTCCCTATAAGATTTGCTCATTAGCCACTTTTGCCACTTTTGCGGGGGGACAATAACAAAAAGCACGGACAAAAAACACGGAGATTTATGAGTAGCCAATCATGAAGAACCGAACGAGCTTCTCTGATGGCATAAGATTCCTTTGGTCCACCCAAAACCCCTCCGATCCAATCACGTGACCTCTGGAAACAGGGTCTCCCCCATTCGCCCATCCCCAACTGTTGAGGAGACTCTCTGCAACAAGACGCACACTCCATGTATACTCCAGAGTAGCTACTGTATCTTGCTGCGGCTGATCCGAGATACGACCGGGGTTTTGCCATGGAGGTGCTTGTACGAGTACTGTATGGACCAATTCTTGCAGATAGCCGCCGTTTATTGTTTTGTCGAATCAGCTTGTTCCTCATGTTTCTTGTTTGCAGGGTGGATAGGAGGGAAGGATAGGAGACTTAGATACTTACAGTACAATGACCAGATTCTGCTTTGTAATGGTTGTCCATCAATTCAAACCTCCGATTTCAACTGTCTCGACTGATCACACTTGTAGTTTACTATACTGTTCCCCTTTTCCTAGTCATACTCATACCGCCCTCTCCAATCTCACCCATCTTGGCAGACGCACATTTCACGTACGAGACCCCACGGAATCTGAGACACTTGTAAGGGACACTTGTAAGGAACACTGCCAAGGGGTTAATTGGAAGAGCAGAAATGAACGCTCTTATGAGACATGGTCAATTGTGTGTAGCTACTGTACTGTACATGTAGTCAAAGACCGTCCTTTAAATTAAAGCCTAGGTCACTCACTACGTCAGATCCCTAAACTACGGTCATCAACACTATGGTAGCTCAACAAGAAGATAAACAGCACCATAATACTCGTAAGAGACTGGCCATTCCAGTAATACCACTTTCAACCCCTCAACGTCAATTTTGCGGGGCTCTGGGACACTCCTACCAACACAAGACCCAAACACGCACCTCGAAACCCACCTCTTTCCGCAATAGTTTAGTGGCTAGAATTTCCGCCTGTCAGAACCCCGGTTCAGCACGCGGGGGACCGGAGTTCAATTCTCCGTTGCGGAGTCTCTTTTTGCTTCTCTCGAGATCAGAGGGTATTTTTTTTCTTGCTTAGTAAGGTTGCAGACTGATTTCAAGGGCCGAACCTTGTGGGCAAAACAACACTGCAAAATGGTGGGTTTTTTTAGTGAACTTCAAGTACTGGCTTGGTTATATCTACCAGTGCTATACTTGTAATATGACAGACTGATCAGAATGTCACTGTTGGAGCTGTCCGTCCTGATTTTGAAAATACACGTTGACATATGGTTTCAGTTTAGCCAGCATAATTTAGAGAAATGTAGTCCCTCTGTTCCAAGTCACAATCAGTCATCGCATTTCAAACCACTCGGGTTGTTCTTTTCAGCAAGGAAGCTGACCAGCTGATAAGCCTATCAGGTCACAATTCATTTTCAAATACATATCGGTATTAGTTGTACAGTAGATACATCCTATGTCTTCTTCAGTATGTATACAGGTAGTACAAATCATGCCAGAGATCTAGATATCACCAAAGTGAGACCGAAAAGAACTATTCTTCTGTATTTGCACTATACAATCTCCACTGTATCTCGAATCATACTCTTACCACCAAAACCACCGCCAAGATTCACTAGTCTGAATTCCAGTCTAACATGTGCATTTATGACGCAGGGAGTGCATTATCTGAAAGGCAATCAGTTGATCAAGGGTCAACTTAGCTGGACGTGTAGAGGTGGTGAAGTGAGGAAAACAATTTTATTTGAATCGCCTTAGCGCTAGCATCAAAATGAAATAGCTATATTTTCTGTAGCACCCATTCAGACTGTTCATTTTTCATTAATGTTCAGCGTCGTCCAAATATGACCAAAAAATTTGCACTTCTTGGAGAGCTTTCCGATTGAGCAAATTTCGTTTTTTGACACAGATAATATGATGGTTGCGAGCCTGGAACGTCTTGTTTCGATGAGCAGGCAACCGGTGTTTTTGTTTGCTGACTTGGATTTCATGTTGTACAAGTCAAGTCTACCAGGCTGTGGAAATACGCCAACTCATTGGAACAACAAGCGGTGGAGCCAGTGATTCGCTTGGCTTGAAAACGCAGATGGTTGAACCGCCAGTCATCGTCTGAACCGAGACAACAAGACAGTGCCGTGTAAGAGCTACTTGTAGTACAGCATAATGTCTCAGAAGCTCCGATCGTTTAGATCCGTACAGCCAGATCATTTCAGCGAGACCGGAAGTCAATTAACAAGATGGGCTAGTGCCCACAGAGCCTCGCGGAGATAAGCGGAGTTAAGCCCGCCCCCACCAGGTAGCAACAAATAACCATAAATGGAGTTTATGTATTTTTGCGACTATAAATGGTTCCTATGATCATTCTGATTGGTCTAAATCTCGAGATGAGGTTTTTTGACCCGATTAGAAGAGCTGCTTTACGCCTCCAACGCGAAACGATACCCCGTTGCACTTCCTCCATCATGTTTGCTCTTTGGACTGTAATCAATCTCGTACCAGCTACAGTACAATCACAGCTTCTCGTAAAATCGCTCATAGTGTTAGATACAGTGTGACCTAGAGTCGATGTTAAAACTGTGAGGTGTAAGTTACGGATAAAATGAGTGCGAGTACCACTCGTGCTACACTCGCCTCTTCGTCAGCAGATCGACTCTTCGGCAGATCACCTCTTGCTCAGATCCAACCTCTCGCTCTTTTCTTTTTCCAATTACCGCAAAAGGCAACCAGTCTTCCTTTCCTGTGCACCGTTCAACGTTGTCGATCAGTGCCCACCATGGACGGAGGCATAGACTGGCTAAGGAGTTTACCGGACTTGTATAAAGGGCTGCTCTCAAAGGAATCACGTGTAGACGACACCCACAATAGCAAGCCAGTTATGGGCTAGCAGACAATGGGACAAGACGCTGTACATACTATAGCACTCTCAATGCATCTCAACGGCGTGTGGATATACGATACAGGCGAGAGAAGCGAGAGCAGAGTACGAACGACACGGGATTAAACGATCCTCGTGATTAGGTGATCTTTGAGTAACAGAAATACCGAGTAGGATTCTTGAAAGATACCATATCGATTCTACAAGTACTTGTAGGAGGTGTCTGCATCAGCCAGACGTCTATACGCTGTTTCATTGATGTGTTCACAAATCGTGCTGATTTGCAACCATCGTCGACGTACCACCGAGTTGATAACCGGACTCAACCACTCCTCTCATCCGGCTTATGCGGTTTATCTCCTTCGTTATTTCCCTCGAGCAAACTCAGTTAAGAAGGGTATTAGGATCGGTGTTAGGAACGGCCCTAAAGATTGTTAGCGTCATGTGAGTGCAAGCGCCACGTGAGTGCACTGCGAGTTGAGCAGCAGCAATACAAGAACCCAACCCAACCCAACAGCAACCATCGTAGGTGATTGCAACACCCATGTTCACCTCATCGATGCCTCGCAGCCAGATAAACTCGCGATACATGTGCAGTGCACGATTACACTTTCGGGGTCGGAAGTAGAGAAGCGGATGTGAAAATGGCTCATTCAGCAATTGTGCGCGAGGAGGGAGTTCAATTGGCCCCGGCAGGGTTTCAATCGACTCTAGCCGCAATCAGCTGACTAGTTACGTCGTTGGGCGCTTGCAAATACCCCTCCTTCAGCCCCATCTACCCGTCTTCTTTTTTTTTGCACTGTAGCCAATGTGCACACCTACCAGGGCAGTAAACTTTTGTCACTCCGCATCATTTAACCTTAGACTTGCTGTTTTCGGTTTTCGGTTTTTGGTCTCCAAGGACTCTTGTGTCAAAGCGTCCAAATCCACCACCCCCACCACACCCCCTAACGTCTCTCCAGGCCAGCGTCCCCCGTCTGAAGTCGTTCCCCACGCACCTCAAACGATCCCCCTCGCTTTCTCGCCAGACACAAAAGCCCAGCGGAGTGCACAAACACTAGAATGGCCACAGCAGCTGCTCCAACCCAACCCTCCGAGCTTGCCACCCCCACCACCACCACCCACACAAACCACGACGACCACGAGCAGCCGCAAGACTCGTCCTTCTTCTCGTCCGTCTACACCGCGGCGCAACAGGCAGCCAACAATATTATGAACGGCGCCGAAAGGCAGGACTCCAGCAACAGCAACAGCAACAGATACGACTCTCCCACCGACAACGCAAACGTAAACAAGACTTCTCCCTCTTCCTCCTCCTCACCAGCCGTCGCCAACACAAACACCCCGCCCATCTCGCCCGTGGCCCCCGCACCAGCAGCCCCCATCGAAACCCTCGGCCAAGGCGACCTCTCTCTCGCGCAACTCGGCCTCTCTCGCTCACGTGCAAACACCGGCTCGTCGTCCAAACACAAGTCGTCGCTCGCCCAAGAATCCCGCACGTCGGTCAAGTCCACCAGTGCCAAGTCGCCAACTACCCCCAACGGACGATCTCGTGCAGGCACCACCGACTCCAGCGACCACCGCCGTTCGTTATCGCCGCCGCTAGCAATCCCCGGCCGCATCATCGACAAGGTCAAAACCGAGCTCGCCGATATCGAAGACGACCACCTCCCCGTCGTCAAACGCCTGAGATCTCAACGACTGTCCCGAGGCGGATCATCACGGAAAAGAGCAGACTCCGGCAAAGAAGGTAAGGACCTCGAACCTACCCCCACATCCGCTACCACCTCCGCAGCAGCAACCTCCGCAGGAGCCGCAGCAGCTACCCCCGAGGATATCACCCCGGTCACCAGTGCCGCAGCATCCATCACTGGCTTTGCGTACGCATCCAAGAAGCGAAACGAAGAGTTCCACGCACACTTCAAGTCCGTCCCCGAAGACGACTTTCTGCTAGACGACTTTAGCTGCGCTTACTCCCGAGAGATCCTGGTCCAGGGTCGCATGTTTGTGTCTGAACGACATATTTGTTTCTTCGCTAACATTCTCGGCTGGCAGACCCACCACGTCATTGCCTTTGACGAAATCGTCTCTCTCGACAAGAAAACCACCGCCGGTCTTTTCCCCAACGGAATCGTTGTACAGACCCTCCACTCCACCTACATTTACGCCTCGTTCATTTCGCGAGACGCAACCTTTGCCTTTATGAACACAATCTGGAAACAAAACTCGCAGGGCGTCGCCGGCAGCGACGAGTCTGACGGAGACTCCGACGACGGAGAACTCGACTCCGGAATCTCCGACAACGAGGCCGACTCCGCTCCCTCCGGAGTGGCTGTCGCCGTGTCGTCCGATGCTGGTGCCGACGCCAGCAAATGGTCCGTGCCCAACCTGGGTCCCGAAACCCACGCCCCCACCTCCCCCAACTACGATCCCGAGGCCAAGGGCGAGAAGCTCCTGTGCAAGGAGATTGTCAAGGCGCCGCTGGGCGTGGTCGCCAACCTGCTGTTTGGCAAGGAGAACGTTCTGGGAGCGTTCCTCAAGGACAACCAAAAGTGCTGGGAGGTGACGCCCATCAAGTCCTGCGTGGAGTCCAAGAAGCGAGAGTACAGCTACATCAAGCCGCTCAACAACTCGCTGGGCCCCAAGCAGACCAAGTGCCAGTGTGTCGACACGGTGGAGGCGTGGGACGACTCCTCGGCCATCAACGTGGTGACCACGACGTCCAACCACGACGTGCCCTCCGGAAACGCCTTCACCACCAAGACCCGGATCATCATGACCTGGGCCGCCAACAACCAGACGCAGGTGATGATGTCGTGCTGGTTCGACTGGACCGGCAAGTCGTGGATCAAGAGCGCCATTGAGAAGGGCGGCAACGAGGGCCAGATGGCGTTTGCCTCGGACCTGATCCCGTACCTCAACGAGCGGGCCAAGGGCTCTGGCAAGTCGTCCAAGCCCGCCACCGGCGCCACTGCCGTGGCCGTGCCCATCAAGAAGGGCCATGCCAAGCACCACAAGAGCCACCACAGCCACAAGTCGGAGGCCGACCACGAGGAGGCGTCGTCTTCTTCCGGTGCCCCCCCTCAGCAGACCGGCGGAGCTCTCCACCAGTTTGCCGAGACTTGGAGCCAGATCCCCGTGCTGGGCTCCCTGCCCCTTCCCATTGTGGGGGCCGTGCTGGGCGGCATCTGGGTGCTTTGGTTCATCGTGGGCTTGTTCCGCGGCCACCACACCACCACGCACAAGTTTGACTTTGCCGGGCTGTCGGACGCCAAGAAGCTGGAGATTTTCGTCATGGAGGAGGAGTACGAGCTGTGGCACTGGATCGACGAGCGGGTCGGCAAGAGCCAGCGCACGCCCGGGCGGTTCTTTGTGCCGTTCGAGGGCGCCAACCCCAAGATGGTCGACTTTTCCAAGCCCAAGACCGCTGCGGCCGGTGGAGCTGATGCTGCCGAGGACCTGTCGCAGGCCGATCTCGAGGAGGCTATTCGAGACTCGGAGGCCAATCTCCAGCAGCTGCGCGACATCAAGGCTAGTATGTTGTAGCCGTCGACAGTCACTGAACAGACTGAACAGATCGAACAATGACCAGACAAATGAATATCTGATATGTATATGTTGAGGGGGCCAGTATGAGTACGAGTAGCAGTACGACTATGGGTACGAGTATGAGTATCAGTACAGTCCTGCTTGTACAACCGATTGACAAGTAAGAGATGCTGTAGCTGTAGTACGTCTAGCTCACTCTGTTTACTCGTAGTACTCCGTACGCCTGCTGTAGCGTACAAGTACTCGTGAACTGGTACATTGCAGTAGACTGTAGGTTGCTGCGTCAAATCGGTGCATCCCGCACTATTTTCGAGTCCTTTCTCGCGTTCGTCTTGGTTGCTTGCATTAGTGCGGTAGGAGTGCACTACAAGTACGAGTTTCAGCTATAGTGCGGAGGTGAAGCCGAATGGTTACGTAAGCCAGGTCTCTGCATAACTCTAGTTTAGTTGACATCAGTTAAGAGACAAAGTCATTTAGGGGGGTTTTCTCGACGATGCAGAAACGGTGGCGTGGTATGGAGTATATAATTTGGTAGGGAGCATGTTGTTTATGGTCTAAGACCGAGTCGTATATTGGTTTTAACATAGGAATTGTCTCGTTTGTCGAGGTCTGTCCGTGGCGATGGCTGAGGTTAGTTGAGGGTTTACTTGAGTCGGTGTTGCATTTAGTTGATGTAGTTGGACGATGGGCTGGTGTATTATGAGCACATCCGGTCTCTGACATGATATTAATAGCTGTAGCTGGCTGTTTCAGAGTGTACCGTACTGCGAGCTCTTGCAGCCGCACTCGTGAGACATAATATCGCGTTTATGGAGTCTACGCAAAGGCGGCTAATCTGCTGCTTCGATTTGGTATTTTTAGCATTTTCATTTATAGCATTTTCACACCGCAAGATAATTATCGAGTGGTGAGGGAAATTGGCCGTGCAGGTTGACGGTATGGAGAGTATGGAGACCAAGGTCATAAAAATACTAGACGCTTCTCAAATACAAACGTGAGTGCACGAAAAACTCTCGACTGTACTCCCCGCTGTCTGCTGGTTCGAACGGTGTAATAATACTCCGGTCAGTACAATTTTTCACCGACTGTACTGGATACGAAAAGTGGAAGATTGGGGCTACTGATGATGTTGGTAGGGGAGAAGCATTGGCTGTACTTGTACCTACACTCTTAGATACTCAACTGAGCTACCAGGTGTGTATTTGACGGTAAGTGCGTAAACACTGGAACCTCGTCGTATCACGGTATGTACGGTGACCGACTACCTTCTTGCTCGTCTCTTCTCCCCTGCAGAAGATCTACATAGTTGGGACGGATTGGGAAGGACGGCACATTTTTCTGGAATCTCAGGGAGCAGGGCCGTGGGTTTAAGTTGGCAGAGTAGGTGGTACTTGTAGTTTATTTGGCACGGGGGCCAGAGTAGCAGTCGGGCAACGCTTCGTAACACAAGCGCTGGTCCATCTCTACAGGTTCAAGTACTTGTACTTGTAGACCACGGTTAGTCGCATTAGAGACGTGGATCTGAAACATGACGCGCCGTGTAAGATGCGACCACTGTATAAGATGAGGCTATGGATAGTTTGATGAGGTAAGCAGATTGCAGTTTGTACAACTACGAGTAACAAGATACCCTGTGTGTACTTGTACAAGATACACAGCAGTCGTACTCGTACGTGTGAACTCGACTCGTACTCGCACAAATCGTGAGTACTCATACCATCGCTCGATCCAGCAACGTGTCCTACCCCAATCTAACCTGCATCTTGGGAATGTGAATTGAGTGTGGTTGCGATACGAGCCCATTACAGTAGGTAGTTTGGTAGTCATACGGTACACACTCCTTCTAGAAGACATTTTTAAGACATATTAGCGACCTTTTTGCTCCGCCTGGTTGAGCTGTTTTTTCGTATCTTTTCGCACCTTTCGCACCTTTCGCACTCGCTGGCCCATCTATTTAGTCGCGTCAATGGCTCTTAGACTTTGACATAGGAGACGTTTGGGAATGCACAATTTTTCTCACCATCCCCTTTGGGTTCAGGGGTCATGTGCACGGTGAGACGAGTGACGGAGTGTGTATGAAGGAAAGAGTTGGAGTATCCGCATTGAGTCTGTCAGAATGTCTGTCAGAGTGTAACCATCTGTCTGTTGCCACCTCGATTTGTCACGTGTTTTGTCGTTCCTGTTTAATCAGCTGTTCACTCAGACCTTTGACCTTCGCTACCGTCTCTACCATGCTATGCTATAAATATCCCACAGCCACAATCTCCATTGTTGTCCCCAGAACCACGCTGCTCATGCACCCGCTCGACAAGTGGATACCACCACTGGCCAGAGCTTGTTGCGCATAGCCCTCGGTAGCCCTACGTTCTAACCTCAAGGTGCGAAGACAGGTGTATGAAGTGCGTATGGGGAGGTGAGAGAGCAAGCGGATGGGGTGATCACGTGAGGGCAGGTGATTTGGTCACGTGAACGGGGGCGGACGAACATTTCAGCATATAACCACGTCTACTCGTGCGTCTACCTACACACCTCACACCGTGACGTGGCTGATGAGGACAGATTATCAGCGACAACTCTGAATAAAAATATCCAAAGTTAAATGGAGGGGGGGGAGTACCAGGTAGGTATGTGTAGTAAATGGGGGGGTTAGGGGCCAGGTGTCGGCAAGCTGGTGGCACAGTAGCGATCCATCACCCGCCATCTCGAAGACAATCCTTCTTTTACACCCCTACAACCTCCCTGTCTTCTTTACTATCGTACTAAGCTCCCATCGTTTCACCTTCCAGGGAAACGCAAAGTTGCACGGAATAAAGTTGGCCCACGCACACCTTATTGCAAAGCTCAGCATTCCCCTGCGACCCTCTTCATCTTGACATTTCACCACTACGCGATAGAGCGCTTCGACCTTTCTGTGTTTCTCCGACCCTCCCCACGCCCGCCATCTCTCGTTCCCCTCACATTCGTTACCAACAGGGGCGACAGGACACTCGTTACCGACACAAAAGCAGATACAACAGGCGACAAATCCATCCACTCCGCCACGACATAGCTCTCCAACAACCACAACCACGCCCACAACCACACACACCCACAAATGCGCATCTCGACTGTGTGGCTCATATCGGCAGTAGCCTCGGTGGCTCTCGCCGACGGCATCTCGCTGGGCTGCTTCGACACGACGACCACAGACATGGTGGACGCGTTGCATGACACGTTCATGTCGTCCAAAACGTGCAACAACGAGTGCCGGTCCCAGGGCAAGGCCGTGTTCATGGTCAACGACAAAACGTGCTGGTGCGGTGGCTCCGTGCCGGCGTCGGGCGCCAAGGCAAACCCGGAAATGTGCAACACCCCCTGTCCCGGCTACGGCCCCGAAAACTGTGGAGGCAAGTCCGGCAACACGCTCTTCTTCAACTTCTACCAGGCCACCAACCAGGACGGCTCGCCCGTGGTGAACTCGTTCTCCACCCAAAACGCCAAGAGCACCGCCACGTCGGCGTCGTCATCGTCTCCGTCGTCCGCAACCGCCACCTCCACATCATCATCTTCGTCGTCCTCCGACAAGCCCTCCTCCAGCTCCTCGGACGACTCGTCCTCCAGCTCCCCCTCGTCCACCCAGCCGCCCTCCACGACATCGACGTCGACATCCTCGTCGGACTCGTCGAGCAAGCCCGGGTCGTCGAGCGACGGCACGTCGTCGGACTCGAAAACACCCACAGGCTCGCCCACCACGACCTCGCCCACTCGTACATCGGGCACCAGCATGACGTCGGCGTCGTCGGACGCACAGAGCTCGGCGTCCGCCACCGGAGGCGCGCTCACGAAGGAGAACAAGGACAAAAAGTCCGGCGGCATCAGCGGCGGCGCCATTGCCGGCATCGTCATCGGCGTGGTGGTCGGCCTTGCGCTCGTCGGCCTAGCATTCTTCATTCTGCGACGCCGACGGCAGTCGTACGAGTACCAGACACAGGCGTCGGACCGGTACGGCTTCACGGACGACCCGTTCACGACCGCGGCCGAAGACAAGATGAACTTCAGCCACAACGGCACGTCGGCGTTTGTGCCCGTGGACCAGCGGCTCAACCCTGCTCTCATCAACCAGCGGCGAATGAGCGAGGGCTCCATTGCCGACGAGCAGGACTACTCGCGCAAGATTCTGCGGGTGGCCAACCCCGATGCTTAGAGCCGCTCCAGCATAAGACTGACATACTAATATTTTTAAGCAGATGCTTGCTGCGCGCTACCGCGACGTTGAGTCCCATCTGATGCGATTTGTGACTTGGCTGGCCCTCCACAGAAACACAACTCAGGCTCAATTGATGTAATGAAGTTTGGATAGATTGTGGGAGTTCGTAGATCTTGTGGGAGTGCGTAGAATGGTTGTAGGACTACGAGTAAGGTACTGTACTTGTAGATCTGGATGTAAATTGAATGGAGTAACTGCGAGTATGAGATTACGATCGGAGGACTATTTCGACTCGTCAACGCCTTTAGAAGCACCAGGGTGTTTCAGACCGTGCAATTGCGTTTCTTTTAATTATTTTACTCTTTTATGGAAGAGGCCAAATGCCCCTCATCCGAGGCGTCAAGCCGTGATCTTGTTGATCCAAGAGGTACACACGTTCGATGGCTCGATTGGACTGCTCAGCATGTTTCACCTGATTTACCAAGGTGGGGTATCTTGCCGTGGAGTCAGGGGAAGGGTGCAGGGGTATAGAGTGGGGAGCGAGAGTGATACTGGCATGAGAGGTGGCATTTTGGTGACTGCCTACGTTTGTGGTGGATGGCTGATGGTTATGAGCAATGCGACGAGTACGGTAGACCTCCAAGACGTCAGGACGTGTCTATAGAGCTGACAGGACTGTATCGACTCTTTGACACTTCATTCTGTTCAATGAGTAAACATGTTACTGACAACGAAGACAGATGACGCTTTCATGACGAACTACAGTTCTACAGGAAGATACTCTCGAGAACGATTTCATAGGTACATTTGATAATGAACTCATGGCTAGCCTGACTATCCGGTAAAAAGCTGTGACCGGATGTGCTCATGGTGAACATGACGGGGTGTCCAATTGTGCCCGGGTCTTGTCCTTATACAGTGGCTAAAGCGTCCTTAACATGGAAGTGCTCGTAAGGGACAGTCTCTTACAACTGTTAATGCCCATGAGAGGCACTGCAGTACAAAACTGGATAGATCCATGATCATATTGTTCTTTCCAAACATCCGAGGACAGTTCTCTGCCACTAAGAGTACTACAAGTACCGGTACTGCCAGTAACTCCTCAGATGAGTTGTATCACGGTCCTTATTCTTCCTATCCGTCGCGCAAGTTCGCCTGAACCAGTCGCCATAAAGACACGGTCGACAACTGCCCTGGCACGAGTTTTCGCACTATTGCCAAAAGTAGCACGGAAGAACCGAGACTGACTCAATTATGGCTACTGAATGTCACTCTTCATTTCACTCTCCATAGACTCGCACGGGTTTCAGATACCGGGGTGCGTCCTTATCATTTTTCGAGAATGGCAGACAGCGGTATCGCTCTGGGCAGCGTTCTGTATGTTATAATAGAAGGCACAATAGACCACAATCGCCCACCTGGTCACGTGACCCCTTGAACATAAACGCCTCTCTCCAAACACCTCACCTGCTTACACTACGATTCCATACCCGATTCGCAGACAATTTCACTATTCCCGCTACAAGTCGAGCTAACAGCTACAAGTACCCCGCAATATCCATAACAGAAACGCACCAGTTCACATGTATCAGAAGCGTGCATACCAGGAGTGTGTCTTGTGCGCCTAAACAGGTGGTTGTGAAGAGGAGGCAGTTGGGCTCACGTGACGTTGTATTGCAACAGCCGCAGCCCGACTGATCACTAATATCGCTCATACAGTCTCTGCACTTGCTCCATTCTGTAAATTACTGCAATTCTCGCCTTGCACCCTCCCTCCCAGATAAGCTCTGTTGCTGAGTCGTAATTAGCTTAAAGTGGTGTGCTGTTTTATGTACGATTATCAGCAACATCGGCATAAGAAACGTCACAGCCCTGGACATTTTCACCACACCATGAACAGAGCACAAAGCAGCGCGTCGCTCAAGGCCAAAGACTCGCCGGACAAGCCTCGGCGCTCGGTCTCCATTCTGCACCTGCCCGACCGCGAAAACGACCATCTGCAGCACAGACACCAGTCGGTGGAAAAGCTGCCGGACCTGCTACGCACGGGAATCCGTACCGGCCAGAAAATGTCGCGCGAGTAC
This sequence comes from Yarrowia divulgata, assembly GCA_900519045.1. NCBI lineage: Eukaryota > Fungi > Ascomycota > Dipodascomycetes > Dipodascales > Yarrowia > Yarrowia divulgata. The sequence goes on from ULGQ01000008.1 coordinate 341,296, forward strand.
TCGGAGGGCGTGGAGGGCGGGCTGTGGCGGGTGGCCAGCGGCGACGATATGGGGCTTAGCATGGATCTGTCTTCTTCTCTAGGAGGTGCGGGTCATACGATTCCGGCAGCCGTGAGATCCCGAAGCCGAGGCTCACGACCAGGTAGTCATGGAGACTCTCGCTCCGGAAGTCGCACCAACTCGCGGGCGCCCAACTCGCGAATCCACTCGCGGTCTCGTCTGGCCCTCAATCTCGACCAGAACGTGCTGGACCACTATCCCAACCAGCACAATGTGTTTCTGCGAACCCCCGGAGTGGACGAGGCTGGAGCGCAGGGCGTCAAGGGCAACGAAAACTCGACCTTCTTCATCGACGCCACCGACAACTACGACAGCGAAGACGAGGAGTACGACTACGTGTTCAACCCCAACAACGACGACGAGATTCTGCTGAGAACGCACATTGACCGGTACGACGAGGACGAAGACGAGTCCGGCAACAACTTCTCCACGGGCCTGTACCGCACGTTTGCCAAAATCATGGACAAGATTGCCGGCATTGACGACAAGGGCTACGATCTGCACGAGGCCGTGCTGTCTCGAAACGACCACCAGACGAAGATGCACAAGACGGCCTCGAAACGCAAAGCCAGCACCAGCTCCAGCTCGGCCACAAAGCCCCAGACCATTTCGTCACGACAGGCCCGGTTTCTGGTGCGAGACGAGACCCAGAAACAAAAGGCAGACGTGGTCATGGCTCTGGGCGCCATTGAGCATGTTTTCGGTTGAACCGAGGTAAGCGGGTAGAGATGTGCATGGAGCGCGGCAAAGTAACCGCCGCTTATTAATTATATACAAATACATTCTGAGAGGGTGTCTGGAACTCGTGTGTACTTGCACAATGGTGGGCTTGGATACGTTAGCTGATCCAGGATAGTCATGACAGGTTCATGAAAGAGAAGGTAACTGTCATAGGTGCAAGTACTCGTACAACTAACTCATGCTATAAAAGATCCGTCTCTTCTGATAAGCCGCTGATACTGTTGTGGACATGCAATTCTTCTATTCAGTAGACTGCTACGGTACAGTGCTTTTGCATGTTGTAGTTTGAGCCAAGGTCAGAAGCTTGTCTTACTGAGAATATCGGTACGTGAACTGATGAATTTCGATGTTATTGTACATTGTGCTGTTACAATCACCAGAGAGCGATAACTACAACTGTATGCTCTTTGTCATTGCTCTACAAGTAGAGGTCTCCAAAGACTTACCAACTCCATAGCCTAGATCCTTCATGACCTACGAAGGAAGCGAGTAGGTCCTTTCGTAGCTCTGTCCATATTCAGACCAAAAGTATCCTCTGACTCGCTCAAATGAGGTAGCTACAGTACTTATAGATGAGCTGATTCCTGCCTGTATTGAATTTGACCTGGAACATCTTTGTTGATTCTATCAGTTTTGGTAGTAGCTAATCTACAGCACAGTCTATCGACTCATATTGAGACAGGGGATAGAAAAGGGACAGCAACAGAGCAGATAGGGCGGAAGGACAACGCTGCAAATTACCCGAATGCTTACCATTCATCTCAACTTGTCATCAAATTCGCGCATTGGCACTTTTCTCACCTTCCAGGTCTCCGTTTTGAAATCTGAGAATTGCAAGCAGCTAAAATGATCTCTAAAACTGCTCCAGAACATTTTGCTGAGTATCCTGAACCAACCAAGTCATCTACAGTATGCTCGTCACTCTTTGCTACACACTCACCGTTTTCTACACCAGCATCTGCTGCAGGGGCAATGTAACATCTATAACATCAGGCAATGCAACCACCCGACCAGACACAACTCACATCTGTTACGTCGCACATTTGCCACCGTACCGACCGACCTACAACACCCAATCTGAGTAATTTCCATTCCTATATATAATCCTAGCCACTTTCCTGTAGACCGTTGTAGTTTGTTTGTTTCATGCAATAAATATGTTGGGGCTCTCTGTATCCCCCCATTTCGGTTAGACGGTGAAAAGCTGCTGGGCGCCGTTGAAAGAAGCAAACGGGTTGGGGGGCCGGCAGGCCTGGTCGTCGAGCATCTCTCTCATGAGATGCAGCGACGACTTGAGCCGGTCGCCCGACAGCTCGTTGTGTTTGTCCAGACGCACGAGCCAGTTGCCCATGCCCGACATGGCCAGCGAGCCGCGCTGCCGCTTGGACGCCTCCTCGCACACGAGGGTCCAGGCCACGTCAATGTGGTCGTACGTCTCTTCCTTGAGACGGTTGTTGGCGGGGCTGGACCACTGGGGCATGCGGTGCACCAGCGAGGTGGCCTGGTCGAGAAATGCAAAAGAGTTGGACACCTGGGTTTCGTGGGGCGGCAGAAAGTGCGACAGGTAGTCGCTGAGCTCGGCCAGAAACTCCTCCAGTGCGGGGCGCACCCGGAAAAAGGCGTAGTCGTTCTGGTGGTCGCCCTTGTAAGGGAACAATGCAAACGCCTGGTCCAGGGCCCGCGACAGCACGTCGATGGACGACGAGACCGTCGGCTTGGGCGTCACGTCCATCACCTGGCGCGCCACCCGGTCGTCTTGTGCGCAGATGCCCTCCAGCAGCGACACCAGGGTCTTCTGGTCCAGGGACGACAACAGCCGGGACATGGGCAGGGGTCGGGACACCAGTTGGCGGGCCACCCGGGCCCGTTTGTGCACAAACGGCGAGTGCTGCTGACGTGGCTGTTTGGTCGGCGACGACGACTCGTGTTCCATGTGACTGTCTCCAGCGTCGGGCGACACTGACATTCGTCGTTTCCGAGACGAGTGCGAGGAGGCGGTGGGGGAGCCATGTCCGAGGAGGTTTTGGCCAGCGGATAGATTGAGGTCCCATGCGGGCGAGCTGAGCGGTACCACGGAGCCCATGTTGTGTGTGTGGGTGTTTGTGGGTGAGTGGGGTTGTGTAGTGTTGTGTTGTGGAGGAGAACAGGAGGTGGTGATGAAGAGACAATAGTTTTATACACTTGGTCACTGTGCTGCGCTGTGCTGTGCTGTGTGCTGTAGAAGCAGAGTGTGCGGTGTGTTATGTTGCCGCCGTTGGGAGAAGAAAAGAAACAGTCAGGTTATGTGCATGGTTTAGATATGACTGTATTGGGGGGAGCTGTAGACAATGCCATACAGGGGTTGGTGCTTTACATACTACTACTAAGTGGCACACGATCACGTGACCGAACTCGTCTCTATATACCTTCCGATTATCCTTTTGTAAATAATACTAGAACCATCCAGAAAGTACTTCATCCAGACTTGTCAAGGTTGATGTGCATTTATGGCTCCCAAGTGGCGAATTTGAGTCGTCTGCAGTGAAAGCGGTAAAACAGTGAACCAGAAAAAAACAGTACTTGTACAAGTACTTGTAGTTTGTCGAAAAATCTAAATTAAAAAATATGGGCAAAATAATATAGGCAAAATAAAATCAGCCGGTAGCTTTAGCTAGCTGATTTTTTACAACTTTTTACAAGTAAAGATTCTCCCTCAAAACTCCATCACCACACATGTTGTAACACTGCTTGTGTCGTCTCGCCACCAACCCTAACCCACAGCCCGACGTCCCGACACCCCTAACCCAGTCTACCCCTAACGGCTGTCCGAGTGCCTTTTGGTTCAGGGAGCTGTGAAAATTTCAAGGTTGTGAGCCACTCTCCCGGTTTAGGGCCGAAATGCGATTTCAAAGCGGATATCGATATTTCTGTGTCCTACCAATATCCCCACGTCTTTTTTTTCCGGCTCCGCCTCCCGCTCCACCCGTTACAGCTACAGCGATAAGTCACACGATAGCGCATTTGCAATGCATGTGTGAAAAGTTTGGCAAAAGTTTTCCTCCCAAAAAAGAGTTTGGAAGCCGGTGCATAATGAAGTGAGTGTTTTCAACTTGACTTGAGAGAGAAGAGAGAAAAAGAGAGAACTGCTCGGACCTTTCTTCACTCACACACATTTTCGAAATAGACGACGCAGCGATTACGACCAAGACAACGACGACGAGATAAGAGGAGGAGAGAAGGATACGCTGCACCACGACATTCACGACACAACTACTACTTTGACATTTCTTCGACACTTGTTCGACATTTTGCTAACGACTGTACATATTTACTAACAGTGAGTATGAGAGGTGGATGTGGTGGATATGAGAGTTATGAGAGTGGTGGACAGAAGGGGGTGGCACAGACAGGCTTGCCACTGGTGGAGTTGTGGCACAGACAGACTTAGCAGGGTGACTAGGGTGACTTGAGCAGGTGATACCCACTATGTGCCATGGTTCAACAGCCACGGACAAGCTACCAGAACGACTGTTGTACTAGTCACACAGTCACGGTCACAGCCTGCTTTGCCACCAGCTTTGCCACAACTGAACCATTGTTGTGCTCAGGACCTACGGCCTTTGCTTCCGTCCTTCGCCACCACCAAACTATTGTTGTCCGCTCAGGACCTACGGCCCTTCGCTTCCGCCCTTCGCTTCCGTGCTAACACAGTGCTACGACTACGAACGTTGCGAAAAATCCACACCAAGGCCAGCCGCCCCATTCTCGAGGCCCGGCGGCAATCGGACTCGCCCCGAGGAGTCGCCACAGACACGTACATGGAGCCGCCCGGGTCGTTCGGCGACTTTTCCATGCTGGACTCGCACTCCAAGGAGCCCAAGTTTGACCGGATGCGAGCCCCCCAGGAGATGGAACGTCTGCAGACCCTCAAAAAGGCCAACCTCAGGGCGTACCAGAGCGATCTGCCCAAACCCATGCGTCTGCACCGAGGCGACGTGAGTCCGGGCTCGCTGTTTGCCCGCTCCGTCGACAGCGCTCTGCCCGGCTCGTCGGACTCGTGGTCGTCGCCCAACGACGACATTTACTCCACGCCGTCGCAGTTCAAGCTTGACAACAACCTGTGGAGTCTGATTGACGCCGCGATCAAGGCCGGCCAGATTTCTCGGGCTGAGTCGTTTGTGGCCAACCTGGGGCATGCCAAGATCTGGCGACCCGACCGCATCCGGATGTGCGCTCGAGAACTGGCCCAGGGCTACTTCAAGGCCAACTCTCTCGACGAGTCGACCAAGTGGCTGCTGGCGATGGAGGAGAATCTCGGCATTGTGCCGGACGCCGAGATGTATGCGCATCTGCTGAGCCACGTGGTGGACACTTGTGGCGACGACGAGATTGCGGACCTGCTGTTCCGAAAACTGCACCACCGTGTGACGCCGTCGCTGGTGGTGGAGGAGATCCAGATTGTGGGTCTGGAGCGGCTGCCCCGCGTGCTCACGGTGCTCAAGCAGAATGATTACGACTTTGCCGAGTTTGGCGGGGCGTACATGGAGCTGTTTGAGGAGTTGACGGGCGGGGAGGTGGCAGCGGGAGAGGCTTCTTCTTCTTCGGTTGAAGAAGAAGTTGAGCGAACCCCGGAGGAAATCTCGGCCGAGCTCAAGAGCAACTTGCGGGGCTCGGAGACCATCACCACTCATACCAAGGACGGCGAGGAGGTTGTGGGCATTGAGATTGTCAAGAACATGCTGCTCCAGGTGGACGGAGACGCGCGAGTCGGCAAGTTCATCGAGACGTTGCCGTACTTGGAGGAGATCCCGGCCGAACTGCTGGACCCGTCCAAGAAGATTTCCATGTTCAACATCAAAAACTCGCTGAGCAAGGTGAACCAGGTGGACTTTGAGCGACGTCTGGAGATGCTCAACCAGACGCGGCAGATGGACATTGAGATGCGGGGTATTGATGCGGCTGGCGAGCTGTGGGCTGCCAAGGCTGGTCAGAGCGAGAAGTTCACCGGCATGTCCAAGTTCCAGGAGCAGATGCACGAGTGGCAGCAGCAGATGGTGCCTCTGATTAATGAGGAGATCAAAAGGGCAAGTGTGACCAATGACATGGCAGACGTCTACCCCTACATGCAGCTGCTTACGCCCCGAACCATGGCCATTGTGACCATCATTGAGATGATGCGTCTTCAGACCACGGTCGGACGATCCATCGACTCTGGCGTCAAGACCACCAACCTGGTCACGTCGGTGGGCCAGGCACTCGAAGTCGAGTACCGATGCTCCCAGTGGTCCGAGCAGTTTGGCAAGAAACGCAACTTTCTCAAAAAGCTCACGGGTCTCAAGCGACGGCTCAAGGTGCAGGAGATGATCACCGCCGAGGTTCTGGAGGACAATGTGCCTGCGTGGGCCCAGGAAATCCGTGCCCGGCTCGGTGCCCTGCTCATTGACATTCTCATCAAGGTGGCGCGAATGCCTGTTACCGCCAAAGATCCCGTTACCGGCGCATCCGTCACCGCAGACGTTCCCGTGTTTGGCCACTCGTACCAGCTCATCCGACGAAGCCGTCACGGCATGGTGCGTATGCACGACCTGATGCTGCAGAAGGTGGTGAGCAGCGACATCAAGGCCGAGTCGTCGGAGTCGTTTGTCACGCCGCAGTTTCTGCCCATGCTGGCCATGCCCAAACCCTGGACCGGCTGGAAAAAGGGCGGCTACTACATGAGCCAGGCGTCGGTGATGCGAGCTCGTGAGTCGTCCGAACAGACCGCCTACCTGGACACAGCCTCCGAGCGGGGCGACCTCGACCGGCTGTTTGCCGGGCTCAACAAGCTGGGCTCGACTGCCTGGACCGTCAACGCGCAGGTGTTTGACGTCATGAGCCAGGTGTGGAACTCCGGCCAGGCGTACCTGGACATTCCGGCCGTCAACACGGACAACTCGCTGCCCGAGTGTCCCGAGCACAACGACCCCGTGGCTCGAACCGAGTGGCGAAAGCTGTGCACCGTCATCATCAACAAGCGCAAGTCGGACCACTCGGTGCGATGCGACTCCAACTACAAGCTGGAGATTGCCCGGGCGCATCTCGGCGAAAAGCTGCATTTCCCGCACAATGTCGATTTCCGAGGCCGAGCGTACCCTTTGTCGCCCCACTTTAACCATCTGGGATCAGATCTGTCGCGAGGACTGTTGCACTTCTGGCACGGCAAGGAGCTCGGAGAGGAGGGCCTCAAGTGGCTCAAGGTCCACATGGCCAACCTGCACGGAGCAGGCAAGGCCAACTTCGAGGACCGAGTCAAGTTCGTCGACGAGAACATGGCCCAGATCCGGGCTGCCGTCGCGAACCCTCTGGCCGAAGAAAACGGGTTCTGGCGAGAGGCCGACTACCCCTGGCAGTTTCTGGCGGCCTGCTACGAGCTTGTGGCTGCCTACGAGCTTCCCGACCCTACAAAGTTCATCTCGCACATCCCCGTGCAGCAGGACGGCTCTTGTAACGGTCTGCAGCATTACGCTGCGCTCGGAGGAGACATTGACGGAGCTCGACAGGTCAATCTGACGCCCTTCGACAAGCCCCAGGACGTGTACGCCGAGGTGGCTACCATTGTGTCCGATCTGGTGAAGCAGGACGCCGCCGAGGGCCACGAGCTGGCCGAGTTTCTGGTCGGCAAAATCAACCGAAAGATCGTCAAGCCCACCGTCATGACCAACGTCTACGGCGTCACGTTTGTGGGCGCCAAGAACCAGATCTTCAACCAGATCAAGGAGCAGTATGGCGAGGTTCCCCAGATCGAAGAAATGTCTCATTATCTGGCCTTACGAGTCTTTTCGGCCATGCGGTCGCTCTTCACCAACGCCCATGACATTCAGGATTGGCTGACCCAGTGTGCTCGAAACATCACCAAGACCGTCCGGCCCTCTGCGGACCTGCAGGAGATTCAATCTGGCGAGTCTCTGTCGTCGGTCATCTGGACCTCTCCCATTGGTCTTCCCGTGGTGCAGCCGTACCGAAAGGCCGCCAAGAAGCAGTTTGATACCGCTCTGCAGACGGTTTTCCTCCAGGACGCGTACACGCTGTACGGCGTTCTGTCGCGAAAACAGGCCCAGGCGTTCCCCCCCAACTTTGTGCATTCTCTGGACGCCTCGCACATGCTGCTGACGGCTCTGAATCTCGGAGACGACGTGTCGTTTGCCTCGGTGCATGACTCGTACTGGACCCACGCCGCCGACGTGCCCCTGATGAACAAGGTGCTGCGAGAGCAGTTTGTCAAGCTGCATTCGCTGGACATTGTTGGCAACCTGCGGAAGGAGCTACAGGAACGGTACGGCTCGTTCTACTCGCGAGTCGACCTCATCACCGACGATACCGATCTCGGCAAGAAGCTCAAGGAAAAGGGATACAAGAATGACACCATTTTCAGCCAGCTTCAGGAGGACCTCAAGTTCCGAAAGCTCAGCAAGGGAACACCCCCACAGCGAAAGAAGGCTATGGAGAACCCCTCCACCGTGGAGATTCTCGAGCAACACCGACCGCTGGACAAGTATCTGGCCATCAAGACGGTGACGGAGCGAGTGGGCGGAAAGATTATCACGAAACAGGTGGCGACCGACACCGGCGAGAAGAAGAAGCCGTTTCTCGCCAAGTTCCAGATTGACGAGCCCCCCAAAAAGGGAGACTTGGACCTCAAGAAGGTGCTCGTCTCTCCCTACTTTTTCTCCTAAGAGATTTGTATATAGTTAATTATGTTTATTGTTTGACGAACGAGGGTAGTAGAGTGGGCCTGTGACACACACCTACAATTGTAGTACCATCGTTGCACGAGTGAAGATCAGAGGACTACGGCAAAGTAGGCTACTGTACTATAAAGTATCACGTGATCTATGGAGCACCAATACTCGCAGATCTTTTGTCTGCGCTATTATCAGCTTTTGTGGATTTGATTTGCAGTGGAGTGTTCTTGGCATCATCGATACGAAAGCTTGGATCTGTGGTCTGAGATTCTTAGAATAATACACACGATTGGAGTCCATTTCACGAATAACAAGAGACAAAGAGTTGCTCAACATCAGGATACTGTAATTCGGAGGTGATGTGTTCCAAGCATGTCTGTCTAAAGTAAACTGATAGACAATGAGCATGACATTGATTCAAATCTGTAGTCGAAACATCTTTGGATTCGTGAAGACAGTGACACAGCCGCAGTTTCTGTCTTTTAATACAGCCTGCTTTCAGTGACTTGTGTTATAAACCGTTTATAGTCTCTGTGAAAGGTGGTCTCATTGCTTGTAGCTTGTTTCCTGTAGACCACCTTATCTTGTGTATCGACTTGTCTTCACCACCATCACACAAAACCATGCCATCTGAAGACTTTGACGGGGAGCCCAGCTTCGAGCTCAATATGCGCTACAACCAGCTCATTCGTCAGCGACACACGTTGGAGGAACAGGTTCAAAAGCTCAGCCTCGACAATGACAAGCTGATGCTCCAACTCGAAAGGGCAAGCAGTTTGAGGTTAGCAGCGGAAAGAAGACGGTTCGAACAAGTTCATTACCTGGACTCTTGTGACAATCGACCAAAGGCCGACACTGCCTCTTTGCCCAAGAAAGACAACACAGATCTGAGCCTTAGAATCGCTCCCGACAATGACTCCCCAGTATTGCCTATTGAGATTCCCGACGCCCGATCTGTTACCAAGCTTGACAGAGAGGTACACAAACTCAACCAAGAGTACAAACGACTTGTCAACTTCAACCACTATCTCTCCAAGGAGTACACACTTCTCCAGGTTCGAGAACCGTCCCAGGTTGTGGTCAAGTTCTACAATGTCACGGATCCCTGTGCTGCCAAGCCCCATTTCATTTCCTGCTCGAGGGACACACTCATCGACGACATTGTTGCGAGTCTGCCTTCAAACTGGAATGTTTCCATGTCATCGCAGTTTGCAGCTTTTGACAAGACCCAGTTGTGTGTCTTTAACCAATCGGGAAGCCGGTTGAAAGGCCTCCCTGGATGGATCTCCTATCTTGAGCAGGGCGGGTGTGTCTTTGTGTCTGAGAGATGGGGAGACACTGTCCCCGAATCCGAGAAGATCCCCTCACCACCTTTGGAAGCAGGCTCAGATAGTGACAGGCAAACTCGTCGACGGAAGCGGGTGTCTAGTGAGCTGGAGAGCGACGCTTCTGTAATCACTCAACCTCGTAAACGAAAACGCACAACCAACGGTGTTGAGGATGGCACGACTATTGCCAAAAAAGGCAGACAAACAAGAAAAGGACGGCTCAAGTTCAAGAGATGAGGGAGGAGAGTGTTAAGACAGTCGATTGGTCGTGTTAACGATCAACTAGCTTCATTCGACTGCTTGTATTTAATGAATTCCTCAGTGTCAACTGTCTGTACTGTGTTTCTCTCGTTAGAGGTATCCAATATTAGCCAAGGTAGGCTCAACGTGTTTTTTTTGTTGCTCTTTTTACAATCACCGTTCGTCTTCTTATTGACATTGAACTCTGTTCAACCACTAATGCAAGGTGCAACTCTAATATCGACTTTATGGATGACTTTGAGGCCTTTTATCTCATCGCAAAAGATGTCGGTATCGTTCAGCGAGTTCTGGGAAGTGGCTCGATTCTCATTGCGTCTTCTTTCCGAAATCGGGGATGAATCCGAGCACGCTGGAAGTTTTCGTTTCCGCTGGTAAGTGTGGGATGGGTGGGATGCACGACCGTTGGGGGCAAAAGCAATACAACGGGCGACTCATGGAAGTTACCACGTTGATGGCAGCTATATTGGAATATTCACAGTCTGAGGATTGCAGTGCTACTTTTAATACAAGAAGTCATTACAGAAATACTCATTGAGATCGACATCAAAGTTGACCAAAAAAACTAAGTTGGGATCGGAGATGAGGTAAAAGTTTGGTCCAAAAAAGTTGAACCCAAACAGTTCGGAGCGCAGAGATATGAGGAATTATTCAAAGCGCAAAAAGAATGGTCCCTAGCAGGATCGAACTGCTGATCTTCGCGTTGCAAAGAGGCTAACTTCTTATTAGCACGACGCCTTAACCAACTGGGCCAAGGGACCAGATTTTTGATTCGGAGCAGAACGTTGAAAGGCAGAGGTGGAGGGTGCTTAGTCATGCGAATTTTTTTGTGGGGGAGTGGCCAATACATGTTTCAAAGTATTGAAATGAGTTCCCGAGTGATGTTAATTCTATTGGGGCTTTCTCAAATAATGAATCGGATCATTCTAGGGCCTACCATGGACTCTTCAATTCTTACCACAGAACAATGCGTCGTCCATTTGGTAGATGAATGTATTTGAGGGAGTGGCAAATGCAGGGGGGTTGAAAAGACTGCCATAAAATCCCCAATGTTCCAATGGTTTTTTTCTGTTTTGACCCCTCCACTATGAGTACGAGCCTCACGGGGTCCTTGTCTATAATGCATCTTTACAAAAAACAAAACCCGTTCCTGGAGTTGTGGTGTCAAAACAGCCCCTACAACTAGCTAATAATGACTAGTTCGTTTTATGCCGTCATTTTGTTTGTTATAAAACATTTATTCTTCATTCAACACAATCAGCCCCAAGTTTTGGTGACAAGTCGACCTGTCTTTGAATCGCGACATTGGGGCTGGTAGTCGGGCTATATCGGTTATAACGGGTTTGTTTACTCGTTAACAACCAACACCGATTTTTTACTATTCGTCATGTCAACGCCCGCGAATATCACATACGAATGCCCCATCTGTCACAAGAGCTTTGCTGGTAACCTGGGCATTTTCCGCGCCCACGTCGTACAGTGTGCCTACAAGGAGGGAGGGAAGAAGTAGCTGGGATTACGACAATATTGGACAGATGATGGAGAATGATCAATTGAGAATGTCATGCTCGAGTCACGTGATTTGGGTGGGTATTGAGACTCGTTAAGACAAGTCACTGTCAGGAGTTTGAGAATGTGAACTAAACGCTTGTCTACAGGCACTGACGCGACATAGGCTGATTCAATAGGAATGAAGAAGAAAAAAAAACAAAAAAAACAGAAGAAGTTACTTGTAGGAATAGTTCGTGGTAGCACTAACGACTCAGAACATCTGCCGAACTATCGCATTCATCAGTAGTACTGTAGCAATATGTCACTCGTGTATACATGCCACCTTTATCGGTTGGTGGTTAGGAGGGAGGTTTGAAAGTGAAAACGTAAGGCGTGAGCTCGTATAAGTTTCGTAACAGTACGAGTACCTCCCTCCCTCCATACGGAGCTGAAATGCATTTCTGTTATCAATCGGTTGTGTGTTGGTTGTGTTGTTTTCAAGTAGCTACTCCGTACTGTAACTACTTGCTAACAATCACTCCGAAGGTTAAGGAAGATTTACTAAGTAAGGTAAAAACGCCTCAACAAACCACAAGTAACGACTTACAGAGCACATACTGGCCTCTTCCCCCCTATCATATAGACTCGCCATGGAAGGTTGAGCACCCTACTTGTAGAGCAACTGCATCAGATTTACCCGATTCTTTCACTCACATGAATTTGTCCCTCAAATAGAAACAGTGAGTCGTTCCACGGTAACCTTAATTCCCGCTTAGTCATCACGCAGCACCAATCAAAAAAAACCTCCAGTGCAACACTGCACACCACTAGTCCAGAAATTTCGCTGTAACGTCGTCGAAAAATCTAGAGCACTAGTCCAGCAGCCATTGTTCACGTGCCACCGACGTTCATCTTCTCATTCTGCCAGAAAATCGCCCCCACTCACCCATCTATACGTCCTCTCCAACCCTAACCCTGACTCAGCAATCCACACCACGTCCCCTCTCTCTTATAAGGTACAGATGCATGGGAGCTGCACTACTCCTCCTTTTAAGGTTGCAGCACACGTCCCAAGGGTTAGGGTTGCGTGTATAGCCGTGACGCGAACCTAATCACCTCCGGCAGATGCTTGACCACAATTTACACGTAATTACACAATTCAAAACAGTATTAAATACATACTGGAGGAGTGAGACTCAAAGGCCCCAACGCTTCACCTCTACTGGTCAACCTTTCGTCTCTTGGCCTCTGGTTCTCATTTGAGCAGGAACTTCTTGGCCTTCTCAATCTCGCCCTTGGATCCGAGCCAGACACCGGATCGCTCGTGGATCTCGGTGGGGACGAGGTCGAGGATTCGCTCGCCGTCGTCGTTGATGGCCAGACCGCCGGCCTGCTCAATGATGTAGGCCATGGGGAAGCCCTCGTACAGAAGTCGCAGCTTGCCCTTCTTGGACTTGGAGTCGGCGGGGTAGGCGAACATGCCTCCGTAGAGAATGGTTCGGTGCACGTCGGCGACCATGGAGCCAATGTATCGGGCGGAGTAGGGCTTGGAGCCGTCCTCGGGGAACTTGAGGGCCTTGAAGTAGTCCTTGACGTTGTCGGACCACAGCGACGAGTTACCCTCGTTGACGGAGTAGATGGATCGCAGGTCGGGCAGCTTGAGATCGGGGTGGGTCAGGATGAACTCTCCCAGAGGGTCATCGAGAGTGAAGCCGTTGCAGCCGTTGCCGGTGGACAGCACCAGGTTGGCGGAGGCGCCGTACATGGTGTATCCGGCAGCAACCATCTCCTTACCGGGTCGGAGGACGTCCTTGATGGATCCGGAAGATCCCTCGGGCAGCTTGTAGACACCGAAGATGGTGCCGACAGAGACGCCGGCGTCGAGGTTGGAGGAACCATCAATGGGGTCACAGACCACGGCGTATCGGCCGTCGCCCTCAAACACAATGAGGTCCTCCTGCTCCTCGGAGACCACGAGCTTGACCTTGCCGGAGGCCTTCATGGCGTTGATGAAGATCTCGTCGCCAATCACGTCCAGCTTCTTCTGGTCGTCGCCGGTGGAGTTGGCGGTTCCAGACAGACCAATGAGGTTGACGAGCGTGGATCGTCGGATGTTGTGGGCAATGAACTTGAAGGCAAACTGCAGCGAGTTGAGCAGCAGAGTGAAGTCTCCGGTGGGGATGGCCGAGGACGCGCCAACCTTGTTCTGTTCCTGCAGAATGAATCGGGTCAGCGTGATGATATCGGTCTGGACTTCGGGGTTGGCTTCCATTGTGTTGTTGGGGGGGATTGGGGGTGTGTGTGTACAAGTCTGTGTGACGACACTTGGTCCAAAGTACCCCGTGCCGAAGGTTAAAGGTTAGAGTTCGGCCGGGACTTTTTCGTCCTTCGGGATGCCACGGAAGGGCAGAGAATATTGGGGGTGGGCAGGGATGTGGTGGTCTAATGGGGATGTAAAATATATTGTCGTGGTCGCGGTGGTCTGGTGAACAGAATGGTGCTGCTAACGTAACAATTGCACCACTACTGCTCGACATAAAGCCCGTATCCCTCCACCCTTCCTACCCTTCGTAAACCCAAAAATCTCCGAGTCGGCTGTAGACATGTACAAAATGTAAGGCTCGGTTGGGCTGTGAAATTGTCCGAAACGTGTGGAGAGAATGTGCACGTGATGAAACACGCGTGTTATTGGGGTCACGTGACTTGTAGTATCCGGTCACGTGGTTCGATGGCCAGATTGCACTCGTTCAACATCCCGGAAACCCCGCTAAATGTCACGCGACCTAAGCTCAATTACCTCAGCCAGTTGGGGTAAAGAGCGTACTTGTGGAGTCGCAACTGAGACACGTTGAGGGATTGAAAAAAGATTAAAAAAATGGAAAAAAATGTAGAAAAAAAAACCACACATCGGATATGTACTGTACCCGTAGGTGTTGGAGTTGCACAGCCGTGCGGCCATGCTTACATGTAGAAAGATGTGTATTGTACTGGAGTTATTTGCTGTTGAATCGTTCGATTTGTTCGAATCAGCAGACTAATTATACGCAGCTAAATGCTTTTTGTTGTTGGTCACAGCCTCTAGGGCCTGCTAAACATTAACTGTCAACAGAACAGGCCAGGGTGGAGGAGTGACGATCAGTTGGAATAAATACTTGGAGCCGATTGGATGGAACAAACGGCTTTGGTCCTACACTACATGCTCAGTAGGTACAGTCTGTGGATGCTGTCAGTATGTCCAGAGTTCAAAGACGTGAATAGTTAGTCCACAATTTGCCAAACTGAACGCCCCAAACTATGCTACAGTGGAGATGCGGTGAATATTGTAGTGTCAGGCGATTCATGATTTCACGGCCACTGCAACCATACCGAAATTGATGCTGTATTCAAAGTCGAATGGCGTGAGTCTGATGCTGAAGTGAGTGCTCCACAACGTAAGTACATACTGAAGAGTTGTTGAACAGAGCTACTTTCAACAGAGCTACTGACTTGATAGCTGTGGCCAATGAATGAGCAGTGGAATATTTTCAAATGGAAGAGCTTCCCGTGATCCGCACACATTTCTCACTCATCATGCCTTCCTATATTTTATTTCTTTCATAAGCATACATTCAACAAAGTTCCAACAAACTAGATCCGCTGTTTCGCGACACTTCTACCAAACTGCCAAAATGGGGAATGTACGAGTCACGTGACCTATGTGTTGTATTATGACACACATCTACATCTCACGTGATACTCATCCTCCTGCTCCCCTGGCACATCAATACCCAACCGGATGCTCTGTTCTGTTACACCGCATGGGCGATAGAGAACAGCAAGAAGAGAAGGCGAAAAAGACAAGAAACAAGCAAGACGTAGCAAAAAGATGTTTCCAACCGGGAAATGAACCCCGGACTTCTCGCAAATGAGTGTCAAGATGGAATTAGGCATTTTTAGGATTAAAACGTGACATGGCCATCTCTGAATATGATCAAGAGATTAGCAATTCATTCACGGCACAGATGTACATGTGTGCTGTGGAACTGTCACTCACCCACATCAAGAAGGTAATTAATGCCCGTCTTGAGATCACAAATCCGCTTGCCGTTCTCATTGCACAAGTACCTCGATAGAACGCCCTGGCCCTGAACAAACGCTCTGCCATGCTGCTCCGGGTATCCATGGATCATCTTTTGTTTGTGGAAACGCACATTTTGCGTCTCGGCATCTACCACAAACGGCAACACCGCTCCATCAAAGTCTGCCCACACTATGCCATCGTAAACAAACACTCGAAAGCTATCGGGATGAGAAAAGGCAAACGGTCCGAAGATGGGCAGCAGGGGGTTCTTGTCAATGGCGCAATAGAGAAACCACCCCTTGGGCCCCAGCATACTGAAAAAGGTAAAGTCGGGATGGGGATGGTGGATGAAGTTATGTACGCCCTGTTCCGGGAACGTGATATGGCTCAAGTCGGGCCTAACTGGGGTAGTGGCCCCTGACGACTTGTGGTATTGAGCCAGAATCTGTTCTGACAGCCGCTTCATGTCTTCTCCGCCCATCACGTGGTTGTTTGTATCGAGAAGTCCTTCGCAGGCTTCAATGTCCATTTTGAGCACGTAGTTGAGTGTCTTCATGCCGAGCTTCAGAGAATAGATCAACGGGTCCTGATGCTGTTCTGAGAGTGTTATCAACGAGTGTCGTTTGCGTGTGCGAGATATCACCACACGCGCACAGGTACGCCACTGAGTTGATGGTGGTGGTTTCAGTGCTGATTCTTTTGGCGACTTTTTCAGTGACGGTTCTCTCCATGTTGGTTCGTTCCCTGTCGGCACCATAAACGGACACCGTTTGCGCACTTTGACGCTCAAGATCGTTTCTGCCAGTCGCTGAAAACGCCTGTTTGTGTCACTCAGGGCCACGCATGTCTCCAGGGAGCAATACTGTAGCACCAGGAACACAATTTCGCTCGGTAGATTGTCCATGGATTTTGTCACTGTGGAGACATGCAAGATAGTGAACCTTGAGGGGTGAGGCTGACTTAGAGTCGATGTAAAGTTTCAGCCAACTGCACCCTTGTAAAGTTCCCCTCGTGACCTTTTGATGAAGAAACAACGGTCCGGGTATTTTTACTCCGTTCAAAAGATAACTCAGTTTTGAAAAGCTCCACTAGAATGTCTGAACGATGGGGTCTCCATTAAGACCAGTTAAACCAAGCTGGAGTGAATACTCGGCCAGATAGATCAAGTCCAATATTTCCGCTTTTCGTATTGCCATGTGACTTGGGAGTTCGAGTGAAAGTAATTTGTTTGTAACTCTGCAAGATGAGTCGGGGCCACATTACCCGGACTGCCCTGGTGGATTTCTTATGGCTGAGCTGAATGGTGTAAACTGGGAATAGGATGTCTTGACTGATCTCAACTGGTAAGGTAATGTTTAGGCAATTACCGACACATGGATAAAGGTGGTACTGCTGGTGGTTGACTGTTGTCTGTCCAGTAGATGGAGATATCTACCGGCCTGGAATCTCTTTCTGATTCTAGTGGCACTAGCTACTATCGGAACAGTGTGTTCTGTAAAGTGGGTTGTAAGTCGTTCCATTAACTAAATATCAAGAACCATCCATATGGTCTTCAACAACTCCTCCGTCTAAATCAGTTTCTCGAAAGTGACTGACAAGGTGAGCTCTTATTCGTTTTTACAAGCTCAATTTCAAGAGTTCATTTGTTGTATTGACGGCTAGCGCTGAGACTATCGTTTGAATGAATAGAGCGTCTCGCCATGATAGTAATATTTTCTTCTCTTATACAGTACCAGCCCTCCTAATACGAATCTACATACAGTACTTCTTATACCCCTGTGGAGTTTCAGCCTCTCGTTCTTATCATCAGATATTTGCGAGAGTACAGTACGGAAAAACATGTAATGAATCTTTTCATCCAGACTACACCAACATCCAACAACATCCAGCTGTATTAGTTTTGAGACAGAGGCAGAGAGTGAACAACCGAGAACCTGCTGATATAATGGCGTCTTCAACGTACAGCTTCAGCTCTCTATCACCGATACAACTTCTTCCTTACAGAACAGTACAGAAGGTGTACGTACTTCCAGCTTTCAATTCTTGCACCTACATGTGATTGTGTCACTCTTCACCTCCTCTTACATGTCTTGCTCGCACACTTTCCAAACTCCGTTTCCGTGACTCTATTTTGGTGATGCCCCAGATTTAATAATCAGCCTGCACGTGCGGTCTTCTCGACTAGTGTCATTTGTACAGCTAGGGTCATTTGTATACGAGTCTAGACGTTCAAAGTTTCTGATTAGTATGCAGTGTTTGGAGAGAGTAATATCATCATTAAAAATGACAAAATCACACATGCCTGCACTTGGAAAACCGGAGGGGAGCTTGTATCGCACACGGTATCAGATTCCGCACTTTCACGTGTCCGTACCACCACGTCATCTTCTGTCATTCAAGAGTTTCAGTGACAGACCTCGCTACCCCACAAACCCAAACCGTGCTTGCAGCCGTCAGTGCATATCCCCACCTTATCGCGAGTTTATATATACCACGTACTAGAGACGAGAGTGAGTATATGAAAAAGGAGACTATTTCACTCAATTGAACACACCTACCACCAACAATGATCATCCACAGCACCGGAACTCTCCCCATCTTCAATGGCACCGTCACGGACTACCTGCGAACCAAACCGTCGTTTTCGTCGTCCGAACCAGCCTACATTGATGTGGTTTCTGGCGACTCCATCAGCTACAAGGAAGTCTGGAATCTCTCTGAAAAGCTCAGCTCGGCTCTGTACAACGAGTACGGCTTGAAGGATCCAAAGTCTGGGCAGAACGTGGGCCCCGTGGTGATGTTGCACGCAGTCAACTCGCCTCTTCTTGCCTCGGTACACTACGCTCTTCTTGATCTGGGAGTGACCATTGCTCCTGCCGCAGCCACTTACGAAGCGGGCGATCTGGCCCATCAAATCAGTGTCTGTGGACCTTCGCTTGTCATCTGCAACAAACAGTTTGAATCCAAGGTGAAGAAGGCTTCCAGCAACGTCCAGATTGTCTTCATCGAAGATCTACTCACTACCAAGTCCAATGCGCCCTGGAAAAAGTTCACCACGTCCAATCCCAAACGAGTCGCCTACCTGGGCATGTCCAGTGGCACTAGTGGACTCCCCAAGGCCGTTCAGCAGACCCATGTCAACATGTCGTCTTCTACCGAGGCAGTAATCACCTCCCAGACGATTTTCAACGCTCGAAAAAATGTCACGGCGGCAATCGTGCCCATGACCCATGTCTACGGTCTCACCAAGTTTGTTTTCCATGCGGTAGCGGGCTCCATGACGACGGTGGTGTTCCCCAAATTCTCCCTGGTGGACCTTTTGGAGGCCCAGATCAAGTACAAGATCAACATTCTGTACTTGGTGCCTCCAGTGGTGCTGGCTTTGGCTAAAGACAGTCGAGTGCAGCCCTACATCAAGTCGCTCAACGACATTACTACCCTCATTGCCACGGGAGCTGCTCCTCTTCCTCCCACAGCTGGAGATGCGCTTTTGGAGCGACTTACCGGCAACAAGGAGGGCAACAGAGACAACGGAATGGGTCCTTTGGTGCTTATCCAAGGCTACGGGCTCACGGAGACTCTGCAGGTGTCTGTTTTCAAGCCTGAGGATCCAGAGCGTGATCTCAAAACTGTCGGAAAACTTCTTCCCAATACCGAAGTTCGAATTGTGGGAGACAAGAACGACATGCCACGGTCCAAATGGTCGTTTGTCACTCCTCCAACGGGCGAAATCTACATCCGGGGCCCTCACGTGACCCCTGGATACTTCAACAATGACCCAGCCAACGCTGAATCGTTTGAGGGTGAGTGGCTCAAGACTGGCGATATCGGATTCATGGATCTGGAGGGTCGACTGACCATTGTGGACCGCAACAAGGAGATGATCAAGGTAAACGGCCGACAAGTTGCTCCCGCCGAGATTGAATCTGTGCTGCTAGGCCATCCTCAGGTCAAAGACGTGGCTGTTATTGGAGTGACCAACCCCGATAGAGGCACTGAGTCCGCTCGAGCTTTTATCGTCACTGAAGCGAGAGCTCTTCCGGTCATTAAACAGTGGTTTGACCGTCGAGTGCCCTCCTATAAGCGTCTTTATGGCGGCATCGTTGTGGTGGACGCCATTCCCAAGTCAGCTTCTGGCAAGATTCTGAGACGTGTTCTGAGAGAGCGAAAGGGAGACAATGTTTTTGGAGAGTATGTCCAGGAGGTTGCCAAGTTGTAGTCAGGGTTAGTGACGGTTAGTCAGGGTTAGTGTATGTAATGAATTGACGTTAGTAGAATATTTAGTCGATTTCAATTGTTATCGTCATCTCAAGATTGTGATGCAAATATTGATCAGCGCCTGGTACTTGTAAATTTCGATCATACCTGGACGTGCATGTTTAGGCGTCAGGAATGTCTTGGACGAAAAAGAGGACGACAACTCTTCTTTATTGTGACCGCCAAAAAATCTATTAGGTGAAATTAAAGAGCTCTAACAGGAAGACATCACACGTGACTTCAACACACGTGACCAACTGTAGAAACCCATTTTTGCTTCACGCTATTGTCAAACTCAATTCTAGCACTACTGTAGCTGAAATGTGCATTCTCAGAGTACCAGTAATACTAATTATACCCGTAGTTGTAGGTCAGTGTCGTTGTCATATATCTAGAATTGAGCGACTCAATTGACTGTGTATTTCTTGTCTTATGCGAAGACCAAAGGGTTTGAAAAGAGTTGAGATTCACATGTGGAAAGTCCGCATAATGACAGACTGACAAGTCAGGACATATGTCACCAGATTGGGTGCTATAATTTCGAATGGCTGCAAAAATGAGAAAAAATCATGTGACTGTACAAATTCGATTGGCAGTACTTGTACAATTGCAAGTACAGAAAACGAGTGCTGCTGACTTTTCAATCTTCTTCTCAAGGTTCGGGGTTGAGGTTTGGGTGCAGTACTTGTACCTTGTATTATACAAATACCAGCATTAAATGACTGGAAAGTCTCTTCAGAACAGCATGTACAGTAGGGACAGAGGGAAACAAATCACCATAAATCTAGTATCACTGTCATCGTGGATTTCAATAGCCAGTAATGTTCACGCGGTTAAGGTCTGCTATATTGTGATAGCTCACAGCAATATTCGTAGTCGTTGATTTAATACGAATTTCGGCAACGCTTTGCATTTTTCACTTCCGTTAATTAGGCTGATTTGTTGGAAAATTGTGCAATAATTCAATTCTTGCGAAATATATAAATATGAGCATGCAGTTCTAATGTAGGCACTCTTAGATCCTATTCAGTGGTTAAATAATATCGATGTTACCACTTCTCGATTTAATAGCAATTAATGAAATTTCCTATCAATATTCCACACTCTCAAATTAAATTAGCCAAAAATTATTCACAGAAGCGGGGCCTCTTTCAACAATACAAAACGACCAGGCAAGCCAGTCACTTCGTATTTCAAGTAAAATCTTTATAATTACTAAAAGCATTACTTGAACATTTTTGAGATCAATATCAATTTATTCGAATTTTCTTATTGTAAGCTATTTAGTAGCTACACTCCAAGTACCAAGCAGCCCCCACTGCTGGTACTTGGAATGTAGCCAAGTTTTTTTGACTAGTGGCTGCCGACACCAACAGCCCCCACTGTTGGTGTTTCGACGCTAGTCATGGATTTGAGTCTCTTCAGGGCAGCCATGTTTTGTTTGATTTGTCACTCTGTTTAGCCCGAAGAGCCCGGGAAAAAATAGTGGAAGATCCACCTGCCAAAGAGATATCCGTAGATGTCCCTCGAAAAACAATCGACATTGCGCAAAGCACAGAAACCGCAAACAGAGCCAACAGCGCAAGAGCCAACAACGCAAGAGCCAACAGCGCAAACAGTCATCACCACCAAACGTCCCCGCAAACAGTCATCACCACCAAACGTCCCCGCAAACAGTCATCACCACCAAACGTCACCGCAAATAAAGGGAACTAATCGAGAAACAAGAAGTGGACAGCATTGGGGGGTGCCAGAGATCCATGACCAGGAAAAGTGCGTCGACCTCAATCACGCAGGCTGGGGGACGTGATCGAAGCTTGTGCATTCGCTACGGAGACCGCCTTGTCAGGGAAGTAATGCGCACAAACGTAGGAACCACTGTCACCTAAAATCTTCCAATGATTGACAGAAGCACACCAGTGTATGGTAGAGGTCCATACAAAAGCGTGTTCGGCAGGATTTGTCGTTAATCAAAATTGCTTAGAAGAAGGCAGGGACGGGAAGGGGGACCTAAGAAATGCCTGAAAGGTACCGAACTGATGGCTGTAAGGCGTTGGAGTAGAGCTTCTCAATTCCCACCAACGCCGCAACACCACCAGCCGGCCTTGACTCTGTGCCTCGTGCCAGACCTGACTGACAGCCACAGAGGAGCACCTCCCACCACTCGGAACTTGGAGTGAGGGAGGTGTCGCGACATCCTTTGGCTGAGTTAGTAACAGAGATCGTAAGAAGACTGTGTTGACACAAACACAATGGCAAAGAATCAGGGGCTACTCACCACGCACGGGCCACGGTAAGGCCACCTAAAGAGAAAAGTGTGCGTCGTCCAATGAAGTGGGGACGTTGTCGTAGTGTTGTAGATGTGTTGTAGTGCTGTGGATGTGTTTTTGATACTTTGTGAATGGTGAGGAAGAAGAAGGAAGAGCCACAAAAGGGTTCTTAGAATAAGGTGGGGTGGGGATGTTACACAGAGAGTGTTGTGGTCCCGCACTCCAGTTTGGCATTTGAAATACGTGTAGCCGTATAGACGGGGATAGATGGGTAATAAAGAGTAGAGACCCGTGTTCCCGCAGTAAATAAAGAAACTGGATATGTGTTTCCGCCTTGTAGTTACCTTTTTTTACAGTGTTCTCTTGGAATCCGTTTCGACCAAGTACCAATTAAGGTTATGATAACATCTTGACGTGCATTATCGAAACTCTGTGAGCAATAACTGCCCTGAATGAGAAAGAAAATGGCAATAAATGACACCGAGTCGGAGCTCAAACGCTTCGAAAGTTTTTGTGTGTCACTGCGTAAGTTCACCAGATTACATGTGATTTTACTTCATTTTATAGTCCCGTATTTGATATCATTGGTATTTCTACATGAACCTGTCTTACAAACCTGATTATGCACTGGTAAATGGGACAATAATCGAAACAAATTCTCCAAAAGTGGTGCTTACCTGTAATATGTAGAGTGACCTGATGGGGGATATATGCGACACCAGCCAGCTATATTATAACTCCTTCATAAACAGTTGGTGACTACAGAGTTGGGATATTTAGATGCATCGATTATTGGTGTATTTTAGAAGTGATTTAATGTGGAGAAAAATGATACTTAATCAATGACAATTTCTAAAAGCCAGACAAAGTGAAGTTAACTTGCTTCGATGAGTACTTCATATATCTGGGCATACTACTAGGCGCTTTTCAAGCTTCATTTTGTAATTTCCAAATTGCCATGAATTTATAAGATTTCAATCAATTGACATTGCATTTATTCGCCTATAAATACACCATCAATTCGACGACTCAACAATTGAGTTTACGCACAAAAACCGTGATTCTGGAGAAAACCGAAAAGGTTCAAAACAAGAGGGGAGTATCAGACAAAATGACCAAAAACGACTTTTGGAGAATCGCCGCTACTCCGTCAAATGACGCTTAGGGCGAAACTTCTTTTTAGTCCCCCTTTTCACGTCGCATCTGGGTGTGCAAGATGACGCGATTCTTCGAACTGGAGCTTCGAGTTGTTTCTCATTCTTTTCTCGAAGAATGCTAACCTCTTCTCCATGGCCATCAACATCACTCTTGATTTCCTCCTTCTCTTTCTTCCCACCAACGTTAAGAGCTTCTTCAACGGCTTCTCCTGGTTCTTCTTTGTTTCCTCCAACACCACTGGACTTTTCCTTACGGCCCTTGTCAGCTCTCTCACCTGGCTTGTATGGGGCAGGAAACTTGGTTGAGGGGATACGTTGCATAGATTCGTCCATGAGAGATTGGGAGGTTTCAAAAATTACATAAAAAGGACTGACAAGATTCGTTTGCTCTTCGTCCTCTTCACCGCTCTCCAGCTTTTCCTTCCCTTTGTTCTTCGCCTTGTCCTTCCTCTTGCTCTTCCTCTTGACCTTCCGAGTGATCATTTCTTCCCTGCGGCCTTCTTCCAATTCACGTTCCTCGCTGACGTGTTTCGCCTCTGTATCTCGTTTCAGACGCTTGCGGTCTTTCTTGACGGCATTAGATGGCTTTGAATCAGGTAGTTTGTGCTTCTTTGAAGAGGTTTCCATGTCGGCAAGCAAAGTGACCGAAGCATGGCGACGTTTGTCTTTGTTGGACTTGGTTTTCTGGCGCTTGTTTGAATTTTTGACAGGGACATCTTCAGCCTCAGACTTTTCATCAGCCTTAGACAATTCATCAGCTTCAGACTTTTCATCAGCCTCAGACTTTACATCAGCCTCAGAATTTTCCACCCACCAAAATCCAGGTGGATTGTTAGAAGATGAGGGTTTAGGACTGCCGCTTTCGTCGGAAAGTGTACCCTCATTCAATTCATTTTGGCAAGCTTGGGCGAAATCGATATCATACTGAAGCTGCTCATTTTCGAAACTCTTTTGTAGGGCTAAGGCGAGTTGTAAGTCGCGATCAATTTGTTTCCGTTGAAAATGCTCTCGTGCAAGCTCCCCTTCCGCAAGACGTTTTTTCGATCGAGTCTTGGAATTCTTTTTCGTCAGAGGTGCAACAGCAGGTTCAACAGCAGGTTCAACATCAGGTTGCGATTTTTGCTTCTCATCGTTGGCCAATTGGTGCTGATCTAGCTGTCTTTTTCGGAGGATGGTTTTTGTCGGGTCGGTGGTGGTTGACATGGCTGTTGTGGTCTCTGGACACTGAGCGGACCTCATGGTCCTTTTCAGTCATTTTCTTCCTTTGAAGCGAACAATGTGTGGCAGAAAGAATGCATGCATTTATCATGAGGTTTTTCTTGCTTGTATCAGCCTCAAACATGAGTGCTTTACTATATTTCAATTATTTAGTGCTGTAGTCTATGACTTTTTTCAAACCAATTTTGAAACCGATCTTCAATATCCGTTTGCGTCGAATCAAAGTACAAGTAACATGCCATATGCCAGCTGAATATCCCTTTTCATCTGTTTGCATTATCACGTCATAAGGTTTCTTATCAGCCAATTAAGTTCGGCCTCAATTGGTGAAACAGCCTCGTAGATGAGTGTGTAGTATCTCTCATATTCTGCAAATCATCCTGAAACAGCCCCATTGTTGCCGCTACGTTTCATTCGGTAAATCATGATATTCAAGTACCAGTTGTAAATACTTGGGTCTATATCCAGTTGAACATTAGTAGCGAATAGTTGAAAGAAAAGTCATTTAGGGGGGTCAGTAATTACTGCTTATTAGTTACAGACACCAGCAGAAACACTAGGATCACTGATCTTCACATAGACAAACCTGGGATCGTATGCCTCCGTGTTTCGGACGACCGTAGGTGTTATGAGAATCCCCTGAGCTTTTTGGTTAAGTCTGCCCAGAGCCGCTATCAGGTTATTTTGAGAGGTGACCCGAGTAGCGTCATCCATGAAGACTTCAGAGCAACAAAAGCCTCCCCAAGCTGCTCCTTGATGTTGTCAATTTCCAGAAGCTTGAGATCAATGGCTAAATCGGTCTTGTCGCTGCTGAGATCACCAGGGAGAGCGTCTCTGTCAGTAATAGCTTTGTCAAGACCGAGTCTCAGCTGTCGCAATTTCGGCCCGAGTGTTTGAGCAAGTTTGTCCTGAACCCGCAAAAGTCTTGTTTGTTTGTCCTTGAGCTTGCCAAGTGCCTTCACCTCCTCCTGAAGAGCTCTCAACTCTCTGTTCATAGAAACCACTCGTTTTTTGGCCTCGGCAACTTCCTCCAAACCCCCACCTCGCTTCTCTACTGAAAGAACGCCAGGTTTCATTTTTGTAGACGATAACTGGTGACCTCCGTAGCTGACCATAACCATGAGATGGCGAGCTGTGTGGTGGGGAACAATCATTGTCTCTGGGTTGCGGATTCCCTTTTTCAACTGTCTCTGGGCTTCTTCAGTACTGTCCGCAATGGCACAGCTGTTGATGGAGGCCCATTCGATTAAAGTCTGGCGCACGAGATCGTCTGAAATTTCAATACACCGCAAGACTGAAATGTAGCGCTCAGGTGGCGAGATATTTTCCACCTTGTACGCATCAGGCTCCATGAGAAAGACGGTAAAATTCAAACCTTTAGGAAGCAGTTTTTCGAGAAGATACCGATCTTCAGTACTCAAAACAATGAAATTCGACTTTGCTACAGACCAGTAAAGCTTAACCCACTTAAGGATGCATATTTTGCAATTGATTTGCTCCGCTCAAGAATAGGCCGTGTAAATTGGCAGGCTAGGTTCATGCAAGTTTTGAACTCTAAAATGTGGCTGTGGCTGCACCTACGATTATTTTGTGTACAAGTACAACGTTCATCTCATCAATTTTTTAAATCAAACACTATCAACATCCTTCCCAACCTTCTCACCCTGAAACAACCGGTCAATCTCCATGTAACTGAGACCCTTGAGTTCAGGTAGTCGGAATAACACCCAGATGAGACACAAGACACATAGGGGCCCAAACACAAAACCCACCAGTCCTCTCATGTTGGCCTCTGCCTCGTTCAGCATGTAGGGAACAGCGACATTGAAAACCAGCGTGACAAGGGATGACACGACGGAGGCGATGGCGATGGTTTTGGATCTCAGACGCACCGAAGAAGACTCCGAGTAGATGACAAAAGCAATGGGACCAACGGACATGTCGTAGGTACCGATCCAGACAAACAAGAGAATGGCTGTGGCCCAATTCGTTCCTTTGGAGTGGAAACAGCCGAGAATTCCCATGGTGAAAAGAGTCACGGCCAGCAATGCGAGTCCAGTAAGCATGATGGCGCGTCTTCCGACCCTGGTAATCGGGATTGACGATAGCAAAGTGCACAGAAATCCCAAGCCTGTGAGTCCCAGAGTGAGCTTGAAAATGATATCTTGAGGAATGCCTGTAAGCTGGAAAAAGAAGGCAAAGAAGTTGATGATGTTGGCACCGGACAGAGGCTGGATTGCGTACGCCATGGAGCAGATTTCGGTTCGAACCAAGTCTACGCCCTTGAAGCACTCAGCAATGGTTCCCGATCGGTCTTCTTCTTTATCTGTCTGAATCATATGCTCGATGTGTGCGTCCAGGTCAATTTTGGAGCCGTCTGCCAGTCTGGACAGAGAATGCCGAGCCTTGTCTATCTCTCCATGTCTCAAATACCACCAGGGCGATTCTGGAGCGAAACAAAGAAGCGGAATGAGAATGGCTGGAAAGGCCCATTGGACTGCAAGAGGAATTCGATATGCCCAATCGTCTGTTCTGGTGGAAGTGCCTGTGACGACTCCTGCTGAAATGAACTGTCCAGCAACCCAGGAGAGGTTGATAACGGCTGCTAGAAGACTTCGCATCTTGACAGGACACACCTCAGAGACATAGGTCGGTGCCATAGTATTGAAAACTCCCCAGATAACACCGCTGATGACCCATCCAGCACATAGCATCTCTTTTCCGGTAGCAAAGAACACCAGAAACGTGATTCCAACCATACACGACAGTGCACCAATGGTCACCTTCTTTCTGCCGTATCTGTCTGCCAAAAGACCGACTCCAAGGGCTCCGATGATTCTTCCGATAGGAACTCCCACCAGAAAAGCTGTTTGCCATTTAGCTTCGATGGTCCAATCACCATTGGGAAGCTGGATACCGTACTTCTTTTGGAACACTGGAAGAGCGTAGAAAGAAGGCACCATGTTTCCGTCGTAGCCATCCATGATAATGGTACAGCACATGACAAAACTCCAGAAGCTGGCCTTTTTGTAGATCTTCATGGTCTCCCATAACGAAAGGTCTTTTTCAAGATTGGTGGGAGTGTTGACCTGTGAGACATCAAATGATTTTTCGTCGTATGAGCCTTTCGAAAGAGATTTGATGGACGTTGGCGGTGTGCCCGAAAGTGATTTGATAGACATTGTCGGTGTGCTATAAGTTTGGCAAGATTCCGTGGACTTCAACATCTTTATATTCGAGGTCGTTGATTTGGAGCCTCTTCGACGCCACAGTCATGTTCCACGGAATCTTCGGAAATGCTAAATCACGTGTAGGCGCAGCTAGCCGATCAAAACTGGGGTTGATTAGAAGCTACAGAATGATGAGATGCTATGGATGAAATGAAGCTAGCTACAGTGAGAATGGCTACAGATTGTCCTCTCATTTGGAGATCAGACATTACTATGAGGGCACGGCACCCAAAGGGTCTGACTCTTATCATCGAGATAACAATCGAAAGTCAGAGCGGAATTGTATTTAATTCCCGGTATCTAGTGTTTAATTTGGACTTGGCATCGCCATCCAGGGGTGTGGCTTGATGATGTACAGAACGCTAAATTAGTGAGGCTTGAAAGCTTGCATTTTCTATGCTTGGATTAAGCACGTCACCCAGCTTAAGTGTCGCGATTTCAGCCACTTTCGAGAAACTAGACTGTTGGTCCCTGATTCTAGAATTTTAGTGTCAGACATATAAATGTGGGCAATGGTATCGCCACAGCCGTTACGAGGCGCTATTTATTCCATCTTGTGGCGCCCCGTCGAGGTTTTGTCATATTGAGGTTTTCCCCATACCATTGCTACCGCGGCAAGTTTATTGCCCAGAATCATATCTGTGAGCTAGCTTTTCTGCTCAGTAGCTATTCCTCAGTGTGACATATCCGCCATTTCCATATCCGCTATTTCCACCTGTGGCTTTGCGCAATTTTTTACTGTGGCTCACTAACGAACAGTGGCCACTCATCGGATATGAAACACGAATAAACGAATAAACTTGACGACGAAACTGAAACCTGGGGCAACGTTCAACTATTTAGATTCAATTGGTCGGTAAGTTTTATTCTGATGTTTTGGGGGGGATTGGCGATACTGTCAGGTGTTCTGAATCACCTTGCAGTGGCCTCAGTTCCTTCAACATAAAGTGATTATGCGGTAAGAGCAACAGCGATTCTTTTCCCAGCGTAGTAGCCACACCTGCGAGAGATTGGTACAATGAACTGCAACAGAAAGCACAGTCATAAAAGGTTGTCTCTATCTCTACTCGTAGCTTGTAGGAAATGAATGAGAAAGAAGAGCACTCTAGGAGGTAATTTTACGGTATATAATCATTTCAGTCGCTCCAGGGACTAGTCCGGTGTCAATTACCATCTCATTGTTCCTATTTTCCACATTCTCGCCCTTTTTAAATTTCGCGCTTAGTCATCATGCCCACCACGTATGTAGCACGAAAAACCTCCACGGCACATCCCCCGTCCCGGTGGCCGAGTGGTTAAGGCGTTGCCCTGCTAAATTGTTAGTTGTTAGGCAGTGGGTTTTGCCCGCGCAGGTTCGAATCCTGTCCGTGACGATATTTTTGCACCTCGAAAAAGTGTCCCAAATTGTTTTTTGCCGGTCACAACGTGATAATCAAGCAGCAAGTGGCTCCATTTTATTGCCTCCTTTTTTACATTCTCTTAAAACCGCATTTTGAAGAAGTATTTTGCCGTTTTGTATTTTCTTCAGATCTAAGTTCACAGTTCTGACTGCTCTAACTTACATTTCACTCCACAAACACAATGGTGAACGGTCTCAATCTCTCGGCAACGCTCAACACGTTCAAGCTGCTGTTCAACCCGTCGCTGATCAAGCCTCACGTGACCGTCAGCAACTTCAGCCAGCTCCCCGTGCCCATTCCTGGCAAGAATGGCGTCCAGATCAAGGCCGTCATTCTCGACAAAGACAACTGTTTTGCGGTCGATGGCGCAGATCACGTGTTTGAGCAGTACAACGACAAGATGGCCGAGCTCAAACGCCAGTACCCCGGCAACCTCCAGCTTTTGATTGTGTCCAATTCGGCAGGTACAAACGACGATACAGACTTCAAGGACGCTATCCGAGTACAGGACAATACAGGCATTGAGGTGTACAGACACGCGGTCAAAAAGCCAGGTTGTCACGAGGATCTGGTTGCCTATCTCAAGAAACACAAGGTCATCGAGCAACCCTCGGAAGTGGCTGTGGTTGGAGATCGTTTGTTGACCGATGTGGTGATGGCCAACCAGATTGGAGGCACTGGAGTGTGGCTTAGTGAGGGTGTTGAGAAGAGCAACAAACTGCCCGTGAGATTCGAGCGGCTGCTCTATAATTTCATGCAGTAGGGGATGCGACGATTGCATAATAGCTGACTTCTTGGCTCTATTATTTTACCAGACGCTGTTACTCGCTCTGAAGGGAACATTCTGACAGTCTCAGGATGGACCAACCAAACATTGCTAACCACAAAATTGTATATAATAATGGACGTTTCCAAACAGTCGACTTGAGACGCCCAGTACGGTTCACATAATCGGTTACCCAGAACGTATGATACCACACAAGAAATGAGAACACCACAGCAAAACCAAGCTGCACGTACTGCCTGGCACAGCAAAAAAGATATCTACAGTCAAGCTGTAGGGCTGCGAATTCTGTGGATCGAACACAGGACCTCCAGATATCAAGACTGAGCTGTTACTTCAGTCTGGCGCTCTCCCATCTGAGCTAAATCCGCGGTGGAATTCGGGGCATGGGATGTTGTAGTGGTTCAGCAAAACAAAAATATAAAAATTGTCCAAATGCAGTTCCATTGTGGACGACAAAATTACATGCGCCGGTACTTCTTGTAGGGTACGTCAAGTTTGAGACTTAAGTTGGACTCGTTCATAATATCCTCAGTAAGATAGATTTAGCTAGAATCACACCCGTTGCGTGTAACATGAGACCACCAGCACCTGGTTTGGGCTTCTGTAGCGACAAAAGTTATCGAGGGGCTATGTCCTTTCGAATGAGAGACTTCGGTAGTCAAGTTGATACGTATCCAGTTAGAGAGGGTTCTGTATTCTTTTTTGTACAAGAAGCAGCTAGATAATAGGAAGCTGAAGTGCTTGCATCTGCAGTTACTGCTACAATTCCAGGGAATGGGGTTCGTCCATGCACCGTAAAAGTACTTGTGGATGAGGAAAACCCATACACTGGTATTCCTGGTCATGTGGCAAAACAAGTATCGTGGCTCACAGTTCTTCATAGGGCTTACTGGGGTCGATAATACCCAGAATTTTCTTATCGTGGGGGTCGTGTTTTCACAACAGCTTATTCTTCAACCTCTACAAGTATCTCAATAGATGGTCACATGAGCAGCATCTGAAATAATTGTACAATATCACGTGACCTAGCATCCCACTGAGTGTGTTCATATTTGTCATCGCTTACTCTCCTTAGACTTTTTCTTAGCGCCGTTTTAGCCGCCTATCTCGCGTCTCAAAAGTATGCTTATCAATTGACTGTGGCAAACTGGCAACTCTTCCTTCGCAACCATTTCAGGATGTCTACAAATCTGTTTTCGCCCATTCAAGTCGGCAATTGCCGTCTGCTCAACCGAATCATCTTTGCCCCTTTGACACGGTGCAGAAACATCAAAACTGTGCCCTCTGAGCTGCAAGTGACCCATTATGCCCAAAGAGCTCAGGATCCAGGCACTCTGCTGATTTCAGAAGCTACCATGATCTCGGAAAAATCCGGAGGATTCCTTGGTCACGAGCACCTGCCTGGAATTTGGTCTCCCGAGCAAGTTACAGGCTGGGCAAAAGTCATTAAGGCTGTCCATAAAGCTCGTTCATTTCTGTTCATTCAACTGTGGGATGTGGGACGAGCTGCTGACCCCGAAACTATCAAGTCTTTGGGCTACGATCGAGTTTCTGCCTCGGATCATTACAGTGATGACGGCAAGAATTTTGTGAGAGGTCTGGAAGTCAAGGAGATCCAGGAACGAGTCGATTTCTACGTCCAGGCAGCCCAAAATGCTATCCAGGCAGGTGCTGACGGTGTAGAAATACATGCTGCAAATGGATACCTGCCCGACCAGTTCCTACGATGGAACACAAACACTCGGACTGATGAGTACGGCGGATCTGTGGAGAATCGAGCCCGTTTCGTGTTGGAGATTGTGACTGCTGTTGTGGCCAAGATTGGCCAGAAGAAGACTGGAATCAGAATGAGTCCCTGGACCCGGTTTGGAGACATGGCTGTGGACGAGAAGCGGTCACGTGAACAGTTCGAGTACGTTGTATCTCAGCTTCAGACCCAGTTCCCCGACCTGGCATACATTCACGTGATTGAGGGCCGAACAGACGGTATTCAGGATCTTGAAGTACTACCTCAGTGGATGAACTATGACTCGATTCAGGCAATTTGGAAAGGGCCCATAATTCGAGCTGGAGGATATACAGCTGAAAGTGCTGTTGCCGAGGCTCAGACAGATGATAGAACTCTTGTTGCCTTTGGCAGACTGGTCACCTCCAACCCTGATTTGGTTGGTAGAATTAGAAACAGCAAGGACCTGAGAAAGTACGACAGAAGCACGTTTCACACGAATTCTGCCGAGGGTTACGTTGATTGGAAGAATGCTGAGTAGCTAGGGAGTATAGAGGGTTATAGAGTGAATGGACTGAGAGTAAGAGCAGAATGAAGATAGAACAGTGATAGTCGTGAGATAAAGATTGATTTGGAGCAATATCTGTAAAGTGGGGGGTACTTGCAGCTTAGGACTGTGACTTTTGGGATTCAACAAAAATCATGACAAAATGGGAAAGTTGTCTTGAAGGAAACAAATGTTCTAAAGCTAGTATATTACTAACCCGAGTTGGGCAACGCCCAAATTAAACCTCTACCTCCCGGAGAGACTAGCAAAACGATAAAGTCGCCGAAAATTTTCGCGCTGGTATTCGATAGACGTCACGCTCTAGCTTTCATCCAGCATGTTGACTGCATCTCCAAAAGCGGTATGGCGCAGCGGAAGCGCGCAGGGCTCATAACCCTGATGTCCCTGGATCGAAACCAGGTACCGCTATTCTTTTTGCACTCGGATTCGGAGCTTTAAGCGCACTTTTCCAAATTTATACCTGCAATGGGTCCAATCATGCATGGTGAGAATGATGTTATTCAGTGGTTTGGGTGATATAAGACGTTTCAAAAGTTAGTCATGGATTCTATAACGCGTCACTGAGTAGGGCAACTATTTTTGTTTCTCCCTCACAGCTCTCATAGCTCCTAAAACGCCCTTTTTGCTTAGTCAGCAGAGTTCCGATACACATCTTCCAAAAAAAGCGTTTTTCAAGATCCGCAATAGTTTAGTGGCTAGAATTTCCGCCTGTCAGAACGTCTGTTCAGCACGCGGGGGACCGGAGTTCAATTCTCCGTTGCGGAGGACTGGTTACGGCCATATCCTGGTGAAAATACGGCTTCCCGTCCGATCAGCCATAGTCAAGCACCAGAGAGCCCAGTTAGTATTGTAGTGGGAGACCATACGAGAATCCTAGGTGCTGTAATCTTTTTCCAGTCGCGAAGCGGCTGGTTATTTTTACTATAGTCTTTCATCTGCCATTTCTTCTCATACCGTGTTCTAGTTTGTGATTCTCTGTCTTGTCGTTCTCACTTCCTGTTATGGTTAGAGTTTCGTCTATCATCCGAATACGACAAACCTTACATTGAGGCTAATTATGTTTCTGAACAGTGCTTTTTGCCGTGAATACAACGACCTCTTTTCGACACACCACGACAATCACGTCTTTAACAAAAAAATCAAAAGAAGCAGTACCTGGGTTTAGCGATACCTCTAGCAGTGGGGCTTTCAGTAAGACATGTTCGGCAATGAGAGCCAGGAACACAATGAGAGCCAGGAACTGCAATAAGGGCCACGAGAACTTCACAAGAGCCGGGAGAATCTATAAGAGCACCACACATGCAGTTGGAGACGTCTGCTTCGTTGTCAGAAATATGATTGTGGTGAAACCTCTAATTGAGGATGTAGATTAGTGCCAGCTTGGTGACAGACCTCTGGGACTAATATTATTAGCTCCAAGCATTCATAGTATAACGACAACAGTAACTGAGCCGGTCTCTCTACATCGCCCAAATTTTTAGATTCAAATCAATCTCCCGTTAACGCCACCACGAATCCACCTAATGCCTATCCATCTCTCAGTTACCTCCCTCCACAACCACACAAAAGGGTCAAAAAAGGAACCATTGTAATCACGTAAGCCTGAGCTACTCAACGTATTGTCACACCTCTCGAATAATTACCTCTAAGCTTTTCATTATCCATTGTCATTTCGTTGCTGTTTAAGTTTAGCAGCTCATCTCGGACCCTGCATGATCTCTAATTGAACTACGCAACGTTCCTCACCAAGAATACCCGCAAAAAAATGGCACACGCTGCTGGGGTGCAAAAAGATGATTTCTGGCAGGATCGAACTGCCGACGTTCTGCGTGTTAAGCAGATGCCATGACCAACTAGACCAAGAAACCCGGAGATGTTCAAAATGGTGGATTGGAGTTGGTGTTTCTGAAAAGTGTAATTTTCGAAAAAAAAAAAACCCGGAATTTGTCGTTTAATTGGTGATCACGGGCAGAGATGGAGTATCAAAAACATATGTGCAGTATACAAAACGCTGGCCACTTACGTCTACATCCCTGAATCACCATTTTACCTGTTATTTCGGTCCGTATTACTAAGCTAACATCATCTAGCCCTGGGCAGATTTCGCGTCGTCAACATATCACTGATGTGGTGGCTCAATGGTAGAGCTTTCGACTCCAGTCAAATTGGTTGTAATCGAAGGGTTGCAGGTTCAATTCCTGTCCATGTCATGTTCTACGAGAACTGACAGTGGAGGAACATATGTGGGTTTGATTCCCATAGCTTCTAGCTGATCGGTGATTTTTTTGGACGATGAGCGAAGCTAATCGTCTCACGTCACTACAGTAGATGTTCATGCTACTTATTACACCTGTTCGGTATACACATGCATTGTTTTGTTACTATTCCTCTTACACTTCTCTATCCCTCAGAAATACTGGCACCTCCCAAAAGTATCTCGAGCTCTTGGACGTCAGTGTCGTTTTCGAGCATTTGTTTCAGGTAGTTTGCCGATGGGTTTTCAGCCATAATTTCCACGTTCTGATCGTCTGGCTGGTAGATGATCTCAGGACTCTGAGATAGTCCTGGAAACAGCACTGGACGAACGCCTACGATAGACGCCAGGTCTGATTCATGATACTGGATCACCTGAAGAGCGTGCAGGTGAGCTTTTGGATCAATTCGAAACGAATCTACAGCCCAACCTACTGCCACCACCATATCGCTAAGACTGTACTGAATACAGGGTACCGGGAAGATATCGATGAAGAACGTTCTCATGACACGGATGTTTCTGGCGATGGTGATTCGAAACGAGTTGAAGAACCGTTGAAGAAGCTGGTTTGGAGGCAGTCGAGTGGTGGGATGATGACTGGTCAGAGCATGGTATAGCTCATGGAGGTACCGTTCGTACTCGTGGGGTCGTAGAGTGGTTCTGTAGATGTGGTCTGTTCGAGCGAGCGATTTTTGAGCGAGTTCTTTGCGGAGGGACATGCCCGGGGAGATATCCGCGGTAGGACTGTAGCTAATGTGACTTGGGTTGTTATAGGGCCATGTTTAAGGTGGCATGGATATAAGATGTGGAAGTGGTACAAACAGAGAGGTACAAACAGTACATACTATAATCGAAGAGTCTATTGTAGCTAACTACTGTTAATTGTTAGAGATTTGAAGTGACTAGAGATATAGGTTACAATTCTTAAGAGACGTTATCTTGTAGCTAACTTGAGTATTCAGCGCTTAGGAGGCTTCAACACACATGATACTTACTGTACGACTGCACTCCACATTCAGGCAAGCCAGCCGTTTCACAGAAGCAATAAAGGAGAAGCAAAAACAAATAGCTGCGATTGCAACAAAATGAACTGCGATAGCAGCAAAAAGAACTGCGAATTCTGTGGATCGAACACAGGACCTCCAGATTTCAGAACCGAAGAGTGACTTCAGTCTGGCGCTCTCCCATCTGAGCTAAATCCGCTGTGAGAATTCGGGTTGGCGATGTGCAATTTCCTGTGTCAGGAGTTGTAATGTGGCGCGCCAAAAACAGCTGAATTCCGTCATACAGAGCTTCCTGCTCATCTCTATACTCTTTCTGTCTTCCTGTTCTTTTTATTCAGTAGACACCAGACATACGTAGCATCAAAGCACTTCAGATATTGACCATCCATGTGCGCTATATCACACTCTGAGGTGGTTGGGCGTGATGCGGGAGTTGTTAAGGAGGTTTTCTGGACCCAAAGACCCTCTTCCCGGCTCATTCTTTCAAAAATTTCGCCGTTTTTTTCCCTGCTCTCGCGCTCATGGACGCCTATCTCAGGCCAGAACCTCATCCAGTGGCCCGATGGTTTAGTGGTATAATTCTCGCTTAGGGTGTTCCTGAGCAATTTGCGAGAGGTCCCGGGTTCAATTCCCGGTTGGGCCCTGTTCTTTTTGCTCCTGCTAGGTACTCATCCCTTTTTTTGACCGCATTTGCGACGGTATCTGTCAGAAGCACGCGTCATGTCCCGACTAGCGAAATTTGGCTTAGTGCTAAGATCTGGTACGTCTAGGACTTATAACTCGGGCTACAAGACTCTGAAGGTGAGGAAACAGAACATATTTGGAATCTTCAGGGTCGTTTTAGTCATCATAATTCACTTTGACATTATTTTGTGACATTAAGACATTACAGCAGCTTTTTTCGTATCATAAGGCTCAACTGCTCTCTTAATGCCATCTTGTTGATAATTGGTAGGGGCCACCTTGTAAAACAAGTGTGCAATTGGTTACAAGCGCTATTTTGGCATAGAACAGTACTAGCTATGATTGTAATGCTCTAAAATTCGCCGATTTTCGCATCTTTCAGATAGTCTTGGGCACCTTTTCGAGATTTTCAACAAAGCCTGGCTAGCTCAATCGGTAGAGCGTGAGACTCTTATTCCAAGGTCATCTCAAGGCTGTGGGTTCAAGCCCCACGTCGGGCTTTCTCTTTTTGCGTCGTTAGTGTCCTTACTCTGGGTATGTTTCTGTCCGCTTCATTTTTTTGTGTGCATCATTTTTACCTCATGCAGTAAAAAACCTTGTAGTTGCAGATTACTGAGAACATGTGGTAGAATCCGCCACAGATACCAACCTCTTATCTGCTACATGTAGCTGGATTGGATTTTGCGAGACAATTACTTTTTGATGTAATATCACCAATTGCGTACATCACCAGCAACATTGTTTCGGAATAATCTTTCTTATATTAACGTTTCATATCATCGCGACTAGTGGAACCTTAACGCAAAAGCTATCACGCAGAATCAACATCAGAATCGTGCAAACTGGGCAGAGATACCTACCAGGAAACTGTCTGTAAAGTAGCAAAAAAGAGACTCCGCAACGGAGAATTGAACTCCGGTCCCCCGCGTGCTGAACAGAAGCTCTGACAGGCGGAAATTCTAGCCACTAAACTATTGCGGAAGGATGATGAGGTCGGAGAATGACATTGGCTACAAGAGGTGAAGGAAGATGGATTTCGGCAGAATTTATGAAACATTTTTCCCAATGACCTGAAGGGATGGTAGAGAAGCACACCCTTATTCGTTCTCAAGTTCAGGGTGTCAACATTTACTGAAGCCGACGTTGGACATGTATTGGTAGATATAGGGTCACTCCTAATAAAGAACAGAAAGAGACACGGGGAGTTGGGCAAATAAATTAATGGCGTATTAAAGTCTAGCATCTACCCTTTAGGACTTGTCGTAGTCGTGGGTCATGTCTAATATTTGTACTCCGTATTTACACTTGGAGATGCGGTTCGGCCGGGGAAACATACGGAGAGTCTTCACTTGTGAATAGGCACTTCATTAGTCGTATACTGCAAAGTCTGGCTGTCTTACACAAAAGTCCTCGTCGTGTTCTCTCAATCCTATCACACACAGCACCGATCTTCTTATAGTGGAGATGTCAACAAGAAGACATTCAGAATCCGACTAACCCTCCTAAACCGCTTACAATAAAAAATGACCAGCCCACTCGCTACCAGGTACGCTCATGAGCTGGGGAAAAAGATTACAGCACCCAGGATTCTCGTATGGTCTCCCACTACAATACTAACTGGGCTCTCTGGTGCTTGACTATGGCTGATCGAACGGGAAGCCGTATTTTCACCAGGATATGGCCGTAACCGAGCCTGCGCCGACCCGGAATCGAACCGGGGGCCCATCGATGGCAACGATGGATTTTACCACTAAACCATCGGCGCTTTGGCGGTATTTTCGACGTTCCAGATTGCTGACTCATGCTCAAAACACATTTTTCGAACCTTATTTCAACCGCGATATTTCGGGTCTATACGACGTCACGTGAAAATACAAGACTCTTGGGTCATATCTTCATGGTTTTCTCCTTCTTTCAGTAAGATCACATTGTGGTAATATCCATTTTGGGGTGCCTAGTCACACTTTTCATCCAGTACATTTTAGGTGACTAAAAAGAATTGTGGCTGAGTATGGACATACCGGTACGAGTACCGGCACTTGTAACAAGTACGAAAAGATAGTTAAAGATACGATTCGCTTCGCTCATCGTCCTTGGCAAAAAATATCACCGATCAGCTAGAAGCTAGGGGAATTAAACCCCCATATGTTCCTCCACTGTCAGTTCATTTTGAACTTGACATGGACAGGAATTGAACCTGCAACCCTTCGATTACAACCAATTGACTGGAGTCGAAAGCTCTACCATTGAGCCACCACATCAGCGATATGTTGGCGGGGCAAAAATCTGGCCTAGCAATGGTGAAGTCAGCTGAGTCAGCGTGAACGCCAATAACCCGGCTTACTAGGTATATAGCTATAATGCATCTTTAGAATAAAAAAAAAGTGCGGGTTTAGCATTATTATAGGCCTCAAGTAGCTGAAATGTATTTCCCTAGAATAAAAAAAAAAAAAAAAAAAAAAAAAAAAAAAAAAAAAAAA